>OY282558.1:223587580-224187580 GCA_958295665.1 Tipula vernalis
TGATAAATTATTATTATTATACATATACTACTCTAGTATATAAATTAGAATTTTGTATATTTATTTTACCGTCTTGTTTTGTACTAGTGTATATGAATGTAAGATGTTTAGTATGTTAGTAGAGTATTTTATATGCTTGCTGCTATTAAATAATATAATTTATGTGAAATATTAATACTTTTATCAAAAACCGCCCACCCAATTCTAGTAGTTTGCCAAAACTACCAAAAGGAAATAATAATAATAAATTTGTAATAAAATTACTAAATTTGTACACATATAATGGTATTAGGGCTTACTTTATTGTGCTTCTGTGTATATAGTATGTGTTTCTATAATGTTATTTTGCAGTATTCCCATAAATAATTTAATGAAATTTGACAAAGGTGCTGCTGGACAATAAAATGTCTTGTTGCGGAGATTAAATTGTTTGTGTTTTAAATAGAAATTGGGTTTTTTGTCACAATCTAAAATCGTAATTAGATTTGGAAATTTAACTGATTTCAAATTTAGATAAATTATAGATGTGTCTGTGTATCAGAGGTTACCTACCAAAATGAAATTACATTTTTGGATAAATCGTTAATTTTGATTTTAGCTGATGAACATTTAGTAGGAGTTGATTTTGAATTTTTGATATGTATGAAAAGCTTAGATATTTAATGGTTGAAATTATTTTGTAGGACGTTTTACTTGAAAAAAGTAAGTAATTTGGCAAATTTAGAACCGTCACACGAAAACTAAGAAATCAAAATAAAACTAAAAATTAATCAAAGATTCATGTGAACTTGCATGATTCCAGCGGTATCACTGAGTACGATAATTAGTTAAATTTTAATAATAATCACTTTAATTGCCAAAGTCGGACTATGATATCTTCGGTTAGTTGTAATTGTAAGTAAAGATTGATGATTAAATTGGAGGTTACAAATTAATTGTGATAATACCTCGCTTCAATCAAGATAAACAGCTGATATCTCTTGTTTCAGCGATTAAAATTGGCCACCAAGATTGTAGTGATCTTTAGTGATTGTTTGGCCGATTGTGTAGAATTTGATTTGAACAAATTGGTTGTAAAGCGGAATTGAGAATTGTATTGCTATAGGTAGGTACCGGTTATCTAAAATTATTTGTTCGGTAGCGAACCAGACTAGAACGTTTAACGTATAATTAGAACCCTGAGTAACCCTGTTTATTCAAGCAAGAGTGCTAAATCAAATTTAAATTGTTAATTAAAGTTTAACCTAAGATGAATGGCGGGCTTAATATAATCTTAGTTTAAATAGCTTAAATTAAAATCTTCCTGCTAGAGAGTCTTGAGTCTTCCCCTCTCTCAATGAAGATCAATAAATTAAAAGCAAGCTAAATGTAATTCGAAATATCTTGATATTTCTGGCTCGTTTGTTTGCCGTATCTGTTTTTCAGTTAAGTATGCTAGTTGTGTAAAATAAGTTTATCCTAATCTGTAGAACCGATGCTAGAGATAATGAAGAGTAAAAGATTGTGTACATGTTTCATTTATTTAATGTTTCTGGTTTGCTATAAATTCATTAGTGACCAAACTCAAATTGTATTATCTCGCAATTTTTGTACAATGCAATTTTCTGTCATCCGATAAATCGTCAATACTCTCGTTAAAATATGACAGTAAAATGTATTCAATTTTAACCAATTCCTACCTAGTTACAGATAACACGTAACTTTAGCAATGGAACGAAATTATAAGATTCTGATGGGTATCAATATAACTAAATCAATAACCCATTGGTTTGAGAACCGCAATAGCCAAGGCGTGACCTATCTTCTCGTTCCCTTAATTGTTGGTATAGTATTCCTCAAGCTTCGGTTTTGTCTTCGACTATCCTCTTAATTTTTATTAATGATTTATTATCATTCACACTCAATACAATTTTGCTGATAACAGCACACTCTCTATCCATTAAACAATTTAGAATCCCGGTTACTGCTCGTCGTCGGCAGTTACAAGCAACCGAATTTAAATCAGATTTCACTTTCGCAAAGTCTTTTTACTGGTAATAAATTAAGTAATGCCATAAGGATAAAATTTGACGAAAACAAATTTCAAGCTTGCCTAATTTCATGAAACGCGACCACACACGTCAAGAATTATTTCGTTAAATGGCAGTCCCATCGATAACTCTCCATCGGTTCATATTTTGGGCACGGATTCGTCTAGTGGAGTCTCTTGGAAACACAAATTTATGCTCTGCTAGATGCTTTACCAATTGTCTTGAATATCTCAGCCGATTTATTGTTAAAAAAGTAAAAAGCATACGAGTATATCCGTCCACGTTCAGAATATAACTCACACATTTGTGCGTGCGTCTCTAAAATATAACGTGTTCATAAACCTCAATCTTATTATGGCTAATATTCCGAGGAATTAAAGTAATTATTTCCACATCACAAGCAATATACCCGGTCTAGAAGGCAAGCTCGTGGCACCTATAAACAGTAATATCGTAATTTAAAAAAATGTTAACGTGAGATAACTGAAAGTTTGAGAATTCTTTACAATCATTACTTCCTTTAGCAAAATTTAAACAATCAACAACAATAGTCTCAAATTAGGGAAATAAGTAGATGTACAAAATTTTGCAAAATTTCTTTTTTGGCCCAGTCGCATAGGTACCTTTTTTTGTGAAGTAGAATGCATTCTGCATTTTTTGTTTAGTTTTCTGAATAAATATTAATCGGCATACAGCGTGCACGTAGAAATACTGATTTGCTAAACAAAGTTAAAGTCACTACGCAAGGAAATGAGTTAATCGTTTGGCAACAGTCCTTCTAATTTTGTCTGAAAATTGGATTCATGTAGACTCAAATTCACTGTTACTTCCCACATAAACCAGATTGCGAATTATCGAAAAGAAAAATTTTTGGTTTTTTGCCTCTGCGTTATAGTGGTATTTTTAATTTGTATTACACAAAATTTTAACATTTTAGACTTTTCTATATGTCAATAAAAAATTTGAATAATTTCATATTGACGGCTATAAAACTAGGAAAAGCGCCTCTTACGAAAGATAGAACAAATGGATGAAATACACACAAATTGCGACGACACCATAGTAAATGTGGAATATAAAAAATGAGGTATATACATAAAAATCGGAACCCTTCCAATCGTCAATAACAAAAATATTTCGGGTTTCTGCCCTGTGTTTTTCGCAGAGTTGTAAACGTTCCTAAGCAAAATAAGGGACAATTTTAAATTTTTTATAAACGCAAAATTCGCAATAGGAAAAGTGTAAGCATGGCTACGTTTTACTGTGAATCGTATTGTAAATTTTTGTGTGCTGCGTAAACTGTCTTACATATCGGTACTAATTTTTATTTTTTTTTTTTTTTTGCAAAATAGATTGTGAATATTCGCAAAGCCATTTAGGTGAGAACCCCCAGTCAATTTGCCTTTAGGGGCAATCTAATTGGCTTAAATTTCATTGGAGCATCACAAGAAGCTCTTCTTGGTTTTGAAATAGTAAACCAAATCTACACGCCCCTTCCATCCGAAGAGAGTGAGTAATATTGTCTGTTTTCGTTTTGACATCACTCATGAGACTTTTATTGTACACACTCTAATTTCATTCATATATTATTTAGTGTTTACCTTAGTGACTTGATTCTTAATTTTTAATTCCTTAATTCGTTATTTTGGACATGAGAAGCTGAAATGTTAGCCCGATTTCTCAAGTTACCGCCGATAATTCATTTCAGAAAACATGTCTCTCGAAAACGTCACAAAATCCCGCAAATCAGGTAATAAACAAAAAGAGATCATGCTCTTCGCTGCCAACGCGGTATCCCAATCAACATTTACGGTGAATGTTTAATTAAGCTGAATCTTGCACTAATTTTTCTGGCGAATTCCATCAAACCGCCACGAAACATTATGTAGTTGTTGCTTAATCTGATGTCATTTGTTTCCAAACAGAATTTGCAGATCGTCAAACAGTCATTTTGCAAATCATCTGCGTTTATGAGGAAGAAAGCAGACGAATCAAACCACCGTAATCAAGGAGTTCAGATCATTAGAATTCGAGTCAGCATTAAGTTTATCCTGCCGAATCGATGATTTGTCGTCAGTCTTTCTGTTTAACAAACAGTCAGATTCATACAAAACCACACTGTTCGAGAGAATTGCTGCCAATTTAACGATTCAAGGATTTTAACAATGGTAAAACAGGTTAATTGCCTCCACCTCAAGTTGATTGATACAATAAAAGACATAATTTGTAGATAAGCGATTAAACGGCAACTTGCTTCTGATTTGAAGGGTCGAGTAGGAAATTTTGGGTCTCTACGGCAATTAAAATTATAATTGAAATACTACCTGAAAATTAAAATTGGAAAGAACTGAAAAACGATCAACAGATTCTCAAAAAGAAGCGTGTTACTTTATCAATAATAATAACTGAAAGATTAAGATTGACTTGAAGTTTAGATCCGTTAAGCAACTAGAAGTTGCCTAGTTGTCTCAATGCAAGCTAATTTTGTTGTAACGGGAGAATTAAATATTAAATTGTCAAATTTCGTTCACATAAATATTTAACTGCAGGTCAAATATTTTTATTATTCATATTATAAAATTAACTTGTTTAGAAGAAAACGAGGAAATACTATTTTAATGGCGATTGGCTATTTTTTACTAAATCTAAATTTAAACTAGCGCCATCCTGTTGAAACCACATGTTCTCCAGATCAATATTATTCAATTTAGGCCATTAAAATTCACTTATCATCTTACGATATCGATTACCATTCACAGTTACACCGCTTCACCAGCAACATTTTGAAAGAAATAGGACTAATTACACCACGATACCATAATGCACAGCAAACAGTGACACATTTTGGATGTATAGATTTTTCATGAATTATTCGTGGATTTTTCTCACTCCAAATACGACAATTTTGTTTATCAAACATATCCACCAATTTCAAAATGTATACTTCATCAGAAAAGATGATTTTTTGAGAAAAAATAGCTGGTTGTTTTTTTGATCCTCTGTTATTTGAACCGTTTAGGCCTTCGGAGCTAAATCGTTTCCAAAATACGCAATGTTGTGGATTCACTAAGCCCAACTTGTTGTGAACGTCGACTAATGGACATTTCAGGGTATTCACCAAATCAATATATTCTTGTGAACGATCGCTACGATTGTATTTTTCTACTCCTTTTCCTTCCACCGAACTAGAGCTTTCAGATGGACGATTATATCGACCGTAAATATCACGTAATTTTCTGTAAACAATTTTTACTGAACAACCATTTTCATAGAATAATTCAACAAATGGAATACGTTGTTCTATTGTGTATGACGCCATTTTTATAAACGGAATAAATGACACTTCTTGAATATGACAAAACCTAGAAAAAGAAACCGCGCAATTTGAAAGACCCTTTATGTAACACCAACTCTTGATGTAACCAACATAAATTTTAGCTGGTTTTTATTTGTTTGTACCTTCAAAATCTATACCACGAAACACGGGTTTCCACAGCGCAGCGCGTAACACCGTAATAACGGACCATAATTAATTAACGAATTTCTAGAACAATAAAACTTTATTTTAAAATCGTAAGAAACTAAAAACTTGCATTTAATTATAATTTAAGAATTTTAAGAACCCTAAAAATTTCTAAAACTTCAATAGTTCTCAAATTTCAAGAAAATCTTTTAGAAATTTAACAATTAAAATTTGTAGTTTAAAGAAATCTAAAAATTTAAAAAGTATTCTTTAAAAACTTTCAAGAGAATTGCAACTCTAAAAACTTCATCAACTTCTTGTACTCGTGTATCTATAAATTAAAATTTAATAATTTGACGAATTTTTAAAATTTCTATCATTTTTGTTGCAAATAACATTCTAATAAATGTGGTAAAAATGGAATACTGAAATTATGAATGAATTACCAGATTTTTCAATCAATTCTCACAGGATAAATTTTGCGAATTTATTTTACCAATTGTTTCGAGCATAAATTAAATATAACTCCCAAAACAAAAAGTATCATTTGTTTGGCTCAAATTGGGTCTGTTTTCAAGCAGCTTTGAATCGTATCGATTTCTTGCATTTGGCTTATCTTAGATATTTACCAAGCTTTTCTGAACAGTTAATACAGTATAATTTTGATGAAAATTCAGGCCAACCACCAAATTGTGTTAAGTAGAGATTTATTTTAAAATAGTTAAGCAACGAATTTTTAGGATTCCGCTTAAATTTATTAACATTAGGACTACCAAGCCTTCAAAATGACGGCTTGTACATTTATTGAAATTATATTGTACGTATTGCTTGGGAAATGTTTGATGAGAATTACTTATTTGTCATATTAAAAGGCATCATAAATTTCCAGAACAATACTTACATCATAATAAAATAAATTTAATTTAATAAATAGTTATGACCTTATGACTTTCGGTATAAGCTTGACTAATCAAGATTTAATTTTTTATCTTCGTTAAATTATTAGAAAATTAACACCAGAAGTAGTTTTGACTAACTGTTCACTTACTTATATAGTATATAAATGCAACTTAGACATCCAAATATAATTAAAATAATTAACCCATCTATTAAATAATAAAACAAAAGCACAAAAATTAATTAATTATCTTTTTTACTTTACATACTACAAAAGCAAACGATTATTTATTATATGAACGTATGTATATAAGGCATTCAACACAAACACAATATCTTAATAGGATTCCGACAAAAATATTTTGTTTTTGGATTATCAAAAAGCACAATATATAGAGTACTTGGTATTTTGGAGCCCACTCCCTCCCCAACACAAAACAAAAATTATTGGAATTCAAAAATCTAAAAGACAAAAGATTTTATTAAATTTTATAGGCTTTTATTATAAAAATAAAATATATTAAGAAATAATTTAACAAAACATTTAATTAAAATTAAACAAAAATCTCTCAATATATAAAAGGCATGAGACGCCAGTATTAGATCATCCGATAAAAATAATCTATGTCGACAACGAGCTTGTTGTTCTGGATAAGCCGTGTTCGCTGCCGGTGAGTAAAATGCAGTCCAAATGTTTTTTTTTTGTGTGTGTTTATGTTTTTTTTTTTTTTAATATTTAGTTGAAATTTTATTTTATTTACTATCCACACACACATTACCCTTATACCAATCAACCGCCCAAAAAATAAATTGGAAAATCCACAAAAATTTTCATATGCATATACAGATACACGTAAACATGGCAAAAAAGCAGCACGTTGTCAAAGAGACATTTATAAATACAATGTTCCATTGCAAATTTATTTTTCCTGATTTAATTAAATTAATTAATTTATATTGGGTTGTTTTTATTTTTTGTGTCTTTTTTTTTTTTTTTTTTTTTGTTATTATTATAATATCACGAACAACATCGTGACGAGATACGGTATATGCGGCTAGAATGTTCGAATTGAAAAAAGCCGTATATAATAACATGATATTTGTATTATGTCTACAAGAAATTAAATAATACAATATTTAAATAAACAATAATAATAATTTTTTAATAAATTTTCAGGATTATATGAAATAATACCGAAAATTTTACCTCCCTTAGAGTTATATGGAATAATTCTTCACAACATCTTGAATTAAATGTGTGTTCCTTCTGTGTTTTGAACTCATTTTTATTTATTTTACATACGAGTAAATATACGGTAAATTATGTCAATAAAACAACAACATAATTACAGCCATAAGTTAATATCAGAATTGCGTGCTTATACCGTTAACACGCTTTTGATTCGTATACTACATTGTACCATATACAATAAATACAACACAGTTTACATGACAGTAAAAATATGTTACATGTTACATACCAGCCAACCAACCAACCAAACCAGAACTATTATTTATTCATAGAGATCACATTTTGCACATTATTTATGTAATTTAGGCATAAAATGTTATTACATAAAAATTAGTGTTAATATTTTTTTTAAAACATTGTGTATGTGTGAATATAATTAAAATTACATTTAGAAAATATAAAAAGTTTTAGTTCTAATGATTTATGTAATGAGCTTTTGTTAATTCCACACAACCTAATTATTTTAAATTAGTCCATATATACGGTTTTTATTTTGTTTATAAATAATTTATGAACATGAAATAATTGGCAATTAAATTTATATTAATGTGACAGATGCTCCTGATGACGCGACGCTAAGTTAATTAAGAGATAATTAAATTTTTTGACGAATTTTATATTTCTTTGGTTTTATGATCGGGAAAAGAGCGGAAAACGATAAATTATTATTTTCTTACTAATTTTTTATTTCTAAATTTTCGTTTCGATAGTTCTATGTACATTTCTGAATTCCCAAATTCAAAAATTTTGTTATTCATAATTTTTTTATCTTTAAAATATTAAATAGTTCGATTATTCTTACATTATTTTCTCGTTGAATGTGTAAATCTTTCAATTCCGTTTTGGAATTTCAAATTGCCATTGTTTTAAATTTTAAAACCTTAAGAAAATTTTGAATTCAATTTTAAATTTTCATTTTTACATTTACATTCCTATTCTCGAAATTCGGTTTATTTTAATTTTATTTTTAAAATTAAATTTTTTTATCTCGTTCCTTTTACCATCTGCCTAACTCTGAATTTTTTCTTTCTATTCCCGTCGATTTGAGTTCGGTTTTTTAAAAATTAAATTTTTTTCACATTTGATCGTATCAAGTTTTAATCGAAAACCTTGAATATTTTTACCGATTTTGTAGTTTTAAAAAATTAAAATTTACGCATTGCTAAAGGCAAGAGCTTTGATAAACTTTAGATATAAAAGTGTTTGAATTTGAAATAACAGACGAAATTTTGATCAGTTTGAACCTTTTGAAATTTTTAATTTTATACTTAAATGTTTGAGCTTTTGCATTATTCGGAATTTTTAATAAGCTGTTGAATTATCGAATTTTGTAAATTTAGTATTTTTCAAGGTTGAACTAAATTTTGATTGGCGGTGTACAGTTCAATTTATTGAATTACGGTTAAATCGTAACAGCGTAATACCCTAGACACACTGCGTTTTAATAATACCGATTTAGTGAATTTTTCGTGATTAGCCGCAGTGTGTCAACCTCGATTTAGCTAATCCCTTTGTTTTTGCATAGAAACTTATACCCTTGACAGACTGCGATTTATTAAATCCGATTTAGCTAAACTCGTTTTAAATTACGGTTAATACACATTGGTCACATTACATTGGTCAAATTAATACACTCCCATTACATCGTTTTAGCCACTAAACTCAAAACAAATCATAAATACTGTAAATCTAACTACGGCTAATCTCGAAAATTCACTACCCTACACCTTTATACCCTAGACACACTGTGATTTAATAAAACCGATTTAGTAAATTTTTCGAGATTAGCCGCATTGTGTCCACCTCGATTTAGCTAATCCCTTTGTTTTTGCATAGAAACTTGTACCCTTGACAGAATGCGATTTATTAACTCCGATTTAGCTAAACTCGTTTTAAATTACGGTTAATACACTTAAACTGTCATTGCTTTCATAATATTGGCCAAACTAATACACTCCGATTACGCCGTTTTAGTCACAAAACCCAAATCAAATCATAAATACTGTACATCTAACTACGGCTAATCTCGAAAATTCACTAAATCGGATTTATTAAACCATAGTCTGTCTAGGTCTTTATACCCTAGACACACTGCGATTTAATAAAACCGATTTAGTAAATTTTTCGAGATTAGCCGCAGTGTGTCAACCTCGATTTAGCTAATCCTTTTGTTGTTCCATAGAAACTTAAACTAGTTTAGCTAAATCGGATTTATTAAACCACAGTCTGACTAGGGTATTAAATTAGTTTAGCTAAATCGGATTTATTAAACTGGCTGTCTGTCTAGGGTATAAGACAAAATCGAAAGATAAAATTTAATGTTCTATTTAAATCTGAAAAATTGAATGTGCTAAACAAATTTTTAGTTTGATTCTTCCCTTCAATTTCTATTCTACTTCTCCTTTGTGTATCTGTGGCACCAGATTTCTTTTTCGTTTACTAAACCATTGTAATTATTTGGATGTATGTTCTGAGAAGCTTTCTGGTTTAAAATTGCTCTCTTTGATCTCTTTTAGCTGAACTGAATACATTTTTAAATCATCTAATACCCTAGACAGACCGTGGTTTAATAAATCCGATTTAGCTAAACTAGTTTAAGTTTCTATGGAACAACAAAGGGACTAGCTAAATCGATGTTGACACACTGCGGCTAATCTCGAAAAATTCACTAAATCGGTTTTATTAAATCGCAGTGTGTCTAGGGTATATCCCAGTGGACACAATTTTAAAAAATAGTAATATTTTTTTCTAACTGACTAAGCGGAAAATTACCTTTTACAATCTTTCAGTTCCAGCTCAGATATTAATTTAAAGAAAGCAGTTGTTCTTGATGAGATACCCCACCGTTCTAAAATATTACATTAAATTTATTTCTAGGCTTTTATCTGCCTTATTTCACCGATCTGGAAAATATATACAATGTCCAACTCCAATGTGTGTCCAACTGCCTCTGTGTTACCAAACCTCGGTTCTATTGATAAAATACCTGGATGATCACTACCAAATCTTTAATTTGGGATAACATACCTGGATGATCACTACCAAATCTTCTTTCTCGTTTTTCGCTAAAAGAATTGTTGTGCGGTCTCGTCGTAGAGCCGCATCCTAATACAAATCTCTATTGGGCTGTTATTTATCTTGTGAAATAGATAACTGTTCTATATCCTTAGTAATGAACGGGCCAAGTTTAGACGATGGTCGACGATGAGGATGGTCAAATTGATTTTAAGTTTTGCCTCTTTTATTAAATATTTTTTGAAAATTCAGACACTTGTGAATGACGACGAGTATTTATTGTCTGTTCTTCTATATGAAAATCTAAGAATAGTGGAAAACACTATCAAACGATAAAATCAATTTTTAAATTTTGATACAATTATTTAGATTATTATTTAGAAGAATTTTATAATTACACCGAATTTGATAAAATTTTAAAGTATTCATAACGTTGTATTCCGACTAAACTTAATTTGGCTGGCTTTCTATTTTAAATGGATTAAATCTAATATTTAATTGAAATTAACTCCAACATCAGCCGTTATGGTTGTATTTAAATAACGAAAGCAGCTACTGAATAAGTTTGTTGTGTTAGAAAGAAACAAAAGCTAATGGATATTAAAACTTTGCCATTATAAATTTTAAAACTTGTGCCAGCTTATTAATTAATATTGTTGTTATATTGACATAATGCTCGTATATTTTTGACTTCAGCATTTATCATCCATAAAAGAAAAAAAATCGTTACATTGTTTCTATATCGACCCAAAACCATCAACAACCATACTACATGTCATACTACTATACCAACGAGAGATGGAAGAGATACAGTTTACAAAAAAACCAGTGTCTCGAAGCAACAAAACAAAAATTAACAACTATTTTTACAAAAATAAGTAATTTATTTCTATTTTGTTTTTATATTTTTAGGAACATTTTTGTTTTATAATAGTTTAAGAATTTTTTTTTTTATTTTAAGATTTTTTGTGGTTATTTGAGTTTTGGCTTTTATTTATTTAAAACTAAAGAGATTTAAAATTCTCTGACAATGTTTACTTGTTTTCGTTTTGTGTGTTTTAAATTAAATTAATAGCTTTATAATTAACAATTAATTAGGTTTTTTTAACATTAATTTATCTTCGTATAAAAATGTGGGTTTAAATATTTATGTCACACAACCACACACATACACACAAACATGCAAAATAAGTAATTTGGAGTGGAATAATTTTTCAGAATATTATTTTAAGCCAATTTCTTTCGAAATATTTGCAGTATTTGCACAACTTCAAATTAGTCAAAGTGAAACAATGTATCAGTGTCTATTTGGCATAAAAATGTTTGCTTCCATGTTATAATAGGACCGTGGCAGGTCACTGCGTCCTCGCAACTTCGCTGCCTAGTAAAAAGTTTTAAATAACCCTCTGCTTGAAGGAATTTCTAATCTAAATAAAATTTCTAAATTTAATACAGATTGCCGCGTTCCCTACATTAGTTGCTACATGAATTAGACGGCTAGATTCGACCCATTTATTTTTCTAAAATATTGTTAAGCCTAAATTCCTTTCTTTTTTTATGTTAATTGCAACCTTAGCTAATAATTGGAAATTCAGGCTAATAATTTAGGCGAATTTCAAAACTATAACAAAAAGAAAATTCAGCTAAACAAAATAATTATTTTCCTTTGGTCGAATTTTCAGACTCCTTTAAAATGATGACAGCAAAAGTTTCAATGTCTAAACTCTTGCTTTCTAAACTCTTGCTTTTTAACTGCGATGTAACCCAAATGTTCCAAATTTAATATTGTATTATTGAGACTTGGACATCCCAGTTAATTGTGATCCTTGCTCGGACAGTTAATGTGTTGCGGCGATTTTACACATTTGGCTCATGAATTATAATTTGTAACAAAAATATTATTAATGCCGTTTTCCAGTTACAACAAAGAGTAGAAAATGTGTAGTAATAGTTGTCACAATGACATTTTTTTGACATGTTTTATGTTAGTATAGAGTAATTTGCTACTCCATCAACTTCGACAGAGTAGCTCTAAAGTAGAGTAGTGTGTAACCGGAAAACGACATTAGAAAAATTAATTTTAAAGGAAATAAACGGTGAATCGACGTGAAAATCAAAGCCCTCCTTTTGTTTTAGGAGCTTGCTTCATTTTTTAAAAGTATTGGGTTGTGCAGCTAAAAATTATATATGCTTTTCTTGTCTTATTTAGTGAAGCCCCAGTGTAGCAAAAAGATTAACACCAAATCTATCTGCTTGAAATTAGCCTTATTACGAATAAGGAACCGCAAACTAATCATAAACCTCTACAAGTTTCAACCAATACTTTCCTAGTAATACCTGGTTCAAAATTATTTAAAAATTGTTCTAATCTGTAAAAATTACCAGATTCATGAAATCGGTCTTTGAATTTCTGAATGTTCTTTAATTTTTGAAATTTACGAATGCTTTCGCACCTCACCTTTGCAGATGTTTTGTCCGTGTCTAGGTCGTGGTCGTTTCATCACGCATCAATTGTCACTTTAGAGCAGGGCCGGCCTTCTGCAAGAATGCATCCAAAAAAATTGGGAGTGCAAACAATTTAATCTTTTCAATAGAACACTTAAACTTGTTCTAACGATTTCCAAATCCTCTACTAACCAATCACCTCCACTTGCCAAAATGATGGCCTTTTAAGCGAAATCCTTTTCGATAGATCGGTTATTAGATGCTACGAATTCGTGTGTTCTGCTGTTCAAAATATAAAAAATTCAATTCGAACTAATGAACGATAAACGATAGACAATACTTTGTGTTTTGTTGGTAGGGAAAGTAAGACAGTACGACACAGAATTGGGGGAAGTTCTCTATCATCAATAAATCGAAAAATTTCACTCATTTTTAAACCTGAATGGATCTTGATTTCAAAATCGTTTATAGACAAAACCAAAATTGAAATTTCTAACATTTATTTTTCATTTTTTACTCCTACATAACTGAAATTTTAGTCCAAATTAAAACTTTTTGTCTGAAAAGCTCATTAACATTTTCACGATGGCATTGATGAGGCATTTTAATGTTAAATAAATGCAAGATTTGTGTCAAACCGTTTCAACAAAAACTTAAACCCTTTGAGATACATTGTCTATTCTGGTAATTTAGAATAATCCTGGAGATGCTTCTACGAAAAAAATGAGATAAGTTATGTCCAGTTTTTGGCACAATACTTTGTTTTGTTTGTAATTTAAAAATCATTAACATAACGTGCAGGAGTGGCGGGATAATTTTCGCCTGATTCATTTCCTATGTACGGTTTGTCACCATCAGTACAATGAGAACAGCTTTGCTTTACAAGTTGGTTGTTCCGATTCGATTCCCGACGGTGGCAAGAAGAAATTTGTTACGAATGGATGTCGTGATGAAGGAAAAAAAACCAAACAAAAAAAATCGACTGTTGGTTTCCATTTTATTCTCACTTAATAAAGTTAATTGTTTACCAGCTTAGAAACAAATATTTACATGAATCAAACAAACATTAAAATTTATTGTGAATTGTTTATTTCAACCGGATCTTTATGATGTTCCAAGACCCTTTGTGTTACGATGTTTCAAATATAGCTGTTTGTTACTCGAATCGGCAACGAAAGATATTCATACACATATGTTTTCGAGTGGATACCGTTGTCTACTCTAGGGTAAAATATTTCTAGAAAAAAACCATTCAATTTTGGATTCGAAATAACGCATTGTTTTTCACTAATTGCCTTCTATTATTACAAAACTTTTGTTAAACTAACAATTTTCTTTGCAGATTGCTGAAGAATGTATTTTATCACATAGAAGTTAAATTTCCCTAGGCTATGTCCATGTATTTTGAGATACATAAATAATGAATTATTATTAACAGAAAAAGTAAATAATTTTGGCAACCCGAGGGTTGGAAACAGTATCAATTATTATCATACATCATACTATATAGTATTTTGACACAACCAAAGTTTGACAATTATTCTAAAACTAACAGTAGTTATTGTAGATCGGCCTTAAAAGTAACGAATCTCTTATAAAGTCAGATTGTGAAAGTTATTGTTTGATAGCTTTAGTGTTCGTTGTTAGTTTGGTATTATCTATAATTGGTCACGATGCGTAAAAGTATTTTTCTTACAAGTGCATAAAATCTTTTTAAAATTATAAAATATAAAACAAAGTTGAAGAATGAATATTCGTCATCAGTTTTTGACAGATCTTTTACATTATTGGTCCATATCATTGTAGTAAAATTATTGTCCGTCTAATAACCTAATTTCATGCGGCAAGAAAACATTTTTCGCCCTTGTGGTACCTTGTAAAATAGAACAAGAGATACGGCGAGACAACTCAGACAATACTTAGTATTTTACAATTATATAACTTCTTAATTATGTCAACTTCGACAATTGTTATGTGAACATATTATCAACAGTAAATTTGAACTCTATTTCGCTAATCAGAATTTTTTTTTTCCTGTTAAAAGTAGCATTTGTCGGTGTCACTTACCACTTATAAATTTAGGCGAAATGGTTTAAAGAGAAACGAATCGCCTTTTGTGCAAAATTCGATCCTGAATTTATAATTTGATTCTGCTGTCATTTTGGTTATTGTTTTCGATATGACTCAAGTACAAAATCATGGCTCCAATTCTTGTTGTGTTTGATTATTCTTCTTCTCCGACACATCAACATTCAGTTTTAAAAACAAAAGGACTCCGGAAATTTGATGTAATTATTTTAAATGGTTTTTAAGGCTGAATCCTTTTGATTTTTTTTTTTTTGTAACATAGAACATTTAGAAATTTGCCTAAATAGTTTGGCGGAATTTTTTTTTTGTTTTTCAAAGAAAAGGAATTCTGTTATGACCGATATTTCAATGTTCTTTAATCCGAGACTAAACTCTTAACTACTCGTATACTTGAATTTTCGATTTCGGTATTTCGGTATTCCAATCAAAATAAATTTGCTTAAACTAAGATTAATTTAACCAGCCATTTTGCATTGGTTAAATATTTAACTACATATAAACAATTTATATTTGAAACACAAAAAATTAACAAAAGAGCACAATATCATAAAAAACCTCATTCTAATTTGATGAACCTATTCAAGTTAAAATTAGTTTATCTCAGGTTAGCTAAATAATTGTAATTTAACCGTGACAATTTAAATGCCAGGCTCAAGACGTACAAATATAATTTTATGCTAGGTGTTAGATGATTCCGAGGCAAATTTTCCACTCATGTACATTCGCTCCTGAAGAATTATAAATTCTTCTAAATTGAGGGTTCCTCTAAAACCAGGTAATCTTTTCCCCCCTTTTTAATTTATCGATTATCTAAAATTGAGATTTGCATATTGTGACTAAACTCGAAAAATTCACTAAGGCTGTTTTAATAAATCGCCGTGTGTCAAGGGTAAAAGTCCCTTTCTTAGGTCAATTGTTTAAAACCTTACAAAATCAAAATAAAATTGCCTAACTTTGTACTGCTTCACATAGTTGACAAGCGAATCGGTTTGTATTCGAGTAACCAATTTTGATATCCATTAAAACTAAATAATCACCATAAAAATAACCGGTACGTTTTAATCATTTGTATCTCATTTTCACAAACAAATGAAAAATGCGTGTGAAGTGTGACATAATTATTTCAATCTAATCTGGTAGTACTATACGTAAAAGGTAAACCTCACACATATACACACATACACACACACATACCCACACAGAAACAAACACAATATGTCAGGCATGATGGAGATACAAATTAATTTCGTTTAAATTAACAATTAAAATCTATTAAAGTGTTAAATTATGTTGTGTATTATGTTCATATTATTATGGTACAGATGATAATTATGTACATCATGCTTATAATATTATACGTAGTAGTACATGAAATTAAAAACATCTGGTTTTGTAAATGTTCATATCAATTTTTCTATTTAACACAATTCGCGTATTTTTTATCATGCTTACTTTTGTTTTATAATTATACATAATATTTTCTAACTAACAACTACAAAAAATTCTACAATCTATTTTCCCTTGATAGTTTTGTACATATCCGAAAAACACAACCAAAACAACTTTTTAAAAGCAAAAAAAAAAATGATAATAAAATCATAAAAAAGCTCATATTAAAAGCGTCTTTCTCATACTCACACATTTATGAAAATAAAACTAAAACAAAACTACTTAAAAATGTAAAAACTTTATTTTTATGAATTTACCAAATATCATAACAAAAAAATCTGATTTCCGTTTCTTTACAAATCTGTCTATATAGGTACATCCTTGTGGGCGTTATCGTCATAACACAGTTGTATTTATATTAGCTAAAGAATACAATTTAAAAAATTTACGAACAATTCATCGTTTGGATCGTTTAACCTCGGGCCTACTATTATTCGGGCGAAGTCCTAAGAAGGCACGACAAATGGAACACCAGATCCGGAATCGTCAAGTACAAAAGGAATATGTATGTCGAGTTGAAGGCGAATTTCCTGAGTAAGTTTTGTTTCTTGAACACAGAGAATTTTTAATTGTTATTATTGCGTTTAAACATTTTTTGAGTTTTTTTTTTTTTTTTATTGTTTTAAAGCGAATTTAAAGTTTTGGACTGAATTCCGGTGTAGAGCGTGCGAAACAAAATCGCAAATTTAATGAGCTTAATTGGAATTCAGTTGGAAATCATTATGTATACATAATTCCTTGATTTTTTTTTTTTGTTTTGTATGCTACATATAATTACTTAATTTCTGTATAAAATTTTGTTTTAATTGTTTTAAAAAGTACTTTAAAAAAAATTAATTTAATAATTAAAAAAATTAAATAATAATATTAAAGAAAACCTGAAAAAATATCATTTGAATGCTTTAATTTGTTTTTTTTTCTTTTGTTTTTACTTTATTTTACTTTACATACTTTCATTTATCCTTTTAAAAAATTAAAAACTTTTCCAGTGGGATAATTGAATGCAAAGAACCAATAGAAGTAGTTAGTTATAAAATTGGAGTATGCAAGGTATCATCAAAAGGCAAAGAATGTACAACCACTTTCCAGAAAATAGGATACAATGGAAAAACTAGTGTTGTACTTTGTAAGCCACTTACCGGACGAATGCATCAGATTCGGGTGCACCTTCAATATTTAGGTAACCGCTTAGAAAACAAAACAAAAATAATAAAATTTATTTGTAAAATAATCTTTAACTTTTTTTTTTGCTGTTTTTTAATTTAATTAATATTAATTTATTTTTACTCTCTCTATGTATCTTTGTCCTTTTTGTTCTTTATTATTATTATAATTATAACTATAAATGATTCTACAGAGCTTTCGATAAATAATGCTACCGCCCAAATTAATACTACGGGTGGAATTTAACTTAAGAATAAAACACAAAATTTAAAAAACAAAAATCCGGCTTCTGGCAAGCTTTATTCCAATATTGAACTTGGTTTGATTAAGCCCCGAGTTTGGAAAGATATGCTTAAGAAATTAGAAATCAATAGGTATTACGGTCCACGGATCATATCCGTCCTACCTTTTTTTCGGCCCAAGTTGACAAAATTTTAATAAAAATGCAAGTTGTAATCAATAGTTAAGAGATTAGTGCTTTTAACGCTAAGTTAGAACATTTAGACGAGGGTTTGAGCGAATTGGAAGCAACATCAGCGGTCCATTTAAAAAAATGATATTATGATAGTTAATTGGTTATAATCTTTCAAGGCGGAATTATTGCTGGTTTCGAAATAGTTGAGGAAATAATAGAAACTGCAGATGAAATATCTTTAAAGAAATTAAGAAAACTTTAACAAAACTTAATTTGAATTAACTTAATTTCACCACAATCGAAAAAAGATTGGTCATACAAACATTAAAATCTTGCCAAAATGTAGGATGTTTAAAAGCTCAAGGTGTTATATGAAAAAAATTTAAAAGGAAACCAGAAGCAACCAGACATCAGGGAGTAACATCAGCGAAAACCACAATTTGTAAATTTTGCGAATTTTTATCGGATATTGAAAAGGGGATATCTATATTTGCCGCATATCAGATCTTTCTTCAATTTTTTCATAGCTAACAAATTTAACTAAAGTTGCTCGGAGATGGTGCAATCTAGTATGCAGTGAAACTTGTGAAGATCCAAGATCAGTTGTATTAAGTAATAACGGGGAAACTAAAGAATGTGGAAAAAATCTAGGCACCATTAGTACATGAAAATGATACGACCACCAGATCCGATTATGGTGGAACGTCCCAACCCAGATTAATGTTTAACTGATGAGCTACGTCAAGCCGGTCGAACAGAAATGAGTATTTAGGCTAAATTTTCTGAATAAATACTTTACTTTACGAGCAACAAAGGTTCAAAAAATAAGCTAAACGATGCAGTAATTATTTATTTATGTATCGAGGGACACAAAATTTAGCAGTTTTAGACACCAACCGCTTGCCCCACTTGCTTAATCACAAAACACTAAGAAGACATTTCAAATCTGAATGTTTAGTAGGAATATCTCGCGAAGACCTTTGACATGTTATTATTAATTTTGAGGAAGCATTCGACAGGTTGAATCAGTAAAACGTTAGGAAACCATTTAAGCAGAAAGAGAACCACAATCATACAAGATGCAAATTTATCAATTCGTACTTCGATAAGATTATTTAATATCACTTCCAAATATATCTAAAATTTAAAACTATTCGTCTTTACGAATAATTTCGCCTTGCTAACATAGTCGGAAATATTTTAACACCAGAATTGGGACAGTTCAAGGCCCATTCGAATACTTAGAGAATAGTGGCCTCTAGTAAATAATTTAATCAACTTTCCGAACGAACAATATTTAAAAACTTGAACTAAAATTTCAAGTATGTGAATATTGGCTGCTGGCAGAACAACATCCATATTGGTGAGAACTGCAAAGCAATGGACTCAAGATTCTAAATAAAACACGAATAAAGAGTACTAAGTTCTATTAAAACTTGGAAAAGCTCGAAATAATTTCGCGTTTTCATTGAAAATGTGAATATCCTGTATCTTTCGCACTTAAAAAATTGTGTTAATTAAATAATTGTGCAACTTAGATACGCGTGTCACGAGCCAAAAAATCATGTTTGTATAAAGTGCCACAAATTTACGGTATTCAAAACACCTTTTGATCTCCAATTATCATTGGACATGTTTTAGAACTCGTGACTCTATGGAAAATATCGTCAAGTAATAAGAAAATGTAAATAAAATAGTTTTTTTATCTGAATTTGTAAGTAAGCTGTTATAGTGTGTTAGTCATTGGTAAGGGATTCGATTTTCGGCACATTTAAATTATGGTTACAAAATTCCTTATAAAACAAAAATATTCTTGGAAGATAATCAGGAACTTTCAAATTAAAATATTCATGTTATTTGCGGCAAACTGATATAAAATTATGAAAAAAAAAAAAAAAAATTTAATTTTTTAATTTGAAATTAATTGAACTTGACCTAAAATTTAACAAAGTACATTGAACAACTCTTGACAGATATTCAAACAATGTCAAATATAAGTGTTACACGCAATATTTCAAGTTCATTACTAAAAGATTCACGATCAAAATTTTATAAAAAAAATTTGAATAATTAATGTAAATCAAAACACACATTTTATTGCATATTATAGATAAATTGATCCTCACTTTCGAAAACACTTAAATTGGTCAGCCTGCTTATGTGTCGGTGGATGATCGCAATCTTCTTTCGCAAAAAAATGAAAGTAAAAAAAAAAAAATGATGTGATCTCACCGAAAAATTATTTTAATTTAAGTTAAGATCTTTGGTATTTAAGATTTAAGTATTTGATCGACAAAAAGAAATTTTACGTTATTTGGGAATCTCAAACGAACAAAAGATAAAATTGAGAATGAACTTTCTCTAGCGACGTCCAAAATTATACTAAAAGAAAGCTGCTGTATGCTGATTATTATTTTCTTGATCATTAAAATTTTGCATGCGTTCATTATACCAAAATTATGATCACAAACAATTTAATTAATCGCACGTTTTCAACTTTAAAGGGTACAATGACTATGAAAGTTTATTAAAACACTAATTTATCGCGTTATTGAAAGAAGTTAGTTTGATGTTAAAGTGGTTTACTTAATGTCAATTTGATTGCATTCTATCAGTAACATCGATGAAAATGGGATACCTATTATTTTATAGCATTCAACACAAACAACAAAATTTATTGAGAACGAAACATTACAATTCCAATTATAAATTAATGTTATTATTTTATCGAAAGCTCTGTAGAAAAACATTAAACTATTTCTCTTTATCTATTTATAATTTTACCTTGATATAAATTACATCTCATATATACATACATATCTCGAGGGGATCACTAAGCAAAAAAAAAAAACTAAACAACAATTTTTAGTTTTGATTTAGTTTCAACTTAATTTGTAAATTATTTAAATTGATTTATTATATATTTTGGTAAATATATACATTTGTTAAATACCAATCATCATACACTTAATATACATAATAATAAAATAGTGTATTATTGTTTATAAATATCAAATTAAAATTTATTGCTTATTAATGTGTCTCCTAATGGTGGGTGGTCTGGTGATCAATTTTGTATATCGTCTCTTTGTTTAATAGTTTTTACGAAGGATGA
Organism: Tipula vernalis; assembly: GCA_958295665.1. Lineage (NCBI taxonomy): Eukaryota > Metazoa > Arthropoda > Insecta > Diptera > Tipulidae > Tipula > Tipula vernalis. The sequence goes on from OY282558.1 coordinate 223,608,914, forward strand.
TGTGCTTTTCAAAATTATATTTCAAATTAAAACACATTTAGATTTTTATTGATTTGAGATTAATTAAGTTTGTTGGCTTTAATGAGTTTTTTTTCTCTAAATGTATAGTAAATGTACATACAAACGGTTTGATAATAACTTCAACAAGTTTTATACTGTTTTGTAAAAAATCTCTCTTAGAACCACCACCCTTGACCTCAACCATGCGTTTAATAAATGCTTGCAAACTACTAAAGTTTTATACCGCCGGGTTAAGACAACAAAATACCAACAAATGCTCAACAAATTTTCATTTTCCTAAAGTACACTTCATAATACAACGGCGGCTACAAAAAACTTAAAGTGACACCACAATACCAAACCATAATTTATCAGTCGCAAAAGCAATCTCTCCCACGTTGTATGTATATCCTAAATTAAATTCAATTCGGTATTTCTGTGTTTTGCAACAACACACCAAAAATTTATATGTTTAAGCTAATTAAACTGCGACTACCAAAAAAAAAAAAAAAAAAAAAAACAACAAAAATTTGTTTTTATTAATTTTCGTCACTTGACCAACGTACATACCAAAAAAAAAAAAAAATTAATTTTTATGTAATATGATAAAAGCGAGATAACACCGAAAAAAAAATGTATAACTTGGGGAAAAATTATGTAAATTTTCGTTAGCGTCCGAGATGCTCAGATGTTGTGTTGTGCTGGGTATGTAGGTAATTTGAAACTAAATCACATACATATAACTTTAAATGATAACAATAAATTTAAATAAATAATTTACCATCGTTGTCGTGATCCCTTGTTTGAACCTTTTTTATTTTTTTTTATTTTACTTATTTTAATTGTACAGACGTAATATTGTTTGACCGAGCGTCGTAATCTGCTAATCATAAAACATACAATTATTTTAATTTTATTACAATTACTTATATTTCTAAATTATGTAATTTTTTCCTCTCGTGTGTATTTATTTGTTTTTTGATACATATATTTATATAGGCTATCCAGTAGTTAATGATCCATTATACAATCATGAAGTGTTTGGACCATCAAAAGGCAAAGGGGGTGATATTGGAGGTAAAACAGACGAAGAGCTAGTTAGAGATTTAATTAATATACATAATGCTGAAAATTGGCTGGGAATTGATGGGGATACTGAGTTATCGCTGTTCAAACCAATGAAAAATGATTCAGAGGATAGTATCGGCGGATTAAGTAATAAAGGTAAGTGTTTACATAATTTATTCTGATAAATTTTAATTTTTTCAACGAAACACCAAATTTTTTTTTTTTTTTTTTTGGCAAACGGTTCAATAAAATTAAATTTTTTTCGTATCTTTGATATTGTTGAATTAAAATACGTTTGTTTAAAAGGTCATCTCATTATCAAGATCAACAAATTTTGAAAGAAAATATCAGAATTGTAAATCTACACTTTTAATATGTTAAATATTTGCTTAAACTGGAATTTTGGGTTCCATTTTCGAATTAAATTTTGTTAATACATATTTTTGAAACGCTAATTTTAATATTGAATATTGTACATTTTCGATGGTGTTCGAACGCACAACTTTTGAAGTTTTCAAACTTGTGGAAAAATATTGTGGAACTGATTGGGGCACTCCCCTTGCTTGTTGGAAAATACCGTGGAACGGATTGAGACCCCTGCCTTGTGATCTACATAAATTCAAACTTAGTATCAAAAGGAGGATGCTTGAAGACTGGACCTTCTTATATTTACATAACTAGTTTTCCCCTATTCTCAAATTTTTATCAAATTCCTTCTATCTCGAATTAATTTCAAGACACGCGCCGATAAAATATATTAAAAAAAATTTAGTAATTGTTGTTTTGGGTAAGGGCCGGTACACATTGAGAACAAGCGACGAGAACGAATTTTCATTTTTCACCAAATTTGGTAAGAGAATTGCTAAAATAGTGAAAACCGTAAGTTTTTAACTAACGATACCTTAAATATCGTGCATTTACTAAAATTGAAAAATAAAATTTTAACAGTTTTAATACAAAATTTTAATTTATCTTCTTAAATTCAAGATTATCAACGATAAATTAAAATTTTGTATTAAAACTGTTAAAATTTTATTTTTCATTTTTAGTAAAAGCACAATATTTTAGGTATCGGCAATTGCAAAGATACGGTTTTCATTATTTTAGCAATTCTCTTACCAAATTTGGTGAAAAATGAAAATTCGTTCTCGTTGCTCGTTCTCAATGGGTATCGGTCTTAAATGTCGAATTTTATTGTTCGAGAGAAATTCAACAAATGCATGAGTTATTCGCTCATATATTTCAGGTAAATTACAACGCTTTTATTTGTCTATTTAAGTTAGCAATAGCGTGTTAAAGATATTTATTTAGGCATGAGTTGTTCTTGTTAGCCGCGTCAGGTTTAAATAGGAAGAAATGTAAGCACATTGCTCCTATGATTTTTTTTTTTTTTTGAATGGGAGTCAAAGCGCCCAAAACGTGAGTTGCCAACTTAGGATAGCAAGGCCACCCTAAGCTTTGAATGTAAAATTTGACCACTGGCCGAGGTTATTGGTGGCCATTGGTCCCTAAAAGTGTTAGTATTAGAATAAGACTGGCAGACATAGTTGACTGAAAGGCGGGAATGGTGGTTAAGACCATATGTACCCTTGCCGCCTCTTGCGAAGCTATCAACAGACCCCTGACCAGTCCGTCCTCTGGTATTACTAATTAGGGTGGGTCATATTTACCTGTTTAGTCCTGTTTATTCTCCTTGCTGATGAGGAAACAAAAAATTTATTTGAATTTGTAAAATATAAATTATTTCTTTATTTTTTAAAAAACAATATTATTTTTTAATTTCCTGTCTCTTGTCCAGGCTTCTTTGTATTAATCAAAACTATCTTGAAAACAACCAAAACTCTATCTAATCCGTGAAAAACCAGACTTGCCTGTTTCTGTTTCAACCAAAAATTGCTCTCCCCACCACAATAAAATATTGGCGAGGTTTTTAATCAATTTTTCTGCTGATTGACCAAAAAGATAAATTATTTTCTGCATCGATCAACCAACCGATAAACTCATTCCCCTTGCAATACTTAATTGATCATTGACCAATATACAAAAAAAATGCAAATATGCAGCACGTTTTCGTTGCATGTGTTAACACATGAACTGCCCAAATTGCAAAAAAAAAATTGAATTCAACTTGGTTTCAAATACCCGCAGGAAAGGAAAATTTTGTACACACGTTTGACATAATCGCGTGTGTAACAACAGAAAAAAAACCGAGCAAACGGCGCAGTGGTTAAAGCTGCGGCGGTTGGATCGGGAGGTACCGGGTTCGAATCCCTATAGGGGCGGGATGCTAAAGGGATTTTCATCATCTGATTGCGATCGGTGATGAAGATGAACACATCTATGACCCCCTGTTGAGAGTGCAGAATCCATGGGCCGACCCACCTTTCATGTCAGCACTACGGGTTGACATGAAGCAATGCAATGTGCAGGTGGTTTTCAAAGACGGATCTGTAGCCGCCCGTCCTCGATTTGGCTACTCCAGGCGTAAGGTAGGACGGTAAAAAAATAAATCAAGAAACAAACAGAAAAAAAGAAATATGTGTTTACGTTTATTTATTGAAACTTGAGTCCAACCCTTGATGTGCGGAAATAAATTTGTAAATAAAAGTAAATAAAAATATGAGAGAAAATAGAATTAATAGAATTTTACGTTAATTTGTGTTACGTTAATTTGTTGTTAATTGGATTTTTGAGAAGAAATATCTTCAAGGTTGGGATGCAGTTTTCTTAGTTTTTTTTTGGAAATTAGGTATATTTTGTAACGGGGATGACAAGCGCCTGTTACAAAATACCAAAAAATAGTATCTAGCAATTTCCTTTCTCGTGCGCCAAAAATCCACTTTTGCGCTCTTAATTTTTTTAGATGTTATTCATAATGGACCACAAACTTTCATTATATATTCTGTTTTACGTTGCGTTTAGAGGCGTGTCAAACAAGAGACTTGCTTCATATACCAAAATAATAGAGCTGTGAGAGTTAGAATTTATGGTACTGTCAGTGATCTTAGGAACTGAGGATATTGGGGGACCTCAAAAATCAGTACAATGAACTCTGCTTTGTCCAATTTATGTATATTTTCATAACCTTCGTGTTTAGCAGCCAATACAACTGTTCCTTAATATTTGTGACAACGTTTCGATAAATGTATTATCTTCTTCAGGTCTACATGGTTTTAACAATACATATTTTTAAACTTAAGTTGAATGGTACTGGATTTACCGATGATTTAGTTTTAGCTTACACTGCTAAATCTTCCACTGCCAAACAAGATTATTATGGTTTAAAACCTCTGGCATCACAGCTTTACCTATAAACCCCTTTAAATTTACTACCATTAGTTGTTTGAAAGTTGAATTGCTCAACTCTTTTAAGTATCTTGAAATTCATTTGGATCTTAACTAGACAACTCATGTATCCAAGTTAAAACTTACTTTATATCTGCCTCTCGAATCGTTTACCTCCTCCGAGATTTATGCCCAGTTTCTGTGTGTAAACTTACATATCATGAATTATGGTAGCTGTTATCCAGCTACTTTAAAACCATTGTACGTAAAACAGACAATGATCTCGAGAATAATTTTGAGAAAACTCTTTATTCAAGTCTACCAATATCTTACCATTAAAACAGTTGTATTTTATAAGGTTTGCCAGTATTTTTTAAGCATAGAAAAATTCGACTAAAAATGATTATGTTCTTGACAAACTGAGCAAAAATTGAAAATTCTTCCATTAGCGGATAACTTCACTATATTGTGCAGAATATTTCCCTGCAGAAAATGTATGTAAAGACACCATAAATGACAATACTCAAATTAATGCCAATTTCTAAAGAAAAACTCTAATTAACCGAATAAACGAGTCATTTTTGAGAGTTCAATTAAAATTGGTAAATTATTTTAAAATGTATTCAAATTGAAAAAACCTCATGTTGCAACGAAGTACATAAACATTTCCAGTTCGTAAAAGAAAAGGTAAATTACCGTGGAAATAGTTTACATTCTTTAGTTTGTCCTTACTGTTGTGAGTGGTTTAGTTACTGGAAATATTCCAATTTAAAAAAAAAAAGAGATATTTACATTTTTTACAACGGTTTAAGGTATTTAATAAAGAATGAGAAGCACGTGTATTCAACATTCTACATAATCCTCACATTCACATACAAAATAACAATTCAAATTAAATTTTCCTTCTCGTGCTTTACGAACAGAGCTTACACATACAACATATTATTTCGAGGGGATGCAGAACGAACACCAAAACACAATTCTTTTAATTATTACAAAACATTAAGAAGGATTCAAAATAAAAAACCAGTGCACATAAAGAAATTAAAAATGGAAAAATTCATTAAATTTAGTTCAAATATGCGTTACCACAAATTTTTTTTTTTGAGAGTTATCAACTCGGCTGTATATACATATACATACATGCATATCTCTCGCAAAACTATAATAACCGTCTTGTCTTCACCTCCCCATCTATCTTAAGACAATAAAAACAATAACGACGCAACAGAATGAAGAGAAAATGGAAGATGTTCGTTCCAATTTTCATTTTCATGGTTGTGACAACAATTTTGCGCGATGTTTCATTCCACTACTTTTTTTGCACCCTCAACGAATTTTATTTATAGTGTTTGTATGAAGATTCACATAACTGCAGAGTAGTGAGATGGGAAAATTCACGTGCTGCAATGAAACTGACTAAAGAAAAATACTTCGTAAAGTATTAAATTGTTAATGTTGGTGCGCTTAGTATCATTGTGTATTGTGTTCATGATTGTACCTTTTGACTTTTAGAAATGCTTTTGTTTTTGGTATAGTCGACACGAGGCAAACCTTTAGTTTTTGAAAATCAAGGGTTATACCTAGGGTGACCATTTATCAAGCCAAAAAAAAGAGAACATTACATTTAAAAAAAGAGAACTTTTCTTGTAATTTTTTTTTTAAAAATGTCTTCGAATTTCTCGCAGATTTATTAAAATTTTGTTGATTCTTAAATTTTTCGTATTATCAGCTGATAACGGCTTACGGAATTTGTTAAAAATAATACTATCTATTTAACTTAGGAACATTTATTCAGCATAAATTTAGTATTTTAATTACATTTACTTCAATTTCATAACATTTTAAAATAACATAAATATTGCAATTTGAAGAAAACAAAATTCAAGAACCACACAATACGTTAAAAATTTCCAAAAAATTTAATTATCTTCTTCAGAATCCGAATCATATTTTTGCGAACTCTGAATATCTAATAATAGTTTTTTTTTTGATTTTATGTTTTGAAAAAATTCTAAACAACTTAGTTGTTTAGAGTTATATGTTATGCTTAAAATGGCTCTTACTGTTGACACAGTTAAACGGTTGCGGTCATCTGTCCACTGAGCTTCAATTAGTGAAAATACGCGCTCAACATTGGCATTTTGACCCGGTATTGCAAAAAAAATTGACAAATTTTAAGCAGCTCCGAATAAAACCCTGTATTAGCACACTGAGCGAAATATTTAACCCATCTTCTGCTTGATTTGGAATTTAAGAACTCTGTTTTCGATGTGTGCATTTCACGTTGGATAAATAATTTCAAATTACAAAATTGGTCGAAACAGACTGAGTCATCAATTTTTACTCCTTTTGAAATTATATACGTTAGAGAGCCTTCTGCATCTTTCCATTCTGGCACTTCGTTTATTTTCATCCATTCAAAGCTGTGGAATTCATCAAATTGTTTCGTCCATGATTTTATGTAGTCGTATGCTATTATATACGTTTCGTTAACTCGTAACTTAAAATCCTTAATTTTATCCTCTAAGGTCCTTAATTAATCGAAGTAAAATAAATTTTACATTAAGTGGCAAGAAATTTTGTTTGTGTCTCTGTTTTAAAACATTCGTTAACTTATTTAAAGTTTTTGTTATTTCTAAAATTGAATTTTCTTCACATTCTAATTGCTTTGTATTTTCATAAAAAAGAAACATTAGAGAATGAACGAAAAATAAATATGGTTCAGTAAATTCTGATTCAAAAAAATTTTTTAAGGTGGCTGGACAATTAGTCAAAGACAAAAAGTATGATTTTAGAGCAGGGAACATTTGTAAAATCCTATTTATCACAGGGTATAAAGACAACCATCGCGTACTAGAATGGTTCAATAGTTGTTTGTATTCGATTTTCACAAATAAACAAAACTCTTTTAATTTTTCAGTCCTAACGGCATAGGTGGAGAAAAAATTATAAATTTTGAGCGCCAAAGATTCTAAATCAAAAGGAAGCATCTCAAGACCGTGCTTTGCAGCGTTGTGAACGATATGGACCGGGCAACCAATCCCTATTAGTGGCTTTGCCAGTTTTTGTTTCAACATTTTAAAAACGTTGGTTTCACCTGCTCGATCTATTCCACCGAAATTGGTGTTGCAATTATCCCCTGAAAACGCAATAAATTTTGATTGGAGCTTAAATTGCTCTAGATATTTTAAAACAAAATTCGAGGTTGTTTCGGCTGTTTCATTTGGTAAAGAATCTAAATAAATTAATTTGAAATTGATTCCATTTTCAATATCAAAAAATTGAATTAGCAGTGGAAACATTTTAAGAGAGCCATGGTTACTTGCGTCGGTAGAGACAGATAAAAATGGGTTATTCTCAACCGAATCTATTATATTCTGAATGCAGAATAGTGCAATCACGTTTGTTATAATTGCTCGAGTTTTTGTTTTAGCGGATGCAATTTTTTGCGCTAATTCTGAGTCTGAAAACAATTTCTGGAGTAGCTTTGTTGTGCAATCCGTCGACCGAAAGCTAAAGTGGTGTTTTACAGTGTGGAAGGCAAGTGTTCCTCCCATGGCTGCCACTTTATCCGCTAATGCAGAAAATTTTGGAACCATGATTGTTGCAATAGATTTCGAACATTGCCCCTCTTTGACGGTAGATTTGTGTATGTTGGATTCCATATGCTGTTCTAAATCATATCGGCCTTTATTTGCTATTGAGACATTCCTCTCACAAACCGTACAATGAGCTTCAAATTTTGAATTTTTGACGGCTGTAAAGCAAGTATACTTCTTCCTTAGTTCTTCACTAAAAATACACTTTCTTTTGCTCATTATAAAATAACGGTTAATTTTAATTGAAAACTAAATCACCGATGGTACTATTATATGTAAATACTTTATATTTGCTTATTTTATTTTTCTAAATTATTTAGACTATTATACAAAAAAAAAATGATTAAAATTTAACCACCGTAATTAATTTTCAAACTTTTGTAAATTAATTAAAATATCGCATCACCGCACAATAGTTTTACATTCTGTCTGTTTTGTTTTCTCTTTTAGAACACTTGATACAAAAATCTAAAATGACTTCTATTCATCGTTGCCAACTTACCGGTAACTAAAGACAAAAAACTGATCGAAAAAGCAATTGGTATAAATAACATACAGACAAATAGTGACGGATTACTGCCATCTATTGTCAAAACGGCGGAAACATTTTAGACGAATATTATTTTTTAGTTCAATATTATTTTTTCGAAAAATTGCAAAAAAAAATTGAAAAAAGGACAAAAGAGAACATTTTTTGAAAAATAAAGTGTAAAAAAGAAACGGATCCAAAAAGAGGACATATAAAACCTTAATTTATAATGGCTTTCTGTTTTCGGATTTTGTTACAACGCACAGCTGTTTTTATTCAAATTGGCTTTGTGCTCTTCAATTATATGATTAATTTGAAGTGTTTTTTTGTTTACAGTATACCAAAGCATTTAATGGAATCTAGTATTTCTCAAGATTGTGATACAGCATTTAATTTAATTTAAGGAAATTGAATCTATGTTGAAAAAATAGGTATTGATAAATTTTTAAAAGTTATATATAAATTTAAAAGTTTAATTTAAAAAATTTCAAAACTCGAAAACTTACATTTTACAAAATTTGTAATTATAAAAATTATTAAGCGGCCAGAAATTAATTCTCTAATGTTATGTACCAACTTAGTTAGAGTATTTGTTAATTCTAAAGTCATCTGAATTTTTAATGGGGCTTAAAACGCGAATTTACCAAATCGAAATATACTAACGTTCAATGTTATAAAATTTATAATGAGCTACCGAAACAGCTCACGATTTGAAATTTTTGAAATTTTGGAAATTCGAATTAGTTCAATGTACTCCTTCGATTTAATTCCTAAATTCTTTTTGAGTTTTTAGAATATCGGATATTTTATCGATTTTTGCACATAAAACCGGCTATTAACAACTTTCTTGGTTTCGTTGATACTAAGGTCGATTAAGCGATTTAGTCGATATAACAATACCTCTTCAAATAGTCTATTTCTCAACAAGAAGGTGCTAAAGATGTGAACCAAGTGAGTTTTGATTATTTTTGAACTTTTTACGAATGTAAATCCTGATCCCACCTTACCAATAAGATAACAGAGTTACTAACTCGGTTAAAATCCAAACCTGAAGAATGGAGAAACTTTAATCAAATTGAAGCACGAATTCAATTCGTGCAGCGGTTTAAGTCGCTTTGTGAATAAACAATCATAACTCAATCGTTTTGAATCTTTAGGAACCCAAAATCCTGATTAAAGATTTCAAAATTAATTCTGGTACCAACGGATTCACTTCTAACACTTCCACATTTCGCTTGATCACACTAATTATTACTCTTGAACTGGTTAAATTAAATCGCCTCTACTCTGGAAATCGGTCTCGTTTATATATCAGTTTATATATCAAAATTGACTAAGCATTTGTGTGTGTTCAGTCCTGGAAGATCTAACAGGTATAGTCGTACTTGATCCCGTATTTGAATGCATTCTCTCTCTCCTTTCCCCGCTCTTGAAATATGTTCTCTAGGTCATGTAAGTGAACGAAAATTCTATTAAGTGAAAGAATTTAAAGTGTGCAGTAACATAGCCCTTGTGGCCCCAAAGCCAGTGTCTCTGATTTTTTTCTGCGGATTATGTCACTTTGGAAAAGGGTCCTAAAGCCAATTGTCTCTTTTGCCCATTGAAAATAAAATTTTGTAAAGTTTACGTTTTACTTAAGTATTCTGGAAGAGAAACATTTAATTTTAAAAATGGAAATCGCCATTTTTCAGAATATTTTAAAATTAAATCTTTTCCACATTTTCTATGTTTTCGTTTATGTATCGGTATTTCATTTCTCTAAAGTTGCGAATTGTGGCTCTTTTCTCAGTGGACATTACACTCCATTTTTTTCAATATTTCTTTAAAATTGGCATAACGCCGGAAAAGAAAAGGTCTATAATCTAAATGGTCGATGTTGACCTTGCGTATTAGCGTATTCCTTTCACGGAACTTGTATTAGTTCATTGATTTCACGAGCATCCTTTATCGCTACTTGTAAATTCCACAAATTTGAGGAACTCTGTCGAATGAAGTTCTTCGATTGAATAGTTTTGCGAAGATCTTTGGTGACATCCAACTCCCATCCGAATGTTAAGAAGGCGGGAGTGCTTGTAGCAAACCTAAAGCTGGGAAAATTCTTCGGCCATTCGGTGTGAGAATCCCAAACTAAAATTCCCAATTCAGGGTTCAGGTCCCTGTAACTCGATCGTGTTCGACATTGCTCTATACCCAAACAACTAGTAGTATGTTGAATTGTAATATTTCGCAAGCGAACTGGGATCCGTTGTCAGAAATGAGTTGCCTGGATAGAACATTCGACGAAGGCACTTGATTCGAAAGCAGGTTCGTTGGTGATAGAATGAAACCTAGTGTCAACCTTCACATTCGACCTGGCTAATGGCCAATGGTAGATTTTGTTGTCAGAATTGATGGTCACTCCGAATTGCGGACGATTTCCGCACCCTCTTGGTAGAATTGGAAGTTATTCAGTGCTTAAACAAAAGTGCTTCTCATTCAGTAGTCGTGTAATTTCTGTCAGCGGCGATCAGTCGAGAGTTTGCATATTCGATTGGCTTATCATCAAATCTAGCCATTTTTAATAGTAAGCACCCAAAGAATAACGACTTTGCACCAAACAACAGGATAAGTGGCTTTTCAAAATGTATTTGGTGCAAAATCGGTACATCTGTCAATAAACACAACTTTCAAAAGCAGAACTTGCATCTTCACCTCAAGTTCACCGTGCATTTTTCTTTGTTAAATCAATCAATGGGCAAGCAACGGCAGAAAAATGGTTGATATAAATATCCGATTCTACTAACATTCCTGAAGAGGTGCGCACCTGTGGCAGATATAACGGCAGATTCATATCCAAAACCAAACATATTGCTCAGGTCAGCCTCTATTCCATCAATATTATGAGTTTTAACGTGCCCCAGAAACTGCACACTCCGACAGAAAAAGTGACATTTTCCCCTATTTACTCGAAATGTAAATAGCTGAAACCGTTCAGCACGAAAACAGATCAGCACGGAAACGGTCGATAAGTCGATATGGATCAAATTTTGTAATGAACGCGGTTTTGTCTCGACCTTCGCTGCTATTCGCACATTGTGGTCTATTCAACCGAAAATAATTTTCTTGAGTGTGACCTTTGGTCTCACTGAACAAAGTAATTTGTTGGGGTTCGGTTGAATTAACTAGGATTCGTCTTCAGTTTATAATAAATGGCATATAATAAAAGTTTTATTCATTTGTACACTGATCCTATATTACAGTGGCTGCAGTAATTACCACCGAATAGTATGCCAACAAAAACTTTGGTTTCCACAACATAATTTCGAGTGCCTAAACAAATTTAAGTCACCGAATAAGACAACAATTACCATTCATTTGCTTTAACCGAAATAAATATAATTGATTTACCGCAACAGTAAATCCGTTTGTTACCATTTTGATTCTTTTGTGGTTCCTATATAAGACCAAATACGACAGAATACTGCGAATAATACTCATTAGGATACTGTGCATGAACAATATTCGAAGTCGTCATCTTCACGTTTAATATTTTTGAAATGTTGGTGTTAATTATTTTAAGCAAAGAAACACGTGAGTAATTGCAACGAATATACTTGAATATATTTAATTAACATACGTTTTGGTAAAGCATAAATTTTGTTATGTTGAAATACCATATATGTATACATTTATTTCAATGTATCAAATTTAGGAACACAACGAGAACGAATTTTTCTTTTTCACCAAATTATGTAAGAAAATTGTTAAAGTAGTTTGTTTTATAATTAATGATAGCTAAAAATTCACTAAAAATAAAAAATTTCAATTTATCGTCTTAAATTTAAAATTATCAACGATAAATTGAAATTTTGTGTTAAAACTGTGAAAATTTTATTTTTTATTTTTAGTAATATGTAAATGCACGGTATTTTAGCTATCGTTAATTAAAATTATACGGTTTTCAATACTTTAATAAATTTTTACATAATATGGTGTCAAAAGTTGTTTAAGTTTTTAAATTTAGTGACATTTTTTTATGATTTTTTTGCTGCTGATATAAGTAACTAATTAGTAAATTAATTCCAGTTTTTGTTACTTAGATGCCAAAATGTCAGCAGTATGGTCGCTGTGCTACTATAATTAAAAATCAGTGTGAAAATAGAAAGGTGTTATGGTTTCGTGGTTTTAGTAAAGTAGTGCTCAAATAGCTATAAAGTATTGAAAAGTCTGAACATTAACATAAGTAACTAATACGTTTGTGTCTTATATTGAAGCCGAAACAAACCAAAATTGGCAGAGACTAAATTTCATTATTTTATTGTAATTTAAATTAATTTGACATAATAGAAAAATGTTTGAAACAACTAATTTTATAGTTGTCCAAATAGTTCTTTTAATATCATTGACGTATGAATGTAAAATCATAAGGTTGTTGTAACAACTATTCAGCAGTAGATATAAAAACTTCTGGGTTGTCCTGAATGAAATTTATTCACCAAAAAAAATTTGTATCAGTTCCTTAGTGCAATTATTTGGGATCGGTATAAAATTTAGCATTACAATATCTTGCAGTGTAACAAAATCTTGCATACAAAATCTTTTAAATAATTTTTTTGTTAGGCAAATAAATGTTAAAAGCAGTTTTATAATTTACAGTTAATTTCAGGAAACAAAATGCATATAATCAATTTAAATTTTTTTTAAATATCAAATATTTGTAAAATAACTTAATTGGGAATTGTATTTTGCGCAATTCTCTTAAGAAAGTAAGTTGTACCATAATTGCCTCTGTTCCGTATAATTTTTTTTATTCTTTTGTTTTTTGTTATGATCTGTTTTTATTTTCAGTAGTTGTTCCCCATTTCGAATTTAATCTACACGATGTTTTGCCACAATTAATTCCTTCGATAGATCTTTGATCAATTGATATAAGCCTGCAGGCGTTTTCCAACAACCACTTTTAATCTGCGGTGCCATGCCGCGGAAAGCACTCCGTACCTGTTTCTGCGTTTCCAACTGTCCAAAATTAGGGATTATATTTGGGGACATTCAAATCACCAATATAACTATTTTTCAACCAGCTCCCTATTTTTTTTAAATCATTGTCCTCAAACGTACTGCTTAAGCTGAAATAGTAATTGGCGACTGCGTCTGATATGGTACAAATGAGCGATAATCATCCAGATTTTTAGAGAGAATTCTTTTGAATTACCATATTTTGCGGCTAATCTACTTTTTTGGACCTTCCGCCAAATTATTTTTCGAAAATGAAACTGGCAGCCTTTGAAAGTTGATTGAGGGGAAAAAGCTTTGGTGGACGAAACAATAGCCTTTTCAAAATCACATAATATTTTCTCTGGATTGAGACTCAATTCATATTGAAGGCATATTTTCCTCAATTCGAAAAATAATTGATCGTAGCACTTTCTGGATTTTTTGCTCATTATACAAAAAACAAGTGGTACTATCTCCGCTTCAACGTTTCCATGTATAGAAAAGAGTTGTCGCATTATGGAAGGAACTACATCGAACACAAAGCAAAAAAAAAATGTATATGCTTGCTTTATCGCGAGAAAATAGCGGCAAATTTAAATTGTCAGTTCGTTTTGGGACACCCTTTATATCGTATAAGCGTGTATATTTTGCCATTTAGAAGATATTGCATTTTGATTGGGGGCCCACTGCTGGCCTGAAAGGTAAGACGTATTCTAACGATACAGCAATTAATTCGTTATTTTTTATTGCATTTGCATCTGTCACTGCAAATAAAGCGTTAAAAATTAATCGATTGGCTCTGACGAGCGTAGCGGGCAGTTATGGAGGTCGGTGGGCATAGCGACTAGGGGGCGGAGTAATCTCCTCTTTCTCATCTTTCAGAGTTGCCCAAAATAAAAAAATTAATATTACAAAATTAAATAATAAAGATTCTTTTCTGCGAACATTCTGAAATAGCAAAAAAAATTAAGCAACGCAATAACATATTGATAATCGATAACCAAGTGTCGTTACAAGTGACGTAATTATCCGAATGAGTAATAACCATTATACGGTAGTTGAATGCGGTACTATTTCTACCCCTATATTTTTATTTAATATTTTACACTTTACTTTTTATTTACACACACGGATAACATTAATTTGTTCATTAAATTTCAAAAGAAATAATTATGAAACCAAAAACTAACTGAGATAATAAATATTTTCAAATGTTATGTTTTTGCTATGGGAAAATTAATATTAACTGTGTGTTTTGACGATATAATTAATTGGAACATAATCAAATTATGATCATAATTTGCCATTTTTTAGTACTATGATTAATTATCCTATTTACTATAACAATTTGATCGTGATTTGTGAAGTGAAAAATTAGGACAAATGATTTTGGAAAAATCATATTATATTGGCGTAAATGTTCACTCGTAAGCAATATAATTACATTTAATTATCAAATTAGGTCAATTTTTAATGTTTAACATCAAGACAAAAAATTCAATTTATTATCATAATTTGACTTTTAGTACTATAATTAATTATAGCGTCAAGACATAGCTATTAAAACTTTCTTACTCCCCTATATTCACAATTTTTCATTAGGTTGTCCGAATAGCGTAATAATTTTTTGGTATATTTCATCACCTCACATATTTGTTGCTTCATTTTAATAACAGTAATTTCCGAGTAAATATCATGGATGGTACATTTATTAAAGCATAATTACGCCACTTAAGTACAAGCGCCACGGTAAGTCAATTACAACAATTCAATCGCATAATGGATTTATTCTGTAGCTGTCACAAAATATCATAGGAATTAACAAAGATAATTTGGGTGTGTGCAGTTTTTTCAAATAAATTAAAAAAATTTGTAGTAAGGCTGTGTCCGAAACCTCTTAAATTTATTTTAGTACAAATTTTTGACATTTATTTACAAAATATTCCCCTGCGTTAGCAAATTTTTACTATGCTGGCCGAATCGTGTAATAATTCTTTGAAATATTTACCTAGTAGCCTAGGACATCGTAAAACAGGATGATGGAACAATAATTCTCACATAAATTTTGGAAAATACTTTACGGTATATTTATGTTTTTATACAAGAAATGCTATGGTCACTGGTGGTCTCAATGCAGAAATGAAATGCAAACTTAAAAATATTGGAGGCAACTCTATTATGGATCAAGATAAATGGTTAATGATGTGGTGCATACAATAAAACTTTTTAAATCAATCGACCAATTAATTCAATAATAGCTTGAATAACCTGTCGGGCGATAGTGGTAGCTCTTTCATTTAAAATGCAATATATGCCATATAAATAAAATTAACCTTTAGTTGGTATACATAGGCAAATCATCTCGTTAGTAGACAATAACTGTCCACAAGCAGCTGCAGTTGAAAATAGGAAATTATCCATAAATGCTAAACTTTCCATATTATTTGTGTCACTGCAAATGATACCATCACCGTTGAGTAGTTGACATATTGAATATCGACCGAACAATTATTCTGTGTGTGTCAAAAATTATCATAGCAAAAGACCCTGATAATTAGGGTGTATGTGGTTTTTTCAAATAAATGTAAAATATTTATACTAAAAAATACTTCTAAAAAATATTTATTGCAGGTTTCGGACACAATATAATTATGCATTTGTTCGTGGATTCACGATTGAGTTTATTACTCTTTTGTTGATTTTCGACTGTCCCCGAAACCTGTTCCCGAAACCGCACACGCCCAAGTTACCCCAGTCAATTCCGACGATAATTTTTAACATATTCCAAATAAATCATTGTGTGATTCATATAGTCGCCTTTGCGTTTCATTTCATAGAATAGTATATTGTATAATTAGGAGGAAAAGTACTGCATTCCTGGACGATAGTGGAAATTGGCGGACGAGGCGATAGCCGAGTCCGGCAACCACGGGAGTCCGGGAATGCACTTTTCCTCCGAATTGTACATACTATTTTTTCTCCGATCGGACTTTAAAACGAATATAAACCCAAAATAATTTTTAGTATTATTCATTAATTATCATATTAAGAAATCAAAACAAAGCAAAAAATCGAAAATAACATAAAATTATTGCTTAGTTAGCCACGACATCATAAGACAAAAATACATTTTGTTTTTTTTTTTCAAAAGTTGTCAAGTTTGTGTACCTATTTGATTTATAAAAAACGTGTGAACGAAATTTAAGGGATATGGACAGTGAAAGCGAATTATCCTTATCTTGTACCCCGCCGGATATAGTGGAAGCAGCTAATTCAGCAACATGTGATTTACTCCCGCAAAAATCGAAGGAAAAATACGAAAATGCTTATAAACGCTTTATGAATTATCGTCAATCTAAACACATCAAATCATTTTCGGAAAACGTCATTCTGGCGTATTTCGCTGATTTATCTACAAAATTGAAATCATCCACATTATGGTCAAACTACTCAATGATCAGGTCGATGCTTGTGGTTTAAAATAATGTGGATATTGCAAAATACCAAAAATTACGTGTCTTCTTGAAACGCAAATCCGACGGATATAAAGCGAAGAAATCTAAAATATTAACTATGGAATATGTTCAACAATTCATTTTGGAAGCTTCAGATGATTCGTTCCTAGTTACTAAAGTAAGCATGTAGGTATTTAAAACGATTTTGTATTTGTATTTACACATTAAATTCAAATATGTTTTCGGATCAAATACAATTCACACTGCAATATTTTTTTGTATGTAATATTACGATTGTTTTTTGTAGGTTGCGTTAATTTTTGGAATCGCTGGTGCTTGTCGACGGGATGAACTAGCCCGCATGGAAATTACTTACATTAGTGATTTGGGATCTAAACTTATAGTTAAAATCCCGAATAACAAGACAAATAAACCACGATCATTTATCGTAAACGAAACTTATTTAGAATATTACAGAAAATATATAGCTTCGCGTCCAAAAGATTTCAACTCTTTGCGTTTTTTTTTTAAATACACAAATGGTAAAGGTTTCAAACAAGCAGTTGGCATACATCAATTTGGTAAAATGCCACAAATTGTTGCTACTTTTTTAAAATTGTCAGAAGCAAAACAATACATAGGGCACTGTTTCCGCCGTTCATCTGCGACAATTTTAGGCGCAGATTTAACATGCTTAAAAAGATTTGGAGGATGGAAGCCATCGACTGTTGCTGAAGGGTACATCGATGAATCCATTATCAATAAAATTGAAGTTGCTCATAAGATTTTCGATACAACGGATAATGAAACAACCGATGCAAATAATGTTAATGATTTTAATAGCAATATATCAACAACAATCCTGGGATGCGATACTACTAATCCACCAATGTTCAATAATTGTACTAATTGTACGATAACCGTTAATATTACAAATAAGTAAAATTAAACTCCTAAACCTAACACATAATTAGTTTGGCATAGATTTATCAAATAAAAATTGATTATTATGTATACTGTTAAATTAAAATAAATAAATGCGTTTGACCTTATAAGTGTATCTAAACAATTAAAAATCCATACGGGAATATATTCCCGGCCTAGGCCAGAAAAAATATTCTCGTACTATTATTACTTGTTGCTTAGCAACAAATACAACATACTGGAATCATGAGCTTTTCGTTTCGAAAAAACAACGGAAAGATATATTTTTTCCTACGATCGGAGAAAAACTAATTTCCTTATTCGCTTTTCTGAAAGTGGATTATTTTCAATTGGGATATGAGTTTAATTCTCTTGTAATATTTATTTCTGACGGACGAAGCAATTTTTTTACAAATTAAACTATTATATGGTGTAAAAGTGTCGTGAAAACCTAACAGATATAAAATAAACATATCCAGTGATTTCGAATTGTTTTTTTATTTTATTAAACTATGGTTTTCTTCCTATTTTATGCTTGCTTTATAACAATAAAAAATTAATAATCTAAACCTGAAACATTTACCTTTCTGTGTTTCGTTTGATCTCCTTTTGGGAAACGTAAACGTTTATACCTTATTCGAATAATTCAATTTCCATTTTATATATTGGTCATGAAGGTGATTAGATTCCTATTTATTCGATTGTGTGTATCGCTTATGACCAAATACCGCCCCGCTTATGTAATATTTAAAAATGAGCCAGGATCTAACATTTCACGAATATTGACTTTGATTTAAACATAACCGCCCTTATTTCTGTAGCACACAAAATATTAAAAGCCATCGAATTTAGTTTTGGGTACCATTTACCTAATTTTTTGTCCAAAAATCTTCCAATTTTTTTTTTTAAATTACTACGGGAACATTTTTCAAATAAACGTGAAAAATGTGTACTAAAAAATATTAATAGAGGTTTCAGACACAGTCCTAAAGCAATGACATATATGTAAGTGATGTCGACCAGCATTCCAAACAGTCAAATTCAATTTTGAAATCAATTGCAGTCCGTTATAGTCGATTAAATCCAAAGAAAACAATGTAGGAAATACCCTTGTATGATTTAATTTTAACCCCTGTGTTATTTGGATTTTTACTTAAACTTTAAGAACATTATCACTACAATAAAAGGCTGACAATTTTTTTTTTTTTTTTTTGAGTTTTAAAGTCGTACATTTTGTTATTTTGTTGGAAAGTACCAAAAAAATGCATTTTTTTATTGTTACATGTGAATAAATCCACGCCAGAATTTGAATGACAAAATATTTTTATGAAATTTTATTTTTTTTTAATATTTATGTTTATTTATTTATAATAATATATTTTTTTATTTATTTTAATAATGATTGCTGCCTCCATTCTTTAAAATAAGCTCAAATATTCTATTGGGCATTGAATCGTATAGCGACTTCAAATAATTCAAAGAAATGTCGGCCCAAGCAGCTTTGATGGCTTCAATAAGCGACTCCTTATTATTATACTGGTTATCTCCTTCATAAACCTTGCGAGAAAGCCATCCCCAAACGTTTTCCATAATATTTAAATCAGGAGAGTACGGAGGCCATTTAAGTAAATCGACGTTTTTCTAGGAAATCTAGCCTTTTACAATCCTTGCCGTATCTATAGGAGCGTTATCTTTCTGATAAGTCCATTTCAGTGGTCCGAACAGCTGTTGGAACTTTGGAAATGCTGAATCCAAAAGAGACAGATACAACTTAGCTGTCATTTTTTGATTTTGAAAAGCTAACTCAATCCCACCGTAGTATGAAATACCTCCCCGGACCATAACCCCTCCTTTCCTGCTATGATGTCGATTGAGAACTAGCTCTTCTTTGCGTAGGTCATGGAAATAATAGTTATAACCATCGGGCCCGTCTAAATTGAATTTTTTCTCATCCGAAAACACGACTTTATACCACTGATTATTGCATGTCATATGCTCTTTCCCAAATTAAAGCCGATTGTTTTTTCGAGCTTCGTTTAATGGTGACTTTTTCTTAATTTTCATCCGTTTAAGATGTTTAGCTTTCTGTATGTCGCGACGAACAGACATTAACACCGGCTTTCTCCTTGATTCTGCGGACAGATAGAGCAGAATTGGAGGCAATACGAATTATTTTACGCTTATCTACCGGTTTTAATTTCGAAACAACAGCCTTTCATTAAATTATTTAGCACATCAGTGTGACTTCGGCCTAGTTTTTCGGCTATGAATCGGCTCGAATTTCTTTGATCGTGGTAAGCATCAATTTTTCCCTTTTCAACATCGTTTAGGCTTTTGTTTTTCCCATAACAATTTACAACACTAATTTAATTTTTATTTAAATTTTTTATTTTAATAAAGCTAAACAAAAGAGAGGAAAATGAACTGGATTTATTCACGTGTAACAATAAAAATGAATTTTTTTTACCGTGTTTAAATGAAAAAAAAAAAAAAAAAAAAGGAACATTTCCAAAGCCAACTAGAAAACAAATTTTTAGTCATTTGATTAGTGATGAAATCATCTGCCTTTCAGTATAGAAAAAACAATAGCGATAGAATCCAAAAGAGGAATTCCCATTTTTTTATTTAGTGGATTTAATCTGCTGTAACGAACTGGATTTCACCTGCAAGAATTAAAATTTATTAAAAAATAATTCGAATCTAGAAAAATGATATATTCTTCGAAAATTGATATTATCTAAGTTATAAGTTATATCAATTTTACCAAAGCTTTCGAACAATAAGAAAGAAACGAAACGAAGTTTTTGTAGAGACGAACTTCTTTTCTATAATTTTGATACTGCAAGTGAAACAATTGGGTCAAAAATTGAATTTGGTGGTTTGAGATGCATCAATTGCATGTGGTAATGCTTACTGTGCCCGAAACCGGTGATAAATATTTTTTAGTACACATTTTTGACACTTATTTGAAAAAACTGCATAAACCTATGTTAATATATGTACTTAAAACGAAGCAACCAATATATGAAGCGGGGAAGTATACAAAAAAAATCGGGGTGAGCTGTGTTGTCTACAAGGCCGTATGTGTTTTGCGTGATAAGGTTTATACGCAGTGAGAGTAATGATAGACTGTAAATGGTTATTAAAATCAATTTATTTATTATTAGCTTCATGTAGATTTATAATTTAAATTTAAAATTAACTAATTGCCAGAACCTGTGGCAAATGTTGACATCAGAATTGATCCGGTCAGATGAAGTGTACAGTGGTCTCGAGCATTGCAACTCGTTGCTTTGTAGTTTATAATTAAAATTAAAATTTATGTGGAGATTAATTGTTTTCATTTAAAATTTCCTAACCGCCACTGTTTCTTTAGGCAACGATTGACAGCAGAATTGAATCTGCGATCAGGTGAGGCGTTCTCTCGGTAATTTGCAATTTGTAATTTGAATTAAAATTTATGTGGGGATTAACTATTCTAATTTAAAATTAATTAACCGCTACTGTTTCTTTACGTAAATGTTGACATTAGAATTTCCGATTAAATGACAAAGTCTTTCGCTACAAGGCTCTCGAGCATTGTAAGTCGCTATTTTGTATATTTTTATTTTAAATAACACTTATGTGGAGATAATTTATTTTAATTTACAATAAATTATCTGACACAGATTCTGTACGTACCAATTGAAACCAGAATTGTTCCAATCAAATGTAGCGTTCTCTCGCTAGATTGCTCCCAAAGAGTGCTATAAGATAAAGCTAAGTTCCATCCTAGTTGGCCATATTTCAGAACTTCATCCAAAAATCAATTTAGAATCCCATTTCGAACGCACTTGTCAAATAGCACTGAAATCGGTTATGGAATAGCTAAATTCCATCCTAGTTGGGCATATTTCAGAACTTTATCCAAAAATCATTTTAGTATCCTATTTCAATCGCGCATGTCAAATTTCACTCAAATTAGTTAAAGAAAAGCCAACTTCCATCCTACTTGGCCATATTCTAGAACTTTATCCAAAAATCATTTTAGAATTCCAGTTCCAACGCACATGCCGGATTGCATCACTATCGGTTAAGAAGTAACTAAGTTCCATTCTAGTGGGCCATATTTCAGAACTTGATCTAAATCATTGTAGAATCCGATTTTCCAACAAATATGTCCAATTGCGTCACAATCGGTTAAGGAATAGCCAAGTTGCCCATATTCCAGAACTTCATCCAAAAATCATTTTAGAATCCCATTTCCATTGCGTATTTAAATTTTACTCAAATCGGTTAAGATATAGCCAAGTTCCTTATAATTTGGCCATATTCCAAAATTTTATAAAAAAAAATCATTTTAGTATCCCATTTCCATCGCGCATGAAAAATTTTACTCATATAAGTTAAAGAATAGTCAAGTTCCATCCTACTTGGCCCTATTCCAGAATTTTATCCAAAAATCATTTTAGAATTCCATTTCCAACGAACATGCCGGATTGTATCACTATCGGTTAAGAAATAGCTAAGTTCCATCCTTGGGCCATATTTTCGAACTTCATATAAAAATCATTGTAAATCCCATTTCCATCGCGCCCATTTTCCAGAACTTCATCCAAAAATCGTTTTAGAGTCCCATTTCGAACGCGCATGTCAAATTTCATTGAAATCGGTTAAGGAATATTCAAGTTCCATCCTACTTGGTCATATTCCAAATCTTTATCCAAAAATCATTTTAGAATTCCATTTCAATCGCGCATGTCAAATTTCACTAAAACTTTATCCAAAAATCACTTATTAAACTTTCTTTATTTAATGATATTCAAAGAGCAATTCGTATGTTACAAAAAATATCGCTCACTAATATATTTTCTTCAATCGCTCACTAATATATACAGGGAGCGATATTTTTAACTCCTCTTTCTAGAGCAATATTAAAAATAAAAATGTAAATTACTATGAACGAGCGAAATAATTTAGCATAGTGAGAAAATATATTATTGGGAGCACGAGCGACAATTTTTAGAAAGAGCGATAAAAGAACGAAAAATTTAAACTATGCTAAATTTATTGACGCTAGGTGTTTCAAATTTCGAATTAATAACTTAAAATTAAAACTTAAAAAAAAAAAATATTCCTAATAAATTTGAAAGTGTGATGGAAGATTCCTGTGGTCCTCTCTATTTTGGCTATTCGCTGGTAATTGCGAAAAATATTGCTATATTTCCAAACCTCAATAATTCCCAATTTTGTATTCGCTAATTCCCAAAAGTGTATTCTGGCGTAATTGGGAATAATTTCCAATGGGAAAAACACTATTTCGAATTTAGCAGCCGCCATTATTTAAAAATTTTATTTTATACATATAAAATAAAAACTTTACCGATACTATGTTGTAAATAAAATAATGAAAACACACAAAACCACTTTTCTTCTAATTCCCAAAACAAAATTTAGGGAAAAATGAACGTCAAAACTTACATAAAATCGAATTATTTTTCCCTACATTCAAAAATTCCCAATCGCCCAGAATATACTTTTAGCAAAAATAATTTCCAATCCCATAATTCCCAGGGAATAGCCAGAATAGGGCCACCGGAAACTTTTTTGTAAGTACATATTTGTTTCTATTAAGCCTGATTTCCATTACGAAATATTTACTGAGAGTATTTTTTACTGAATAAAAACATAAAAATGGAAAATGTCATTAAAGTGACAGAGAAATGGTCTGTTTTTAATTATTTTGAAAAATTACATTGAAAAATTGAAATATTTTTCCAGTACTGAAAAAATATACTTCGCTTCCTATATTTTTCAGTAAATTTTGTCAGTATTCTATTAAAATGTCAGTACATATTATACTATAATAATTTTTTCAGTACTGTAAAACTGAAAAAGTGTTTTTTTTCTCTCACACAGCACGCGAATATATATTTTTATCCCATTTTGTTTATACTGTCAGTAAATATTTCATAATGGAAATCAGGCTTAATGCATCACATATTACTTGTGTAAAACCCTATCAATCAGTTCGAGTATTAATTTGTGTTTATTGTGTACTCAATTGTGACCAGCTGCTTCCGAGTATTTGACCCTTAAAGTAGATGGAGAATAATCGCAAAGGTACATTTATTTATATTTCACGTCAAGTTAGCGGCATTTTTTATTTGTATTACCAAATATTTCTATCGTCTTAGCCTTTTCTAAATGTAAATGTCAATAAAAAATCATAATAAAACAACAAATTATTCACATATCAGAAATATTTGAGCTGATATTGTTCATCGTAAGGTCAACAACTTTCCTAACACGCTAAGGGATTTTTTTTTTTTTATTTTTTTTTTTGTAAATGCAAAATTCATAATGGCAAAAGATGTAGGCGGGACCTACTTTTCTTTTCGAATCGTATTGTAAATTTTCCTATGTTTGCTTAGATGAATTTATATGCCGACATTTTAATTTTTAAACTTTCCGTGTGAACAAATTTAAAATAGATTGCGAATAATCGCATAGCTCCTTATGGCCTATTAATGTGGATCGCTATTTCACTCGTACGAGTTAAAATGATTCAATGATTTCTCATGCATGGTAAAATATGTACTATAGTCTCTTAAAAAATAGTTAATAAACAATTCCGAATATAATATTATTGACAATTTTTTTAAATAATAAAAATAGTAAAAAAGTGCTTAGGCTGCTGACACATTGGAAAGTTCGCGCGAGTAAACACTTTTTCCAATTTTCATTAGGAAATATACGTTTACTAAAAAAAATTCCAATGATATTATATTCGGAATTGTATATTAGCTATTTTTTAGTTACTTTGTAGTACTACTATTGTGATGGTATGGAATGAACCAGTGAGTAATGAATTCAATCCAGGACTGCTAAATATACACGCGATTAATAAATTAATTCGTGAGTTTTGTTCTGCTTTCTAAACTCGTGATTAGAAAAGCGCCACTTCACAGGCTACTAATACATATTAAAATGATAAGTCAAACCACTAGTAGTAGAAAATCATACACGGAGAAAAAAAAATAGGGCACATTGCCATAAATTATTGGGGCCCAGGCATTTGTGGCTTTTTATCGGAGCGCTTACTACAACATTATGAAAACGTAAATTGTAAAGTCCGCCGTACATATGGTAACATTTACTGAAATATATAGCACTACATGCTATAATTTTAGTACTATATTATATAGTAAATAAATCAGTAATTTTGTTTCTCCGTGTAATTATTAGGAAGAAAGTCATCTTGAAAAATTTAATTTATTATCCTAACTGAACCAGACATTCAGTAAATATTCAATATTTCAAGTTTATTCGATACAAACATAAGACTTTCCAAAATGTTCATACTTAATGTTGATTAAAAATACATTGGCACCACTTAAAGTTCAAGCACTACATTTAATTTTCTAAAGTTAAAGCAAAAACAAAAATCAATTTAATAATATCCTTAAAGTTTTACAATTACAAAAGATTTATTAAATGGAGAGAACCGAATAAGTGCACACAAATAAATACGCGGAAAATTGTTGCTATATTTTTATGTATATGTACGAGAAGAAAGTATAATAATAATTTTAAGTAAAATAAGAAAATATGCAAGAAAGTTTAAGCGATTTAAAATAAAAGAACAAAAATAAAAATAATTTTATTTAACACAGCAAAAAAAACGACGAAGTAGAAAACGGTAAGAATATAAATAAAAATTTATTTAATGATAGAAACTTTCTGCACAAAAAAAAGTTCTCTCCTCTTAAGTAATATTACTGTATTCAGAGTTAAATGAAGCTTTCAAAAATACAAAAATAAAGTTATTTTCTCCATCGAGAAGTTCAGCAGCAAAATAACAAAAGATGTTATGCTTACGATTCAAGCACGAGTCGAGCCCATTTTTTAAATTATCATTATCCATAATTGATATTGATTTGTGTATTTGAAGTTGAGCAGAAGATTAACCGAAATACAGTTATTTGGAGGTGAAACATACTCGTACACCCATAAATATAGTTCCAAACATTAAGAAACCATTAGCATAAATTGAATTTCTATTTTCATTAGGCATGTATATACAATAATAAAATTGCTTCCAATATTAATTTCCGTCCTAAATAGTAATAATAACCAAAAAGCACAAAAAGCTTAACCTAATGTATAAAATATTTTGTTTTGTGTTATAAAAAAAAAAGAAAATCAATTTTAAATAAACAAAAAAAAAACGAAGAGCTTAGAAAATCTATAATTTATAATGGTGTGTTGTGTTCTAATTTTAGTCCGCTATTTACTCGTACTACATATTAGTGGAAGTTTTGGGGGTAGTTTTGTATTTACAACAAACCGATAAATACATACATAAAATGCAATAATACAAAACAAAGATAAACTAAAATAAAATCAATTCATGTTTTCTGAAAAAATTTAATGGATTCGAAGAAAAACAAATCAAAATAATATTATTAAAAAGTCGAGCTTTGATTTCACGAATTTTCCGTTTTTTTTTTTTTTTTTTTTTCATTTTTATTTGTCGGTGTGCTCGCAAAATTGATTTTGTTTTTTTCATTCATTTGATAACTGTCAATATGTAATTTGATATTTAAACACGAATACATATTCTTGAAGATGACTCACAGAATAACATATAAACTTTGGTTTGAGTCGACGTTGTATATGTATGTATCTAATCTATGCATATAAGACATACGAGTATGGTACCAACAACATTAAATAGATTGAGGTTTATCAAGAATACGTTAACTGGATATATTCTCGTGCCGTATTTATTGTACATAATGTGTATATAAAGCAAAAGATTAAAGTAATTGATGTTGAATTTATATATAAGTAATTTGCAGAATATAATATCTGGTTGTGAAGGAAATTAGATCGACATAATAAAAACGACGTTTAAAGCTAAAATTCTGATAAATTCGGATACACTGGTTCGTATAGTATATAATATGTATGTAGGAAATTAAGAATAAATACGTTATACCATGATACATTCGGAGCTTTTAACTTAATTATGTTTTAGATTATTTATATTTATTATATTAAATTAGTTAAAATAAGCACTAAATTTCGGAATGTAAATAAAGGTGCTTGTGCACGACGGATTCTTACAAGTGTAGACACAAAATTTAGCGGACAAAAACAAATGTAACTTGAATATTTTTGGTGAGAGTAAAAGTCGCATCCATTCTGTAAGTTCTACCAAATATGGCCATTGCATCTACAATTTTGTCAACAAAAATATTGGGGGCAGGAGAGAAAGGATAAAAATCTTGTCTACGTTGACCTTTTATTTATTTTTAAAATATATAAATTAACATTTGTGTTTTTTTTTTAAATATAGTAGGTACCACCCGTCCCCGCCTTTATAATAAACCCTTCCCGTAATAAAACTTTAAAAAAGTGATTAAATTCTCAAAAAAGCAAGATTGTCAGGTAAGGAGAATTTTCCTCCATGGG
This sequence comes from Tipula vernalis, assembly GCA_958295665.1. Classification (NCBI taxonomy): domain Eukaryota; kingdom Metazoa; phylum Arthropoda; class Insecta; order Diptera; family Tipulidae; genus Tipula; species Tipula vernalis. The sequence goes on from OY282558.1 coordinate 223,636,210, forward strand.
ATAGTATAGTCGCAAATATCTTATTTCGCACTATACACTAAACTGTTTCTAAAGATGTGACTAAATGTAGATACTAAACTGTTTCAAATGTAGCAGCTCAATGGGCTATGTGGCTTTCTACAAAATTCGTTGTTTCTTTTTTTTTGTCTTCGAAAATTACAAAATAAGGAACAATTTATTATTAAAACTCCAAAAAATTTAAAAATACTCTAGAGTAAGGACCAGTTAAATCTAATCTTAGCATACTGGCGCCAACTCGACAAACTTAAATATCTCTAAAATACTCAACAAATATTGACTTATTTTACTGTATAATAATACTGTACCTTGTTGTTGTACCGTTTATTATTATGGGTAGGCTTTGGATTTATTTGATTTGGTATTGAATCCAGTGCTGTCGTTTTGATAATTTATAAAAAGAGTTACACCGCATCCCCAATGAAATACTTTTTACTTTTGCCATACAGGATTGTAAGAATTTCCAAGATAATGAACGAACAAAAGTTCGATACGTTGGAAATACATGCAATCTTGGATGCGGTGTAATTTTTACTTTTTATTGTGAATATTTTCTGGGAAAAGGAAGTAAGTACAAAACATTATAAATATATCGAAGATGTTTTATTTTGAATTTAAAAAAATGGGAAGTTTAGTAGTATCAGTGAACTGAAAGTTGTGAAATAGTCCGATAATAGTTTAGCACTGAACGTATTAGTATGAAACACGAAAATAAAACAGTTCATGCCAAACAAGCCAATTTAAGCAGAAATTATTTTCTTATTTTCATAAAGGTGACTCGGAAAATTTTAATACTAAAAAATGTGAAATAAATAATTTTATTGTTTCAAGATTAACAAACCTTTATAATTCTTCCAATCAGAATGATAAAGGTCAGAAGAACTACTCTGCGTAAAGACTCGTCAATCGTCCGGTTAACTTATCCGCGCTTTACACCTAATAAAATTTCATTTGAAAAACATTGTTTTTCTTTTTATGAAAGCTTTATCGAATTTGTTTATTAATTTAGGAATTCGCCTTAAAACGATCCTTTTATGTCAGGAATGTCAGGTAAAACTGAACTGAACTTAGACATTTTATGCAGCACTGTCCAATATTTTCAATATTTTCGTGCCAAGTCTTCAACAGAGCTTTATCAAACTGTGCCGAGCCTAACCGCGCCTACACGTACATTAAGATGAACAGTTCACAGGTACAACCTTGAACTAAATTTGCAAACCAAATAAGTTCCATCTTTTTTCCCTCAGAGTATGCATTTGTGGAATATACTGGACGTTGCGACTTGCTCAGTGGCTTGAGTTGTACAGAGATTTAAACTCAATAACCAAAATAGAATTGTTGAAGGCTGCTTCCAATCCCTTGTAATCTCTTCTTATAATTCATTCCTTGAGTTTTTCGTTTCCTTTGGAAATGCGTAGTATTAAATATAAGATTCCTAAGCGATATAAAACTTGCGGGCTAGTTCAATTTCATTGCGCAAGTGTACTTCATACACAATAAAACATGGAGGATGGAATTCGGTGGTTTGGCGGATTGGCCAAATAAACAAAATAAAACAACCAAATGAAGATGTAGAAGATCAAGATGTAGAAATGCTATTAAACACTTTATTAACAGGATGATTTAAAAGATTTGAAAGTTAACATAGAGAGAGAAGGAAAGAAGAGAGAAAGAAATTCTGCGGATCGGCTGAATACGCCGATACGAGATAACCGCCGGAATAGTTTTAAAATTTTTAACTAATTTCCTTTTGAAAATTTTAGGTGGCAAACTACTTTTGGTACTAAACTGTCCTCATTATAAATTATTGTGCTTTAGGTTTGTCGCTAATTTTTTGTATTGAACACTAAACCAATTCTATGGGTTTTGTATTAAAGCTGATGTAGAAAGCTTTAAAATATTTCAAAAATACAATAAGTAAAATGGAAATTAATTTTCTTAATTTACGTAGGAAATTACTCGTATGTGCAAGGTGCATTTTGGGAACAGGTCCACTTTCCTACACAAATTCGAATTTTTATGAAAATTGACTCTATGAAACCAGACTTACACGTGATTATTTTGGTATACATTTTTTTCGCGGAAGTAATTGGCACACCAGATATTTAGATTTTAAATATTCCAGTTTATTACATGGAATGGTGTCTGTACTAACATTGTTGAGATATCTTGTGCCGAATAGCCTAATTAAAAAATATCGGTTTCATCACAATGTAAAATGGGGGGAAATTCTTTAACAATATTTGCAAAAATTGGAAATTTTCTGCTCTTTTCTATTTACATACTCGTATTATGGAAAAGAGAGAAATATTTTGGAAAAAAGAGGCATATTCTGGGAAAAAGGAGAAAAATATTTTGGAAAATATGAAAATTACTGCTCTTTCTAGTAATATATTCTGGAAAAGAGCATGGACAAAACGGGGGGAAATTCTTTAAAATTATTTTAAAGGGCTTAAGTTCACTTTGCTACAACTTCGGATTTTTATGAAAATTGGACCAATGAAATTAGACTTCTACGCGTCAAAGACTCACAAAAACAATAATATTGCTGACGTAACCATTAACAAAATTAAAATTAGAGGAAGTTCACAATTCTATATGGCAAATTGGGATTTTTAAAATCTGAATATCTCATGTACCAATCGTAATATAATATAATATATAATAAATAAGAATAAGTTAATTAGGAAAGTGGACTTAAACCACATTTTGTACTTTAGGTTTAGCCAATGCTATACATATTTATACATATAGATATTAGTAGTGAAAAAAAAATTCCCGCAAAAATAACATCAGCTTTACTGGCTTACGGTGGATTTCACCCAAATTTTTTTTTTTTTACGAAGGGTTTCGGATACAATCAAATTTCCACTTATGGGGATGAGTTCTGGTGTAATTTGAAGTCAGTATTGACCGAATTTATATTGGTTTTATTATAATATCACATATAATAGTAGTTCAGGCGGCTATCGTTTAGCAATGTAAAAACTGCTTTAGGGACAAATTCTCAATTTAAGTAGATATTTAGTCATAGAATTAGAAAAAAATGTCCTTCGCCCGAGGGGCAAAAGTGGGGAAAATTCGAAAGTTAGGTTCAATAATGGGGGTTTTCATGTTATCTGAAAAATGAACGAGATTTTGGTCGCCTTGCTTTGTTTTTAGTTGTATCGCGGCAACCGTTAACTGTGTTAAGCTTGATTTACATATGCGACGTGTGACATGTGAAAATAAACGAGACGCTTTCTTGACAACAACTCACATTTGTGACGGGTCGCGCCACGCACACTAATTAAATATTTCTTGTGGTGTTGTGTTCCACTAAAAGGAAATATGGCAAAACAGTCAGAAATTAAGAAAAAAATTAACAGTTTTACTAATATTGGCTTAGATCAAAACTAATTTCCCGAAATATGTATAAAAAAATTGCCACCATATTTTACACTAAATTTTTATAGACATGTGTAAACCGTCACGAAAAAGATAAAATTGGTTCATGTCTCGGCGTGTAGCGTGGCCGTGTGACGAATGTCAAAATATTCGATTGCGAGTCATATTGTAAGTTTGTTTACGGTTTCGTAGACAAATTTAAAACCGATATGTATTGCTTTTGAACGAATACTATCAAAGCACCTAGATTATACAAAGCCATAGTCTAAAAAACGAAGCTATAAGGTAGAAACGAGAAAAAAACCAATATTTCCATAGCAAAACTAGAACCATCTTGATGTAAGCAGAGCCGCCATGTGAACAATGGACTTAAAATAATGGGCATAGAAACACTAAAAAACAATTTCTTTTCATAGAGTTTGTATGAAAAAACGCGATTTCGATTGACGATAAAACATGAATAAAAAGTTAAATCCAGTTAAATATTTTTTTTCTAAAATCGCTAAAAACAACTCAATGTCTTACTCATTTAAAACACAGGTTCTCAAATTTCCCTATTTTCCAGCAATAATCAAAAGAAAATAAGGGAAATAAAATTAAAAAACGTTCTACAACAATAACTGTATGTATTAAAAAGAGAAAATTCAATTTAGTGACGTCTTGATTTATCAATATCTAAAACCAACACTAAGAAAAAAGAGAACACGTCTCCGCTCAACAATCGAAATTAAAATAAATCAAAAAGGGCCAAACAGAAAAAATTAAATCAATACAATGAGCGTGAAGGAAACAAAAAATCAAAACAATCTAGCATGCTTTGCAAATTCAAAATAACAATAGAAGGATATTCGAATTCAAATTTGAATAGGGGCAATGAAAGAGATGATTATTATATTGTTTATAAATTTCGAGATATGAGTTTATGACGTACCTATATTACAAAAAACACATCATTTTAAAGTTCGATATTTCAATCAAACAAAATTACATGTTTCATGAACATTTTCGTATAAAAACCAAACGAAAAGCTCATAATTCTAATAAACTATAATTGTAAATGACTAGGGGTCAAATCTCGTTCTATGAAAAAAATGTTTCCATTTTGTTTCCATCAAGTCTTTTTCATTTATACCATTTCACACAACGACAATAAACGATTCTGGATGTCCAAATGAAAAGGAACCATGAAAAAACGCTGAATAAGTGGTTTTCATGGTAAACTACACTGTAAACAGACATTTTGTCGAGTTTCATATAGATTTCCGCTATATGATACAGCAATTGGTTTAAATATTAGCTAAATAAATGATAAAGTAGATTTAGTTAATCAATTTTCGTTTATAAAAATGACCAATTTATTTTTAAAACTTAACTAAATTAATTATTTGGAGGCTTTTCTTAAATAAACGAAATAGTTTTTAATAGATTTACTTATTAGTTAAGTTTAAAGTGAATCATATTATAGTTTCAATGCACATTTAATGCTAAAAATGCAAATTTAGTTTTTATAGAATTTTATTTCCATATTTACGATGCTCTCACCGTCAAAATGGTCGCTGACAAAGTTTTATTCACATGAAAAGATTTTGACGTCATTTTTTCCTTTTCAAGGAACATGAATCGGAAATCTCACTGAAAATACTTCGGTATTTCTCACTGAAAATACTTTTCATTATACTTTTCACGGAACGAGAATTGACCCCCTGGAGGCTCTTATTTATATAGTAGGCTTTGGTAAACCCATAAAACATATGGGAAATCACTTTTTTTCCTAAGACAAATTTTTTAATGAAAACATTACAAATTTTTAATTATGATCTCTGAAACATTTTCATAAATGTTTGAATTTCAACATATATGAATATCGTTTAAGTAAATCGTTTTCATTTTCTTGTAATAGTTGATTTATTAAAACCAAAATTTAAAAAAAAAAATCATAACAACAGCATTCTGGACCAATTGAAATAAAAGCTTACTACAAATCGTGTGATCATTAAGTCAATATACATTACATAGATGGCAGTGATGGCAGTAAAAATTTGATAAAATCGTACCAAAAATTACCACCAGTGTCACTAGTTTTTAGTGTATTTTGGTTTTCCTTTTGCCAAAGCATACTGAACGATTGGTATTTTGTTCATGTTTTAGGAAAAAATAATTCCCAGCTAAATACACACATAACAGGAGTTGTATTGTTCCAGAATCGGGCCCATTACCTATGAAATGAAACTATTTTTCCAAAAATTGAGTATGCTTTGGAAAAAAGGAAACCGAAATACACTAAAAACCCACAATAAATTAATTATCAATTGGCAATTCCCTTGGAAAATCAGAATAGTGCCACTGGGGAAATTTCAAGTTCAAAAATTGTAGGAAAAGCAAAATAAATTCACAAAATATTAAAAACGTCTGACAATTTTGTGATTAGATTTTTTTCATTTTTCTGTATACATCTTAGGCATCTGACGTACACTAGTAAAACTAAATACAAATTTAGCAAGTATTATTTTAATTCGTCACATGTATTTTTCAAAATGAAAGTTCGAAAAATATATTTTAGTAATAATTTAATAACAATATAGGAATCAGTGAAAAGTTATACCACTAAAAAAGCTTCTAAAACTACATCATGATGATTATGGCCCTATACTTTCGAAGGCTCTGATACTATTCGTGTGAGAAAAATTAAAACAAATTTTCGAATGAAAATATTTAACAACCGGTATTTTTTACCGACCGTATCCCAGTATCGCCTAAAAATATTTGTTTGATTTCGTTTGCATTGCAAATATAATTTGTGATACGCCGAAATTATTTTCATGTAAAAGTGGCTGAAAACAACCGAAAATTAACTGATATTCGTTGTACTCGGTTGGTTTTTCTTCAACGAATAATTTAAATAATTTTTATGAATTTCCAAATAAAATCAAACAAAGCTACCCTACAATTTTTAATTTAGGGTAACTTTTTCAATAAACATACCGGAGAAATTGTCTTGTGCTGCGTTTTCAGCAAACAAACCAATTGGCTGCTTCCGCTTAAATAATTATTTGTTTTAGCTGTCTGCCATTTTTTTTTAGGTTAACTTCACCCAGGCTGGGTTCACATGCGCGTTCACACTATGTTGCGTCAACTGTTGATATTTATCTATGTATAAGTAACATTTTAAATATTATAAGCCTACTCAAAACCAACAAAAATGTTTATACAAGCCGTCTCGTTCGCTCTCTACACAGATTCTATCAAGCAAATGTACACTATATTATTGGTTTTATTCCATAATATTTAAACAACAACAAAAACAGATTTGTACGGATTGTATATATGTAGCTATATACAAATATAGCGTACATTTTATAGGTTTAGTGTGTGTACTGTATGGCTTGTATAGACATTTTTGTTGGTTTTGGCATACTAGATGAACAAAATTCTAACTATTTTGATTGGTTTTTGTTGTTTGTTGCAATTCGTTCACCACATAAAATTTTTGTTGAAACTATGCAACACACATATTACTCCACCATCAAAGTTTGTAGGCAAAGAGGTACGAAACAAGGTGAGATCAATCTTATCAAGATTATTATAAAATTCAGAAAAATTGATGTGGGTTTACAAATCAATTTTCCGTCCGTACAAACGAGGGTTGTCTGAAAAGTTTCCGAGCTCAACATGAAGATGACTGCACTCGTTAACAAAAGTGTGGGAATGTGTTTGCGCATGCGTTGAAAAGTATTCACTAAAATTTCAGCCATTTTGGATGCGTATAGTTGTTGTTTAACAATCGTTTGAGTGAGTCGATGTGAATGTTTTGTTTGAAATGAAAAAAATCGAGTATCGCGCTGTCATTAAATAATCATTTGTTTTTGAAAGGCAATACGCCTACGCAAATCAAAGACAAGTTGGGTGCTGTGTACGGTGACTCTGCACCATGATTTACCACCGTGAAAATTGGGGCAGCTGAATTTAAGCGTGGCCGTTCCAGCTTGGGTGACGAAGAACGTTCGGGACATCCAAAAACTGCAACCAACGATAACATCGCTTAAGTTCACCAAATGGTGCTAGACAATCGTCGAATTAAAGTTAGAAAAATAGCAAAGGCTATGAATATTTCCAAAGAACGTATTTGTCATATATTGAATCAAGATCTAGGCATGAGTAAGCTGTCCGCACGGTTGGTGCCGCGTTTCCTCACTTGGGACCAAAAACGTGTTCGAATGAACATTTCCAACGCTCTGTTGGCGCAGTTTAGGCGCAATGAATCAAAGTTTTGGCGCCGATTAATTATTGCAGATGAAACTTGGATACACTATTACACTCCAGAAACAATAATACAGTCAAAACAGTGGACTGCGACGAAGAATCGGCTCCAAAAAGCTAAAGGTGGGAAAGTGATAAAGACTGTTTTCTGGGATAGTCATGGAGTTGTCTTAATGGATTATCTTCAAAAAGGAAACACCATTATAGGAGCATACTACGTACGCATCATTACTTGAGAAGCTGAAGGCAGAAATCGCGGAAAAACGGCCACATTTGCAGAAAAAAAATGGTTTCACCAAGACAATACGCCGACTCACACCACAGCGGTTGCCATGGCAAAAATCCACTTATTACGGTTTGAACTGCATGACCACCCTCCTTATTCACCAGATCTAGGCCCGAGCGACAATTTTTTTGTGCCCTAAGCTAAAAGTTGCGCTTGGGGGACAGAGATTTTCGTCGAATGTGGAGGCTATCACCTTCGTAAACAACTATTATGCAGAGAAAGACGCTAAGCACTCTTTGGACGGGTTGAAGAGATAGGAGAATCGCTGGGGGAAGTGCATAGAGGTCGGAAACTTTTCAGACAACCCTCGTGGGTACGTTCGGACAAAATGCTATGGCTGCGATCGAATTTTGAGTAGAGCCGCTAAATTCGGTAAATGCATTTACCTTTTTTTATGGAGAATAAACGAAATAAAAAAAAGTAAATGTTTCACGTTTAGATTTATTCTTTATTCGTATAAGAATTGAATGAGTATAAAATAGACAAAAATGCGAAATTTAACAAAAAACGAACAGTAAAAATCTACATTACCGAAGAAAATGATTTACCGGAGAATTCGACCGCAGCCTATATTATAAACACCACTACTAATGAAAAAATCAAATAGCCTGGATTTTTGTTGAAGAAAAACAAAAAAGCACCAAAAATTGAGAATAAATAGGCTGATTTGTATAGGCTACGGACGAGAATTTGCTTTGCGAAGCCACAGTTAATTGACATTTCACTAAGTGGTACAAAAAAGAGACAGCTTTAACAAATTTATCTTCCCAAATTAGAGACGGAAATTTTCACTATTTCCAATTTAGCGCTATACCTGCACTTGGGCCAAATGATTAGTTCAAAACTGAAAAGGTAGCCTCCCTAAAGGCTTACGCTGTAGGAGAATATTCTTCTGCCGCTGAGAATAAGTTTTTAAGAACTTATGAAGGACACTTCGAAAGTATCTAATCAATGGTTCTTAGTACTTATATTCCCTTTTCGTGGCTGTAATAAAGAACTAAGTGCAATGTGCGTTAGGTTAACAAATCTTGGGTACGATCGTAAAGAATGACAACAATTTCTAATTTGCAACATGAAATTTATTGGCACTAAATCGCCCGGAGAACCTCGATCAATATTTCGAACTTAACGACTACGGATTTGAACCGTCAGGTTTCTTGGGCGTCACTTTCTGCCGCTCTGGATGCCTCTACGATCAAAATTTCGAAATCATTTTGAACAACATTGATGTCGGTCATTCTTCTAACATAAGCGCATTTACAATAAGGCACACAAGAACCGCGCTACCAGTTCATCAAATTTATTTCATTCGATTTGCGTAATTGATACCCTACACTACAGAAGTTCGCTCCTGTTGCATTGTGAATTCCTGTAACCCGTAGGATAACAAAAGCAAAAGTGGATGGATCGCCATAATTACCCACGTTAAGCTTCTTTTTCCGTTTCCGATTTTTTAAAACAAACATTTAATATGTTTAATGTTATTAAATTCAAAATTATTTTATATTTTTATTCCAGGTAACGTGCTTAGTGACGATGATTCCGAAAGTGTCTCGCGAGAAGCATCACCGTGTTCCGAAAGTCCACGACCATTATTATTAGGAAGTGAAAGTCCACATGAAAATATGTGCGCGTCTGTAATGCAAACAGCTGCCGTCGCTCATTTAAACGCAACCAAAGCGCAAATGAAAGTAAGTAATAACAACGTAAGTACCAAACCAATCAACATCGTCGGCGTGTGTGAGTCGTTTTGAATTTTTGATATTTTGTGAAATGTTTTACGGACGTTTTTAAACCCATTTGCTAAAATTAACCTGTATTTTGTTTGTGACTTGTTTTTTTTATTGAAATTAAATTTTAACAATTTTTGTTATGCTTTCCGGGGCGACTTGAACAAAAATGGGAAAACAACCCAACGTTATATAATAAAATTATCATAATGTTGTTCCATTATTATCGTTATCATGTTACAATAACTATTATGTAATAGCTATTTTGAGATTATTTGTTGTTACCGTCAAATATGAGCGTAAATATTAATATCATACAATTTTTTTATTTTACATAGGTAACCGTAGCTACACAAACCGGTCATGAATCACCTGATTTAGCATTTAATCCCGATAAAATGACAACCGATAAACATTGTTATGAATGTAAAGTACGTTACAGAGATCCAAAGCCACAAGATTTGGTCATGTATTTACATGCATGGAAATATAAGGTAAGAAAACTCGATGTTCAATTATTTGTAAATAATATATTTTCTGGGTCAGGGATTAGAATAGCCCATAAATAATAAATAAATTAAAAAGTAATTTTCTTAAATCATAAAAAACCAAAAAAAAAAAAAAAAAAACAGCACAGCACAAGAGTTTCGGTTTTGGTAAATCATACAGACTTGGCATGGATTCAAAATATAAAAAAAAAAAAATTATTATTAGGAATGCTGTTGTTTAAGAAATTTATACAAATGGAAAATGACGGAAATTGACGTGTTTGTTTTCTCAACAAGAAGATCGGCCGACGAGAGTGGAAAGATAAGATTAAATTGAAATAAAAAATTTAAATTTTCAATGTAGGTAGCTGTGTAGTGTAAAACCATCATATATTTGTATTATACGTCAGGATTCATTCAAAAAATCGATTTGTAGATGGTGCGCTACTTAATTCATTCAGATGATTTATGTTTTGTTTTTTGTTTTTGATAATTTAACGTTCTTCGGTGCAATTTCAATTTGTTAGGGTACATATATAGATATGTAAATTTATATTTCAATGTCAATATTTTCGATTAATTTTTATTGGTTGTACAATATTTTCAGCAGGCATAATTGACTATTAATATTGACATTGGGCGTAAAGGAAGTCTTTTTTAATTTTGCAAGAAATGTCTCGGATCTCGGATGATCAACAAAAATTCTAGAAACTAGTCTAGTCTATTCGAACTCAACGTGACTGAGTTAAAAGGCCAATTATCGTTTTATGTTTATTAATTTAACAAATCAATTCTTGTTTCACATGTTTACTAGTACAGCTACTAAGTGTTATTCACATGTGAAATGAATTCAATCGTAAAATATGTTGCAGAACAAAGTTTGTCGTTGCAATCGACTAAGGTTTAATTAAGTAACTCGGATGAAATTTTCTTGGAATTTTGGGGTAGAAGATGCTCGATCTTCTAGTAAGGAAGAAATTTTCTTAAAAAAAAAATAAAATATTTGTGATAATTAGATTTAATAGTCTTGAATTACTACATGGTTGTTATTTGCGAGCTAAAAAACTGTATGGCAATCTGTTAATTTTATGTAAACACTTCGCCTCATTTGAATAAAGCAAACTATTTACATTTCAGCGCATTTTAGTTGTTGTTGTTGTAATTGAGCATTTTTGTTCCCTTATGTTCTCTTAAAATGAGTGACGGGATTGCTAATGAGACCACTGGTCGACTGAGGCCAAACAAACTGTTTCGGGAAGCAGCTTTAGGTTTTAGTTATTAAATTATTTTTGTAGCAGGCTACTTTCCGAGCTTAGAAAAGAAAAACAAAGGGAAAGGGCAAAAAAAATTACTAACAAATTTATAAACTATCGATGAATACTGCCGTCCTAGAACCAAACGCGGTATCTACAAAAAATTGGAAATTGATTTTATGGTTTTCTTAGTAACCTGGCATGTTATTCTACCTATTTACCGATGGAAAGCTCAGTATTTACATTATTCCTTCCAAAAACACGCACCATTTTATCGTATCTTGCTAAAATTTCTCCCTTTTCTAAGCACGAATGGGGTATCTTCATACTATTAGCTAAAAACGCAGTAACTACTTATGCGAATATGTATACGTACCGCATTTGTTTCTAGTATTTAGTATACTGCATTTACTGTTACTTTGACTAGGAATCACCTTTATTAGATAGCAAATATTCCAATTTACAAAGGGCTATTACCAAAACTTTAAAGCCTAATATCTCAATTTCATGTCACCAGTAGACAGCGCGTTTGGTTCTAGGGCAGCAGAATAGGTGTGGCTAAAACCGGGTCGTGTCTCTAATACTAACATTGCTTACCTATCCTTTGGTGTTGTTGTATGTAAAAGGGTGTACGGTGAACTCGGCTTATTCCGGGAATACTTAGGCTCGGTCCTACACCTGTAATCAATCAATCAATTCTAAAATTCTAAATAACAATGCAATTTTAATTCTAACTTATGAAATTACTTCGGTCTAAAAAGACCAAAACCAATTTTCTCGACGTTTTGAAAGTTCCTGAGTCTAAAAAAGCAATGGACGTCTGGATGTCTGTACCCATGGTATCTCGAGAACGGTTTGCCCGATTTAGAATTTTTTTTCGCCACTCTGTTTCTACGGTCAAGGCGGAGATTTGAAAAGCTTTTGGAAGCTGTACGTTAAGAGGGTCGGGTATCTGTCATACGAATTGACCCAAAACTCCTGGTTATAGAAATATTTACCAATTTGTTTTCTATGCTAGTTTGAATATTGAATCGGGCATGGAGTTTGGGGTTGAGTTGAAGATAAAGTTACAGGTCAATTTGCGGGTTGAATTGAAGATGAGTTGGAGTTGAGTTAGGGTTGGATTGAGATATGAATGGTTTGAAGATTGAATTGAAATAGGGTTTGCGGTTGGGTTGAGGGTTGAGTTGGGGCCCTTTGCGGGTTGAATTGGGGTTGAGTTGGGGTTGGATTATTGTTTAGTGAGCAGTACTGTATATACAGTATATGTGTATGATATTTAATCAAATCCACACGCCCTAACCGATTTGAACAATACTGTACACAAATAATCTTTACATTTCAAGTTGAACCTGGATTTTGGTCAAATTTAACATTCGCTTTGGAAATGAGATTCTAAAATAATTTTTAGATGAAGTTCTGGAATATGGCCAATTATGAGAGAACTTGTCTATTTCTCATCCGATTATGATGAAATTTGAAATGTGCATTGGAAATGGGATTCTAAAATGATTTTTGGATAAAGTTCTGGAATATGGCCATGTACGATGGAATTTGCCTATTTCTCGACCAATTATGCTGAAATTCGGCTGGTGCATTGGAAATGAGATTTTAAAATGATTTTTGGATAAAGTTCTGGAATATCGCCAAGTACGATGGAACTTGTCTATTTCTCAATCGATTATGATCAAATTTGACATGAATGCTGGAAATAGGATTCTAAAATGATTTTTGGATGAAGTTCTGGAATATCGCCAAGTGTGATGGAGCTTGCCTATTTCTCAACCAATTGTGATGAAGTTCGATAGATAGACTAGTATTCGTATTCTAAAATTAATTTTAGATGAAATTCTGGAATATGGCCAGTTAGGTGAAACGTGTCCATATTTTTAACGGGTTTTAACGAAATTTTACATTTGCGAACGTAATGGGATTTTAAAATGAATCTTAGATAATGTCCTGCATTATGGCCAAGTAGGACGGAACTTTGCTATTCCTTAATCGATTATGATGAAATTCAAGATCGGAAATGAGGTTTTAAAATACAATAATATTTCTAATTCCGAAACTCTGCATGAGAGCATGAGGCGCGTTTCCGGTACGCACTATATTTTTTTCTAAATAAGGCCAAACTTATCGCTCTGACAGCAAATACTCAGAAAGTATAACCCAAAGTTTAAAGCGAAGGATTGGCAAGGAATGCTTCTAATGGAACTTGAATATTTTTACGGAAATAATTTTGATCATTTAGCAATTGAAATAGTATGTTTAGGCTGTCTTAAAGAAACCTCAACAGCTGCATGACTCACAGGAATCTAAATAGACAATAGATAACCTCGTCTAAAAATAATTTTTGGGTCACATTTCCTTCTATTCTAGCTAAGTTATATTCTTATTGCCCATATTACAGAACTTTATCGAAAAATCATTTTAGAAGCCCATTTCCAACGCACATGTCAATTTTCATCATAATCGAGTTAAAGAATAGCAAAGCTCTATCCTAATTGGCCATTCATATACTTTTTTAGGGGATCAATTTGAAATGTAAAAGGTCCAATTTGAAATGTAAAAAGTTTAGTTTGAAGAGTAAAAGTATCAATTTGAAGTGTAAAACCTGTATGATGGTATAATGGTATGTTGGTATGATGGTATATGATCGTATGATGGTAACATGGTATGATGGTAAGTTGGTACAATAGTATAATGGGTTGATGGTATGACGGTACGATGGTATGATGGTATCGTGGTAAGATGATATATAAGATAGTATGATTGTGTCTTGTTATGATGATATAGTGGTATGACGGATTGATATTATTATATGTTGGTGTGATGGTATGATTGTATATGTGGAGGTCCACACCAAAACGATACATTTCAATCATAAATGATTTTAAACAATTTGAGAAAATTTGATTACGTCATTAATGTCTAAAGCAAGCTCTATTCCACAAAGGGGAAACAATTTCTTGTATAAGCATTGATAAATTGGGTCAATCATAATTTGAATATTTTTGCTTTCAACGCCATGATAATTATATATTTTAAAAAAATGTTACGTTTTGGTGCAACTAATTGGTAATGTAGCGTTTTGGTTTGGATATTGTAGAAATGTTACTTTTTGATATGAATAAAAAAAATTAATTTAAGAATGAAAATTTATTCTATTTTATTATAAAAACTTAAATTCTAAAAGCACAATCCTCTTCGTAACAATCACAAATTTCGACAAGTGGATCAGCTTGAAACTATTCAATTCCAGGAGTTGGCCGCTCTCCGTCCAACAGCGTTTTAAAGATTTCCAAATCTCTCCATGCCTCACCGAACTGCTTCACCAGGAAATTAGATATATCTTTCTTTTTGTCATTAGAAACTTTATTCCCTAAGGCAACACTTGGCATTGTTGTTAGAAACAGTTTTCCTCTCTTTAAATAGGATATGTACTTTTCATTACTTTCATATATGAAATTTTCATAGGTAAGCATTGGCGGTGATTTTGTGATCTTATTTATCGGTTTTAGTTGCTGACCTAATGTCTTGACATCAAACAAATGCCAATCATTTCCCAAAGTCTTTACATTGCCACGTTTGGAATAAATTTCATAATAGTGATCTTTTTTGTAATAATTGCCACTTTTCTCAAGTTTTTTTCGATGCGGGCAAAGACTCGATCGGCCGGTAAAAAACTATGTCCTCTAACTGGGAAATATAGTTCAATTTTTTACAGTAATGAAGGTGCTTTGTGTAGGAGCCAAAACATCAAGCTGTGAAGTAAATGTTGATTTTTGTTTTGACCCCCACAGCCATCGCAAAACAATCTCAATGTTTCTACATCTTCAAATTCAATATTCTCTAGATGATTGAGCAATGCTGAATTTACACACACTGATCCACGTCCAGCTTGATCTTCACTCCACTGGTAAAACGTAAGGTCTTTAGTATCCCTTGCAGTCACACACATTGTAGCAAACGTGAGTATCTGGATTGGATTATAATGTGAAAAGACTTTTTTATGGTGACACTCAATGTGTTAAATAGGTATCTGCATGTCACAAAATAATTTTCATAGGATTTTCGCATAGAATGAGTGCAGGTGGCGAAGCCCTCTATTTTTTTTTTTTTCTTGTAAAGGAAAATGTTACGTTTTGTTGGGGCCACTAATGGCAAAGTACGTAAAAGTATGGTGAAAATGTTACGATTTGTTGTGACAAGAATAGCAGCAACTTTATCCAGTAAAATTGTTACGTTTTTGTGCAATTCATCGATATCATAAATTTGATCCGTGTTTCTGCAACTTCAGTCAAGTTTTCGATAGAATTCTGTAATTGGAACCGATCTGCATACGCAACTTATTTTCTAAGCAATATATGAAATGTAGCGTTTTGGTGTGGACCTCCACATATATGATACAACGTACGATGGATGACGGTATTTATTCCGGAATGATGGTGTGATGGTATGAGGGTATGATGGTATGACGGTATAATGGTATGACGTTTGGATGGTATAATGATATCATGGCCTGACAGTATGATGGTATGATTATAAAATGGTATGATGGTTTTGTTTATAGGGGACGGTACGATGGTACGATGGTATAGTGGTATGATGCTATATTGGTATGTGTCATGATGGTATAATGGAATAATGTTATGAAAGAATGATGGTGTGACAAGTTTGGTTAGGGATTAATTTGAGATCGATTTAGGGTTTAGTGGGAAGTTAGATTGAGTTGAGTTATTACACGCATGTAGCTTTCGAATAGAGTTAATTTTGGGAATGGCTTGGCAAATAAGTGTAGAGTTGAGCAGAGGGTTGAGATTTGGGTCGATCTAAGTTGAGTTGACGTAGAATTAGGATTTAGTTAGCTTGCATTGGGGTGTGAGTTGTTCGGCTGGAGAATTATTTAAGGGTTGATTTGAAAGTTGATTAAGGATTAATTTGGTGATTTAATTAATGGCTGGATTGGCCGTTAATTTGGTGATTCCACTTAGAATTGTGTTGCGATTGAGATAGAGGTTGAGTTGTGAATTTAGCTGGAGGTTAAGCTGATGATTAACTTAAGAGGTTTATTTCAGGATTGATTTGGTAGTTGAATTAATCAAGACCGAAGTTCTGATCACCTCATGAGGTTTCTGCCCTTTGTATTTTACAATTTAAAATTCTAAATATCTACAATAAGCGTTCCAAAAAAAAAAGAGGATTTTTTTCAAAATAGCGCATTCTAGTAGCGCCATCTATTGATAGGTCTGAGTTGGAAAGATGCATCCGTCACTGAAGAAGCTAAGTTATTGTGTTGTACATGACAGTATGATTGTTGTATCGTTGCAAATAAATATTGGCAACATTAAGGTCCTCAAATAACTATATACTTTGTTTACTATTGTACGCGCTTTTGACGTAAAATTACTCGGTAGAGGAACTTTCAATATGGCGGATATGCGCATGGCCTAATCCGTATTATTTGATTTGTGGGGAAATTATTGTTCCGAAAAAAGTCAGTTGATGCAGACCAAAATTTGGTATTTTTAGAATCCCATCAAACCAATCATTTAAATCATAGAATCATTTAATATCATAGAATCCCATTTCCATAGAAGATGTGAATAAAACTTAAGAAATAAAACTT
Organism: Tipula vernalis; assembly: GCA_958295665.1. Taxonomy (NCBI): domain Eukaryota; kingdom Metazoa; phylum Arthropoda; class Insecta; order Diptera; family Tipulidae; genus Tipula; species Tipula vernalis. Next base: position 223,653,258 of record OY282558.1, read on the forward strand.
CTTTTGATAAATGTAATTTGCAAAAGGTTGAATTGCATTATAAAAGGTTCAATTTGAAGTGTAAAATCTGTATTCCAGAACTTTATAAAAAAAATCAATTTAGTACTCTATTTCCAACGTAAATTTCAAATTCCATAATAATCGTCTAATCTAATTTTAATTTATCCACCAATTGACTGCTAATTGTCACGTATTGTGTCTGTAGGCCTTCTATGTATTCCAAACTATTAGACTTATTATTTTTACTATACAAATTCAGGAAAAGAATAGCTTATTCAGACTAGGAATTAATAATCCAGATTTCCCTAATCAATTTTACTTGTAATCTGGATTAGCTTTTTTGGCGTTCAGACAAAGAGAAAATCGCGATTAAAAATGACGCTATTTTGCTAAAAATAATTCATTGATCGTCTATTATTTCAAATGTTTTATTATTAAATTTTTAGTATTAAATGGATCTGTTAATGTTAACCAAATGACAAAATAAACAATAATTGAAGTTAATTACAATAAGAAATTATTTCGTTCTTACATCGTAATATTTTAAGCGACGTAATAATTTAAACGATATTACAGATAAATTGAAGACAACTTAATCTCCATCATTCACACTATAAGAAAATTTAGATCTGCTAGTTGATCGTGATTACTAATCCCTAGTCTGAACCTAGCATTAAATAGTCTGTACATTAAAAAAAAAATTGTTGATTTAACGCCAATAAACAAAATTTTCTACTTTTGTATTTTTCCAGGGACCAGGTTGGGAATATGAAACTGAATTACCAGAATGGGCAAAAATCGACTGGATTGATTTTGATTGTGAATAAAATCTATTTTCAAGTTTTTATCATAAAATTTCAATTTAGCGTATAAGTAGATAAAAGAACAACAACAACAAGAATAACACAATAAATAAATAAATATAACAAACAAAACAAGAATAAATAAATAATTTTTTTAACTTAAATTATTTTAATTTAAAAATTTATTATAATAAATTTTAAAACTACGTATAATTAATTATACATATTGTTATATTATTGTAATATAATATAAAATAAGTTTTGTTTTAACGGTTTTTTTTCCACTATTTTACTACAATACAATACTTACTGTTACTGTTATTATTTTGCATTTTAATTTTTTTAGTTTTTTTTTTTCATTAAATATTTGAACTATGTTATAGAAAAAGACATTTTTTATTATTACTATTTACTTCTTTAAATAAATATATATTTTTCGTCTGTTTTTTTGTTTTTTTGAGTTTCTCTATAAAATTTTTAAATAAATATTAAATCAAATTCTTTAATTATAAATTTGAAAAAGAAAAAGAAAAAAGACAATACTTATCAATAAAAAATAAAAATAAACAATTTGATAAATAAAAAATAAATACAATTTAAAGAAATATATACATATAATTAAGAACATTAATTTTGTAAATTAAACGTAACTTAAAAAAACTTTTCGTTCTATAATTTTTGCTCTTGAATTTTAATTGTAATAAAACATATTGCTTTTAATTAATTATGTATAGTTTTTAACTAAATAAATAAATAAATTTAAATCAAAACACAAATAGATGATATGTAACTGGCAGGGTCCATTTAAACATATAAATAAAAATTAAAGAAAAAATTAATTACATGTACAAGAAATTATAATGAATATCAAAATTTAATAAGTAATAAAAAAAGTAAATGAATTAATTTTATCATAAGGTAAAAACCCCAAAAATTAAAAATAAAAATTGCTTATAAATTATAAATAAATATACATATATGTATATATATATATATATATATATATATATATATATATATATATACATATATATATATATATATATATATATATATATATATATATATAAATACATAAATATTAAAATATGTATTATTTTTAATTTAACAAAAAAAAAATGCTTTTTATGTTTTGTAATTGAAAATAAATAAATAATAATTATTTGTTAGTTTCCCTTATTTTTTTGGATATATAGAAGTTTAAAATTAAATTTAAAATTATAATGAAAAAAAAAATATTTTTTACATAAATAAATAAAGAGATTAATAATAGAAAAACAAAATAAAAAGCACAATGAAAAAATAATCTACATTTTAATATAAATTAAATTTTAATTAATTAAACAAAAAAAAAACAAACTATATATTTTTTGTTTTCGAATTATATTATTACATACTACATTAATTAATTAATTATTATTATTTTTAAGTCGTCTAGTCATTTAAATTTTTTGTTTTGTAATTTTCCTAATAGTTTTACAACTTACTTAAAAAAAGAAAAAAGGGGTTTATTTAAAATTTAAAAGACAGCGTTTTTAAAAAATAAAACTTAAATAATAATGAAATTATTATTGTGTAATAAAATGAGAATTGTTTTTTGAGTTAATTTTCTTTTTCCTACATTTATGTTACAATTAAAATTTTTGTTTTGTTTTAAATAAATAGTTTGAGTCATGGACAATTAATCACACGGGAAATTTATTCATATGTATTGATTTTTGTTGGTATATTGTGTGCAATTCCGTTTCACACATCAGATTATAAACATGTATATTAAAAAAAAAAAAAATCTCTGATATTAAAATTTAACAACTGAACGAGTTTTTATCTGTGCGATACGAGTACTAAGTACTATTATGAATTCACATGGAAAATTTATTTTATTTTCCTCTTCCTCATTTTTTTTTGTTCAGAATTTTATATTTAATCGATTTTAAAATTGTGAAGCGATATATATAACAACAACCACCGCTCGACACTTTTTAATAACAAAAAACTTTATTTTTACATTAAATTCTCTCGATTAACGTTTTTGATCAACCATGGTTTAGATATTTTACAAAAAATTATAATTTTTATTTTGTATAATTGTTTATGTTAATTAATTATTATATTTATGTGTATCTCAAACAAAAAAATAATTTTTAATTTTTATCATCTTTACATTTATGTACACACATAAATATGTATGTGTACATACATACACGTACAACAATATTATAAAGTAAACTTAAGTTTTTCTTCGTCTATAATTTTTGTTCTTGTTTGTTTTTAATTTTCTTTTATCCAATTTTAAAATTGGAAAAATATTACCGATTATGTTATATATAAAAGCAACAACAACAAAAATAAATGAAAATATGAAGAAAAGAAAATATAATTTTTATTTATAATAAAATAAAATTTTGTTTTAAAAAATTAACGGTTAAGTTTTAACATTTAAACAAAAAAAAAACACGTACTTAATTAAATTTTCAGCCTAAACAACATGTAAAGTAGCGGTACAAGTTCGTGGAAGAGTTTTTAATTTTTGTTTTTTCAATAAATAATTTAAAATTTAAATCATTTGTTTTATTTAATTACTGTACGATTCACTTGAACGAATAGGAAACATTAACCTCAGTTTGCTATGAAATTTGAAACAATAATTGCAGGCCCGTATCACATTTAAGAATTTTAAATGTTTGCTTCAAAACCTTTCAATAAAATCAATTAGCTGGGAAATTTGCAGAAATAATGGTACAATTCGAATGAAAGTTGGGACATTAATTATGGGCCGCTAGATCAATTGTTAGAGGTGTCAATCATCGCAATCAAACCACTTTCAAAAATGTCAATCTTTGTTTCAAAACTTATGAGCATTACTACAACCAGTGATTTTCATTAAAATCAAGTTTCTATGAAATCTGCAAAATGATGGAATAATTTCAAAGAAAGTTGGATAATAATCGCTTCTTAGATCGATTAATGCCCCTATTATGGTTCTCACCTAAGAGTCACTTGGCGACTTCAAGTCACCCAAATCAAATTTTGGTATTATGGTTCTCGCCGTGAGTGAGAGTTATGTCAAAATTACCCACCTAATATTTCTCGGTGACTAGTGCGATTTTTTGTAAAGAATAAAGAAATAATGGAATAAAAAACTCTACAGTTTTTTTACAGGCAAAATACATATTTTAAATTAATAATTCCTAATTAAATATTGAATAAAAATCAATTTTTTTTTTTTTTTTTAACGTATTTTAAAATATTAATAAATTGGATTTTTATTGTACACATGTTAACAAAATGCGTTTGTAAGTTGTCAAACATTTTTGTTTCAAACATTATCAAGTTGAATGTCAAATAACAAGTAGCTCAAAATAATAATATAGACTATTATAGTTCAGTGTGTAAAAAACAAAAACTATGTAAAAAAGAAAAGAACAAAAGTTAGTCCTTGTTCGTCCGCCTATCTATACAGAAGCATATTGTGAATTTAGAAATATAATAAAAACTTACAAACCGTATTGAGGATTGAGTTTTTTTTTTTCTTACAACCAAAACATAAAGAATTATACAGTCCGCTATAAAACCGCACATTTGGTCCATGTCGAGCCGGATATGGTAGATTTCAACAGAAATAATTCAAGTTCAATACGAACATATTACAGAGTAAATGCGAGAAAGTCATCGACATTTCTTCTCAACGTTTGGCCATTTCAACATCGAATCTCACAATATCACAACTAATTTGTCACCATCGCAAGTGATAATTGTGAGAAAATTCGAGTCTATTTTCTATTAACGGTCAGACATTTTCAACACGTCGAATCTCGCATCGCAATTCCATCAGCATCGGGAAAACCGCATGTAAAAAATTGATTAAGCTGGACATTTTCAACAACATTTTTTGTTCTCAACAATCGTTACAAAGAGTAAATTCAACGGATCAACGGAGTTATCCATCGAACACGAGGTCAGTTAAGGTTATGTGACCACTGGAAATAATATCATAACTAATAAAATAATCAACGTCATCAACAAAGATTAAATTCAGGTTATTGTTTTATTTATTTTATTATATAATTTGTTTATAATTTTATTATCCATTCGGATAAAATTTGCATATGTAACATATTCATATTTTGGTTGCGTTCAATTCGTGAAAATGTCGATAGAAATCAATAAGTGTAAAAATTTAATTAGTAGTTTGCATAGTCGTGTGAAATATTTTAACGACCAATTGGATTTGCACGAATCAGCGTTCACTAAAGGTGATTTTGAGTCCATGTTGGATCGCGTTAAAATTCTGTATAACAAGTTTGATGATGCTCAATTCAAGATCGAAGAGCTGGAACCAGATGAACTAGATTGTAAGGAGCGCGATGAATTTGAGACAATATGCAGATTACTCGAATCCCGTATTCGTAATCATTTAGACGGGTCGGTAAATTCTGCGGGTATGAGAGTTTGCTCGTTGCCATTGCCACAGGTTCCGTTACCCAAATTTGACTGTTCGTTTTTATCATGGGTTAGCTTTCGACAAACATTTGTACAACGGGTACATAACGAAATTCGAATCGATAAAAATATTAAATTTTCCTATTTAGAAAATTGTTTAAAAGGGGGTTCGGCTTATCATTTCATAGAATCAATTCCAAATTCAGATATAAACTATGAACAAGTTTGGAATTCTCTGTATAAGTATTATGAGAATGAACCTAGAATTAAAGTACTGCATATGCAATCATTGTATAAATTACAACAAGTTCAAAAGGAAAATAGTGCAATGGAGTTACAAATTTGCATAGATTCATTCTGGAAACAATACAATGCGTTGAAATCACTGAAAGTACCAATAGATCAATGGGATCTATATTTAGTGTACCATGTTTCCCAACTGGTAGACGCAACATCGCGTCATCAGATTGAAGTAAAGAAACCAATTGATAGGGACCCAACGATACAAGAAGTCATGGATATTCTTACCCAATGTGCTCCAGTGTTAGAAGCGTTGGCTCCCAATGAACATAAAGTTCAAAACGTAGGATCTATTATCAAGAAACCTCAAAGGTTAAAATATTCCATAGTCGTGACAGATTCAAAAACTGCCAGATCTTGTCTATATTGTAAGTCTAACCACTTTATTTATAAATGTCAAACATTTAAAGCCTTACAATGGAAAGATAAAATGCAGTGGGTAAAAGATCAGAAACTGTGTCATAATTGTTTTGGAAGCCATCACATTTCCAATTGTAAATCAAAGTTTTCATGCTACACATGTAAGAAAAGACACCATTCTTTATTACACAGGCCATATTCAAATTTTACTCATGACCAACTTGATAACGTTGCAATTTCAGAATCGGTGGTTGTGTCTGTTGATAATAGTGGAACAACATCTCCGATTGTAAGTCATTTATCGCCAAATGCCAGTAGTTGTGTAAATAACGAGTCTAAAAGTACCAGTTCAAGTATAAACACATCATCGAGTATTCATATGGCAACAACCAGTGTTAATGAGACTGATCACAGTATATGTCTTCATTCAGTTGAGACTCAGATTTTATTGTCAACCGTTTTACTATGGGTACAGAATACGAAGGGTGTGCGCATCTTATGTCGCGGTTTATTGGATTCTGGTTCCCAATTCAATTTTATTACGTCGAATGTTTGTCATAAATTAGGTACTCACGGACAGTCGGTTTACATTCCAGTAACGGGAATTAATGCTAATGTTACGGAAAATAAAAATAAAGTCAATTTCTCGATTGAATCTCGAAATCAAGAGTTTAAGTGTATAGTTTGGATTTCCCAGTTCTTCCCAAAATTACCGGTAAACTACCTTTACACCCAGTTCAATTCGACCTCACTAAATTGCCACACGATATTGAGTTGGCTGAAACGAAGTTTTATATCCCTGAGCGGATTGATGTGTTGATCGATGCCGAAACCTATTATGATATTTTTACTGGAGGAAGGGTTCAAATTTGTAAAGAACTTCCGCCGTTCCAACAATCAGTGTTTGGATATATTATTGGCGTAAAGGTATCTAGTACAGTTCCCACACCATCGGTATCGCTGTTTTGCTGTGATGTTGACTTGTTACGAAAGGAGATTCAAAGGTTTTATCAAATCGAAGACGTCAAAACCAAAAACAATTTTTCCATTGAAGAAAAAGCGTGTGAGACAAATTATGTCAAAAATGTAGAACGAGATCATCATGGGAGATACAGTGTAGCGTTGCCTTTTAAAACAAACTGTTCAAACCTAAGTGACAACAAATCCAATTCTTTGAAACAATTTTATCATTTAGAGAAAAAATTGACTGCAAATTCAGAACTGAGACATTTATATTGTAAGTTCATGGATGAATATCTTTCATTAAACCAAATGCAATTAGCAAAGCAACCTGACGCCGACGGTACATATTTCCTACCACATCACGCGGTGTTCAAGGAAAACTCAATTACAACAAAACTGCGAATTGTATTTAATGGCTCGTCAAAATCATCATCTGGCCTGTCCCTAAACGATACATTGATGGCAGGGCCAACCATTCAACCAGAATTGTTTTCAATTCTCATTCGATTCCGAAAATTCAAGATTGCTCTGAGTGCGGACATTACCAAAATGTACCGACAAATAAATATTCAACAAAGGTATCACAAGTTCCAACAAATATGGTGGCGGAAAACCCCAGAAGATCAAGGCCTGTGTGCTCCCTCAGTTTTCATTGCTAAATTATTTTTACAAAAATTGTGGGCAATCCCAAATTTAACTTGGGATGATAAATTACCTGAACCATATCATTTGAATGGATTAATTATTCAAATCAATTTCATTTGTTATCAAATATCAGTGTACCAAGAAGTATCGTGCATTCGAGTAAATATACTCGAATCGAATTGCATGGATTCGGAGATGCATCTGAGTCGGGATATGGATGTTGCATATTTATTAGGACACTGAACGCTAAAGGATACTTTCATTGTCAATTATTGTGTTCTAAGTCGCGAGTTGCGCCACTCAAGACGCAAACTATACCATGACTTGAATTGTGTGCGGCTCTATTGTTGTCACAACTGTATAACAAGGTGCAACAGTCAATTCAAATTAAGTTTGATAAAATCACGTTATGGACAGATTCTGAGATAACGCTTTTCAGGATTCAGTCGTCTCCAGCAAAGTATGCTACGTTCGTTGCGAACCGAGTGTCACAAATTCAGGATATTGCTCCACCTGAGTTGTGGTCGTATATTCCGTCCGAGCTAAATCCTGCGGATTTAGTGTCACGTGGAGTGATGCCGGTTGATTTGCGTGATTGTAGCCTATGGTGGAGGGGTCCTGCATTTTTATTAGAAACGGACGAATCTTGGAAGATTCCAAGGATTGAACTTCATTCAACTCACGATAACGAATACAAAAAATCTCATGTTTTGTTGGCCGTACCAAGGAAGAATAACGATCTCATTGAGAGATATTCGGATTTCAATAAATTAATTCGAATTTCTGCACTTTGTTTACGATATTATCACAATGCTAAATCCATTGTTGAGGATCGATTAGTCAATGAGTTGTCATCAAAAGAGATTGATAATGCACTTAAAGGACTAGTAAAGGCCGTTCAATCAGAAGTTTTCAATGTCGAGATCAAACATCTCAAATCAACTGATTTGATCAAAAACCAAAGTTCAATTTTTAAATTGAACCCCTTTCGTGACGATTGTGGTGTATTGCGCGTAGGTGGCCGGTTGGAGAATTCTCTTCTCCCGTTTGATCAGAAGCATCCAATGCTGCTTCCATCAAATCACATTTTCACAACTATGTTGGCCCGTAAGGAACATTACCGAAATTTCCATGCGGGTCCACAGGCATTACTTTCTTTCTTGAGACAAAGATTCTGGATTATTGGTGGTAGGCAGCTATGCAGAAAAATTGTTCATAATTGCATATTATGTTTCAGGACCAAACCAAAGTCAGTTACGCAGATCATGGGTCAACTGCCCAGTGAGCGAGTCAAACCTTCCCGTGCGTTCGAAAACGTCGGAATAGATTATTGCGGCCCATTTAATCTCCGTCCATCGTTTCGGTCAAATGTGACTACTCAAGCTTTTATTGCAGTTTTTATTTGTTTTTACGACGAAAGCCGCTCATTTAGAGGTAGTTCATGACTTGACGACACAAGGATTTCTGTCAGCGCTCCGACGTTTTGTTTCCCGGAGAGGGCGGTGTGCAAATCTGTTCAGTGACAATGCCACCAATTTTATAGGGGCACAAAGAGAGTTGACGGAACTGAAACGAATCTTCGATTCTGAAAACCACAAGCATGAAGTAGTCAAATATTGTCATGAAGAAGGCATAAACTGGCGAACTATACCGCCACGGTCTCCACATTTCGGCGGCTTGTGGGAAGCGGCAGTAAAAAGCGCCAAATATCACTTAAAACGTTCAATAAAGGATATAAACTGCATTTTCGAGGATTTAACAACCTTTGTTACACAGGTTGAGGCGTGTCTCAATTCGAGACCACTTTCCCCAATGTCTAGTGATCCATCTGATATGTTAGTACTAACCCCGGGACATTTTCTTATCGGCGGTCCAATAAATGCAATACCGAAACCGTCTCTATGTCATTTAAAATTTAATCGTTTATCTAACTATAAGCGATGGTCTTCTGAATACCTCGCAGAGTTACAACAAAGGTACAAATGGGTTAATCCGAGTGCTAATGTCGAAGTCGGTCAATTGATACTGTTAAAAGAAGATAACGTCCCACCGATGAAATGGATAATGGGGCGAGTTGTAGAAACCCATCCCGGTCCTGAAAATTACGTACGGGTAGTAACCGTCAGAACGGCGACGGGAGAATTTAAAAGGGCCATTACTAAAATCTGAGTGTTACCTATAGAAACAAGTTTATCCGATAATGATGAGAGCATCGATGAAACGAGTGGGTTCAGGGGTTTCGAATGAACTAGTCCAACACAGGCTGTACATATTTGTTATTTATTTAATTATCCGTGGCCTAAACATGTAAAATCTAATTGAGTCGGAAGAAAGATATTTCTTATTTTTTTATTTTGTTTTTTTTTTTGTCATGCAGTTTATTATATTTGATTCGAATTAACCAACCAAAATATTGTTATGAATTATAGTAATTAGTATATTTTAATTTGTATTGTATAATATTTAAGTAATTAATTCTGTTAGTATTATTAACTTAACAATACCCACCTTGTTGGTGTATACTCACCTAGTTTGGATTGTCGTTGCTTTGAAATCAATCATTTCAAGGTGGCCGATATGTTCAATCAAAACAGTTGAATGTCGAATTCAATTAACAAGTTGAATGTCAAATAACAAGTAGCTCAAAATAATAATATGGACTATTATAGTTCAGTGTGTAAAAAACAAAAACTATGTAAAAAAGAAAAGAACAAAAGTTAGTCCTTGTTCGTCCGCCTATCTATACAGAAGCATATTGTGAATTTAGAAATATAATAAAAAGTTACAAACCGTATTGAGGATTGAGTTTTTTTTTCTTACAAACAAAACATAAAGAATTACACAGTCCGCTATAAAACCGCACAAGCACCTTTCTCCAACAAAGAAACAATTGTTATATGAAGCCAAACAACTGTTACAAAACAAGGACGTAGTCAATCCGTACAAATATATTAGATACTGTTAAAGTTAGCCGAAAGTTGCCAGCCGAAAGTGAAAAGTCGATAATGCAGATTGTGTTAGCCCAACCGAAAGTATAAAAATTGGTAATGCAGATTGAATAATCCCAGCCGAAAGTAAAAAGTCGATAATACAGATTATGATATAATATTCCAGCCGAAAATAAAAAATTTAGTAGTTATCAGCCGAAAGTAAATAGGATACATAGATTTAAATAAAAAATTTTGTAAATAAATTTACGTGTAAAACTTTGATTTTCTACGAATCAGAAGAAAATCAGAAGAATATACAAAATTAGAATTATTAGAAAATTTGTATAAAATCAGCCTCTAGAGTGTTATGTCTGGAAATGGATTGCATTGATATAACTTCTCAATAGCTATCGCAGGAAAAAAATTGAGTTCAAGTTTCCCGTGGGAAATCTTGGAAAATTCGATTTTCCAAAAATCATTAGAAAATTTTTATAAAATCAGCCTCTAGAGTGTTATGTCTGGAGATGAATTGCACTGATATGATTTATCAATAGCTATCACAGGAAAAAAATTCAGTTCAAGTTTCCAGTGGGAAATCTCGGAAAATTCAAAAAAGTTTCCAGCCGAAAGTCGAATTTTCCGAGATTTCCCACGGGAAACTTGAACTGAATTTTTTTCCTACGATAGCTATTGACAAATCAAATCAATGCAATCCATCTCCAGACATAACACTCTAGAGGCTGATTTTATACAAATTTTCTAATGATTTTTGGAAAATCGAATTTTCCGAGATTTCCCACGGGAAACTTGAACTGAATTGTTTTCCTGTGATAGCTATTGATTAATCACATCAATTGAATCCCTCTCCAGACATAACACTTTAGAGGCTGATTTTATATAAATTTTCTAATAATTTTGCTATTGACAAACCACATCAATGCAATTCATCTCCAAACATAACACTCTAGAGGCTGATTTTATACAAATTTTCTAATGATTTTTGGAAAATCGAATTTTCCAAGATTTTCCATGAGAAACTTGAACTGAATTTTTTTCCTGAGATAGCTATTGACAAATCACATCAATGCAATTCATCTCCAGACATAACACTCTAGAGGCTGATTTTTTTCAAATTTTCAAATAATTTTTGGAAAATCGAATTTTCCGAGATTTCCCACGAGAAACTTGAACTGAATTTTTTTCCTGCGATAGCTATTGAGAAGTTACTTCAATGCAATCCATCTCTAGACATAACACTCTAGAGGCTGATTTTATACAAATTTTCTAATGATTTTTGGAAAATCGAATTTTCCGAGATTTCCCACGAGAAACTTGAACTGAATTATTTTCCTGCGATAGCTATTGACAAGTAACATCAATGCAATCCCTCTCCAGACATAACACCCTAAAGGCTGATTTTATACAAATTTTCCAATAATTTTTGGAAAATCGAATTTTCCGAGATTTCCCACGAGAAACTTGAACTGAACTTTTTCCTGCGATAGGTATTGACAAGTCACATCAATCCAATCCATCTCCAGACATAACACTCTAGAGGCTGATTTTATTCATCCATTTCTTACTTTCCGCTGGAAACTTTTTGAATTTTCCGAGATTTCCCACGGGAAACTTGTACTGAATTTTTTTCCTGCGATAGCTATTGATAAATCACATCAATGCAATTCATCTCCAGACATAACACTCTAGAGGCTGATTTTATACAAATTTTCTAATTATTTTTGGAAAATCGAATTTTACGAAATTTCCCACGGGAAACTTAAACTGAATTTTTTTCCTGCGCTATCTATTGATAAGTCACATCAATGCAATCCATCTCCAGACATAACACTCTAGAGGCAAATTTATTTTCGGCTGGAATGTCAATAACATAATCTGCATTATCGACTTTTCACTTTCGGCTGGAAACTTTCGGCTAACTTTAACATGGTCTAATTTTGTTAAGACTTTATTTGTAGTATTACAACTTTTACATGACGTGTTCGATCAGAGCCTTCTAGAGTATAGAGCCATAATCTTAATGACGTAATTTTTAGAAGCTTTTTTAGTGGTATAACTTTTCACTGATTTTCATAGGAATCCATAGTAAAAATGGTGTTTTTTAGCTTCAAGTTTTTCAATGAAAAAAACAAAAATATTATAAAATGTTTATATAAAAGTTTTCTACATATCTTTAAGAACAATATACAAGAAGGCCATATTGGTATTAATTAAATATTAATTGCAGAAATATTAAAATTAAATTATTTCTAAAATATATTTGTCGAACTTTCATTTTGAAAAATACATCAAAGTTGGCTCTGACAAATTAAAATAATACTTGCTAAATTTATCTTGAGTTTTACTAGTGTACGTAAGATGTCTAAAATGGTTACAGAAAAATACGAAAAAAAATTATTTAATCGCAAAATTATCACACGTTCCTATATTTTGTGAATTTGTTTTGCTTTTCCTGCAATTTTTGAACTTGAAATTTCCCCAGGTGGTAATTTTTGGTACGATTTTTCCAAATTTTCACTGCCGTCACTGCCATCTATGTAATGTATATTGACTTAATGACCAAACGAGTCGTAGTAAGCTTTTATTTTAATTTGACCAGAATCCTGCTGTTATGAAATTTTTTTTATATTTTGGTTTAAATAAATCAATTATTAAAATAAAATGAAAACGATTTACTTAAACGACATTCATATATGTTGAAATTCAAACATTTATGAAAGTATTTCAGAAATCATAATTACGAATTTGTAACGTTTTCATTTAAAAATTTGTCTTAGGAAAAAAAGTGATTTCCCAAATGTTTTATGTGTTTTACTATGAAAAGTTCGGTTTTTTCCTCGTTTCTATTTCCCTTATAAAAGCACAGATTTCTTGATTATGGCTCTATAAAATACAGGGTGCTCTGGTTGGATCCCTGATTTTTTTTTTTTTGCATTTGTATCCAAGAATTTTACTGGATTTGGTTGTTTATGTAATTGCGCTGCATCACTTGATGATAATTCCAAAGCTGTAGCAAGTTACGTGGCCTATTCCAGATCTAACGTCTTTCATTCCAGTAATCGGCCGTTCACTTCTCAGTCCAAATACAAACTGATTTCGGAGAGTTGTTTGCAAATAAGCCAAAATTGCCATTTTTTCCCAAACGCCTTAATCCGGATAAAAATTCTTGTATCATTTCACCCTATTTTTGTACACGAAGATGAAATCTGTAGTTTTCCATTATCTCTAATGGTGCCGGATTATAATGCACCTCCAATATTCCAACTATTTCGTCATACGTTTTTGTATACGCTGTTGTTGGAGCTAATTTATCATATAATGTAATAAAAAGTGTATTAAAATGGATTAAAAATGGTGAAAGCCCCTCCAAACGATTGTAAACAATGTTTGTACGATGTTGTTTCTGCTCATGTTGACAAGCCAAAAAAAAAAAAAATTTGTAATTTATTTTTCGTAGGTTTGTAATTTTAAAACATCCTCGTCGCCAATTTGTTATAAATTATTGTAATTAATTGTCGCCGTACCTTCGGTTATCTTGTTTATTAAAACACTTATATTTTATATATTTATATTTTATTAAACTCACAATAATAATAATGTACACAAACTAGAGTTATTACATCGATTTCTATTCGCGTGTACCATTTGACAGTTCTTCCTTTTCCTCATTGCTAAGAACCTTATACATACATTTTTAATTTCAGGTGAAGTAAATACATAGTTTATATCAATAGGTAGACGTCAGACTAATTGGCCGCAATGGCTTGGGGTCAGTGTAACCTGATCTGCCAGTCTTTGGAATAAATACAATCTACTTCTGCTCCACAAATGTAGAACATCAGCAAAATCAATGTACGCTGGGAAGAGTTGTACGGAGCCTTGTATGGATAAAAGGAGAACATACTTCACCGCACTGTAGAGCATCAATAGTGATTACTATGAGATAAGTTCCAATCGAGGGCGCCAACAGAAATGTCAATTAGTTGATAATGTTACAACCGAGAAAACGGAGTGAAAGAAGGAGATCACCTATCTCTTTTTGGAAGAGGTTACCTTTCCATTAGGGAGGACGAAGAATGAAGATGACAACGATGCATCGTTTTTAGCGAACGTTCTGTTAAGCCTTGCGATACCAGAAATTTCATCACAATCAGCTAAAAGGTTAATTCTTTTGGCACTATTCTTCAGCCGGCTCCTAGCAACCTTCCTTAATTTCTTGCCTTCCTTAAGAGCACCAAAAAGGTTTGTTGTACGATTTTTGCTTGGTGATTAGAGGACAAGAATCTTCTAAAACATTTGAAATTGTGCTCGACAGCGAAGAAGTCTGCTGGCATCGCAACTAAACATAAGGGACAGGGAGCTTTTCTTACTCCACATAACTAGATAATTAAGATCCATTTTATTCTGTTATTACTAGGATTTTATCCAGAAACAAGACCATTCGAATTGGGTAAGGTTCCTTAATTACAGAAATATATACGCGATACAGTGAGCAGGTTCCTCAATTCAAAGGAAACTGACTTACTATGGTTCAAGATGATCTGTTTTACTTCTAATATGGAATACATTATAAACACCAGCTATAAAAAATAATAAAAAAAAATAAAATTTAAATGTTTTAAAATTATAAGATATTTCCTGTTCCCTTAATCGTACATAATATTCACGTTTTCTCACAATTGCGACTTTATGAATTGCGAGTCCTGGAAACTCAGTGACAAGAAATGCGAGTGATATATAATCGACACCGAGAGGTAACCCTAGTAGGTGAAATTGAAATGTGGACGAATTACAAGAACTGTAGTGCAGTAAAAGCTTCAGAATAAACGTTACAATTGGTAAAAGTCGGTTAATATCGGATCGATTAACCGAAAAGTTTAGATATGTTTGTTAACCTTAACCAGTTTTCTACTATAAAGAATCTAAGCGACGTACTTCATACTTTCAAATAACCAAAGGGGTCCGCTCCAGCATAAACATTTCAAATAAATTGTTTGTATGCTGTTTAAAATACTAGAGCAGATCCCTTTGGTGGCTTTTAAAATGTAAATAAATGCTCATTAGATAAAATAAAATAACAATTTAAAAAAAAAAACATGCGTTGAAAATTTCAGTCGCCACCGATAAGAATTCTTCTACCTCTTTTCACGAAAAACCTCATGCTTAAATAAAACTATATAGGCATCTACTTATATACATATATTGTATAAATCAATAATAATAATATGGTCGTTTGTATACGGAAGAATTAATATCACTCAATTAAAATTGTTCTATGTTTCGTTTGTAAAACTTCGAAACAAAAATCACAAATTTAAAATAAAATAAAACCAGCAACAATTTACCAATAAATCATTTTAACAAAATTTTAAAATTAAATGAGTCGGTCCACCTACTTACTGGTTTTTATGTATGTATGTACTTACATATGTTCGTATATAAAAAAATTATATTCAGCATAATTTAAAACCACTATTTAATAAAACTAAATAATGCATATTATATACAAATTAACAAAAAAAAAATAGTTCAATAAATTATTGCAACAACAAACAATTGTTTTATTAATTTTTTTGGTTAATTCAGAATTGTTAATTAATATTTAACAACCCGCAAAATTTGTTTATTTCATATAATAATTTTCCACACATTTGGAATAGGAAAACAAGTTTGGTATGAGGTCTATAGTTATTATCATCGTACATGTTAAATAACGGAATAGTTTACCCTGATCTACCTATTATGCATTTATCTATAACGAACCTGGGGTAACATTGAATAATTTAATTTAGGGTAATTGGGATTGAAGTTAGTACAGTAGTTTTTTGCGGTCACTGAAGTTCACATAGGCGTTGCCCATAAACCTAGTGTTCAGTCGGGCCAAAGTAATAAAAATTGTCATGATATTTTTTATCACGTTTTGCCATAAAACGCACTCATTTATCACAGAAAAAACTAAGTTTTTTTTTGGTTTTAAGCTCAGTATGCAGCTCGCGCTAAGATAAATTTTCCATACAAATTTGACGTAAAATTTAGCTAGCTAAATAAAATAATTTTTTTTTTAGCTGACAATTTCGCTGAGCGGTATGCACCTTTGCGTGAAAAATTTGAAAAAATATCAGTTGTTTCATTCAAATCTTTATTGCGCCACCATAAATTTTCCAAACTTTTTAGCTGCAATTTATCTCACAAGGACAATAATTTGAAGATAAATT
Source organism: Tipula vernalis (assembly GCA_958295665.1). NCBI lineage: Eukaryota > Metazoa > Arthropoda > Insecta > Diptera > Tipulidae > Tipula > Tipula vernalis. Next base: position 223,669,935 of record OY282558.1, read on the forward strand.
TTGACGGTTTTGAATTTCGATTCGTTTTATAATCGAAGTAGGCACGAATTAAATTTTTATATAAAGAAGACAGAAGTCAAAATGGCCGACCAACATAACGAAGTCGAGTATTTAGAGGATTATTTGGACGACGATAATGCTGTGGATAGTGTCGATATAATAACCGAAAGCATTGAAAGCAAATCTGCAAAAACATTAACAAAGAAAAACCAAAAGTCGAAAAAAAGTGAGTTCAATTCAGTGGAAAAAAGGAAGTTATGTGCGCTAGTGAAAAGCAATCCATGTATTTGGAAATTAGAAGACAAACTTCATAAAAAATGCCATGCTGTTGCCGGTGCTTGGTCCCAAATAGCCAAAGAAATGGAAAAACAACGTAAAATAATAATTTAACTTATTGTAATAATTATACAAATGCATGCTAAACATTTATTTTATTAAAATTTAGTTGAAGAGTGCAAATCAGTCTGGAAATCTCTAAAGTACAGCCGACGCTACCATAAGTTAAAGGCGAGAAAACCATCAAAGTCCGGAAATCCAGCTCCTGATCATGACATGGATATGGATGACTTGTTTTTCAATGTGGATGAAATGAATGATTGGGAATTCGAAAGGGACATGTCATTCATATCATCTGCATCTTCAGATAGCAGGAGACGGTAAGATTTAGCCTTAATGTCCATGACAAAATTTTTGCTAAAAACTTGTACGTCATCTATTCAGAACGTTTTCTACCAGTACAAGGGATGAGGACTCACAACAACATGAGAGTGGCATTGAAGACAGTAATGCTTCAAATTATTCCTATGTAAGTTCGTATGTATTTCCAAAATTTTATTTTTAATTCGCAAATTATTTATTCAAAATAGATGGGGAAAAGAATTTCAAAAGCTGCGGTTGCATTGAGCAGTGCGGAAAGCTTAACAAACTCCCTCAATGAGTTTATAAACATGAAAAAAAAAAAATGCCATCGACTTCTCGAGATTCTGTGCGTTACCAACAAAAACACGAGGTCATTTTAAATAATTTAGACAGGATGCTGCAGAAGTTACCTGACGATGTAGTTGAGGAATTAAATTTCAAATTCCAGGAACAGACGATGGAGCAAATTCGAAAATTAAATGGAGATTTGAAATAAGAATTTAAAATATATTTTTGTTTAATTATTAATTTTATTGTTTAATTACATAGCTATTTGATTAGAAAACTGAATTAAAAAAAAATATTATTCCAAAAACACGGAGCTGAGTTGCCACTCCAATGCGCCGACTTCCGAATTCACGTAATCTTTTACGGCGTTTCGTATAGCTTTGCCAATATTATTCTGCCTACCGGCATTAACTGAAATTCTGCTCGAGAATAGAGAACTTTGGTTGATTTTGTTTCGCCAAACTCCTTATACCAGCTTTTCATTCTCATAATAATCGGCGTAATTGGCTGGTACATAACTAATTTTATTTGATTTTATCAATTATGCAGATAGCAACAAGCTGTTACTATTTTTTGTGCCCTGTCAGGTCCGCAAAACATTGTTCTCTTCAGGCAAAGCCACTTTGCACATAGAATGCCAAAAGCATTTTCCACAACGCGCCTTGCTCTACTGAGTCTGTAATTAAATACGCGTTCTTCGTCAGTCAAGGGGAATGCATCGTCGCCGACAAAATAAAACGGAAGTTGTATATTCCCAATGGAACAGTCTTCCGGAAAAGGCATTTCATCCGCTAGAACCGCTTGCCCAAATTTGGTTGCACTAAATACACCAGCATCACCTTCGCTGCCATGTGCTCCAATATCTAAATATTGAAACCTGTAATTTCCATCAGCAACACCCATCAAAATAATACTATGGAACTCCTAAAACAAAGAAACACGTTTAAATTAAATTTTCGCAATTTATTAAATGACTATCTTTACATTATGGTTATAAAAAAGGCTCCCGGAATTAACTGGGCATTTTAACGAAATGTGCTTACCATCAATTGCACCGAGGCAGTTTGGAAAGTTCCAACTGGCATTAAATTGATTGGCTGTGTCCAGAAAAGAACCCTTACTTAATTTCGGTATTTCAGCTTTTAAAGCAATGGAAATTGCATCGCTCACTTCATCTAATATTTTGCCAAAATGTTGCTTGCTGATACGGTACATTGCTGACATATGCCTTTGTATTGTACCGGATGCAAAATATCTGTAAATAACAGGCATATTATCAATTTTTTGTATGCAGAAATCAATACATAAAGCTGCATTGCCAATATATAAGACTAAAAGTGTACTTGAACAAAGAAAGATGTATGTAGATATTTATTTTAAAATACAATAAGTTGAAATTTCTTACTCCAAAACGATAGCGAGCTTCTCTTTCGGACTGATTCCATCATTTGGTCGGGATTGGATTTTGGGCATCAATAATGGCTGCAACATTTGGTACAAGTTGTCAAAATCTAACACATTCATATGGAAGTTTTCGTAAAAAATTCTCGAGTTGGCTCTCATATCATTAAACTTGATAAATTAAGATAAGAGCAAACATCAAAACAATTAATGAAATAAACAAAACAATCTACCAAATTAATGCATACTGCATACATCTTTAAAGCGTCCCGCGTTTCGCCTGTCTTGTAAATAAGGATTTACTCTATAAGTAGGTCTTCTTCGTTTTACACCGTATTTTATTAATTGAACAGCAACGGCTGCAACACCAATAAAAATTATATCCTCTTACACTGGAATCCATTATTTTGTATACTTTTTATAAACCGTTTAGCAATTTTCAACAATTTTTTAGAAGTGTCAAAAAGTAAACTAAAAAAAACTTCATTCAAAAACAAACGAATAAAAGTCAAACAAAATCAACAAAATTTTAACACGAATTTTTAGCTTGACGATTTATCTGTAATTAAATGGAGACTTGGGGAGACCGCGCTAAAATTTATCTTAGCGCGAGCTGCATACTGAGCTTAAGCTGTCAAAATAAATACATATTTGAAAATAAAATACACTCTACGAATTAATTCTTCGTAAGATCCAAAAAAGTGAATTAGCCACTTCCATTTTGACCCAAACAAAATCATCCATACTGTAAATGAAAAAGGTCAAAAAATGTAAGCAAAAAACATATAAACTTATTTTATTAATTTTCTCTTCAAGGTCGAAAACGAAACTGTTACAAATTTAATGCATTTGTATCCGAACATTTTCATCGTACGGTAATTATGGCAACACGTAAATCCTTTGGTTTTCGATGGTTTATGTGATAATTTCGCTTATTATACTATTCAACGTCAAAGCTTCGATGATGATGTATTTTTAAACTGTGAATTGTTTTAGTTACTGTGATATGTCTACAAGAAAAGAAACCAGTGCTCACTTCCGAGAAGTTGTAATTAACATGCATTTGAAGGGGCAATCGCAAAATTAACAAAAAAATCAAAATCCTCAATCCAGTATATTGTAGAAACATATAAAAAACATGGACATATTAAATATATAAAACGAACTGGTGGTTCTCATGCTTTGAGTGAGAAGATGGAAAGGGTAGTAATGAGTACCATACGGAAGGATCCAAAAACATCTAGCACACAAATTCAAATAATGCTACGCAGAAATTATGGAACAGTTGTAGGTTCTCGTACAGTTCAAGTAAAATTAAACCGGCACAGATATTCTTCCAGATCTACCAGGAGAAAACCACTTATTAGTGACGTAAACAGAAAGAAGCGGATCGAATTCGTTAAGTTGTACCTGGATATAGACTTTACTTTCTGGAAATGTGTAATATTTACAAATGAAAGTAAATATAATAATGTTTGAGCGAGACGGACCGTCAAAAGTCTGGTGCATGAAAATAACAACGATGGAAATCGCTAATCTTCGATGCACAGTTAAACATGGTGGAGGTAGTGTTCTAGTTTGGGGGTGTGTGGCGTCGTCGGGGCTTGGGACCTTGGCCTTTATCGAAGGGATAATGGACAGATGGCACTACTTGTATATTTTAAAACCCAATTTACATGCATCGGTTGAGAAATTAGGATTACCACAAGATTTGGTCTTCCAGCAGGATAACGACCCCAAACATACCGCGCTATTTATTCGAGAATGGTTGCTGTATGACACCCCTAAACAACTACATTCTCGTCCACAAAGTCCAGATCTCAATCCCATAGAACATGTATGGGATTATATAGAAAGGAAACTCCGTAAACATACCATTACATCCAAGGCCACACTGAAAGAAACAATTAGACAAGAATGGGCTCGAGTGCCGCCTGAGTTTACCCAACAGTTGGTTTCGTCTTTGAATAATCGATTAAAAGCTGTTTTAGATTCAAAAGAAGGCCCAACCCGTTATTAATGAATATTTTGTTTAGTGTTAAGTAATAATTGAATTAATCGTATTTAAGAGAAAATTAATAAAATAAATTTATATGTTTTTTGTTTACATTTTTTGGCCTTTTTCATTTACAGTAGGGAAGATTTAATTTGGTTCAAAAGGCAAGTGGCAAATTCACTTTTTTAGATCGTGAGAGTGTATTTGGCTTTTGATTGTGGTGTGATGTTTTTAATAATATTCAGGAAGTGTATTGTTTGTAATTTTATAAAAAATTGCGATAAATTGGTTTTAATGTTGCCCAAATAAAGATGCTCTATAGAAATTTGACGTGTAAAATCACATTTTTCATTTTGCTTGTTTTCCTAGTGTTTCTTCGGCCAAACGTGATAAAAAATATTGGTCGTGTTCAATCGGGCAAAAATGATAAAAAATATCATGATATTTTATCCCACCCTAACTTCATTCCGTAATACTGTACGTCAAACCCGATTGAACAACCAAGATTGATAAAAAATGATAAATTGATTTTAAATGTTACATTTGGTTTTAAATCGCTTCGTAAAATTCAATAAACTCGTTTTGTCGTCAGGTTTTTAATTAAATGTTATATTTTCTAATTATTCTTTTTTATAAATTATTTTGATATTGAAACTATTTGTTTTTTATCTAAATATTGGAGACACAAATAATTTTAGTTTGAGTTTTGTTGTGTTTGTATTCTCAGATAAAACTACGAAACATAAATGATTATTTATGTTTAAATAAATAAGTGACTGTGTAAATACCATATAAATACCTTAAAAAAGCAAATTCAATTTAATTTAATTACCGAAAATATCATAAAGAAAATTCAAAATTGACAGCAGGAAACCAAAAAACCAAGAAAAAAGTTGTTTTTTTGTGTGATAAATGAGTGCGTTTAATGCCAAAAGGGATAAAAAATATCATGATATTTTTTATCATTTTTGCCCGATTGAACACTAGGATTATGATACTGCACGTCAATTACTTATGACTCTAACTTCATTCCGTTAAATTTTATGTCAAGCTCGAGAAAACGACCAAAATGAAAAAATAAAAGCAAAAGTTAAAATTAAATGTCAAACAATTTACTTTATTCTGATTTTTTTATTAAAGATTAATTATAATTTTTTGTAGTATTTTAAACTGTTAAATATTTCCAGTATGCATATATTACGGAAATTGAAATTAATTAAAATTATTAATTAAGTTTCTTTTGTAAAAAAAAACAATATTTTTTGACAGGTAAAACCAAAAACATTCTAGGATTTTTTGGTGATAAATGAGTGCGTTTTATGGCAAACGTCAAATATCATGATATTTTTTATCAAATTTGCCCGAGGAAACACGACCTTTGTTGTGCATGACATAAAATACAACGAAGGTCGTGTTCAGTCGGGCAAAAGTGATAAAAAATATCGTGATATTTTTTATTACCCTAACTTCATTTCGTTGTATTTTATGTCATGCCCCACAGAACAACCAAAACGAAAAAAGTGATTTTACACGTCAAACTTCTGTAGAGCATCTTTATTTGGGCAATATCAAAACCAATTCATCGCGATTTTTATAAAATAATAAACAATAACCTTCCTGAATATTATTAAATACATCACACCACAATCAAAAGCCAAATATTTTGTTTTCAAATATGTATTTATTTTGACAGCTAAAACCAAAAAAAAACTTGGTTTTTTTGGTGATAAATGAGTGCGTTTTATGGCAAAACGTGATAAAAAATATCATGATAAATTTTATCACTTTTGCCCGACTGAACACTAGGGAAGTGAATTTAAGGTAATAAAAAATATCATGATATTTTTTATCACTTTTGCCCGACTGAACACGACCAAAAGTGAATTTATGGTTGGGATAGGATATATATTAAAATACTTTTCATACCAGGTGCCTCGGATTTGAGCTTCAGAAATAAAAATTCTTTATTTTATCGGGTTAGAAATTATGGGTATGCTCCACGGATTTCACTAATACAATGGCGGAATATTATATTTTTATATCGTGGAGATGACAGTTTTTATTTTTTTATTCAATTGAATTATACAGCACTTACACACTTTTTATTTTTGTTTCGTTATATGGGTGCCCACATTAAGTCAGGATAATTATTTATTTTTTTCTTATTTGTTACTTTAATCGAATATCTCGCACAAAACTATATATACTATATGTGTTGCATGTTACGTATTTCTTTGTTAAGCGTCTTTTTTATTTTTATTTTATTTTTCGAGTAGAAAAGAATACTTCACGACGCCTATGGGTTGTGGAAAAAAAAAATATTTCTATGTCAAAAGGAACAGGGATGTGCACCAGATTTCTATGTTTTTATTTCGGTGCTGTGAACCTGTTTTCATTTTTACTGATTATTATTATAACGACTACGACGCCACATCACTCCCCTTCCAGTGCGTGACCAGCAAACGCTACTATATAAACCTACTTGGTCGTTTTACTGTAAGGCCCGATTTTGTCTGAGCCACAGACTGTACATTTTGACTAAACGTTACTTTCTTTTCAGGACGTGTTTGTTGAATTACCTCATTTGGGATATTTAATATTTGGGTAAACGAAGTTGTATGCATGAAATCAGGTTCGCACTGCTCCACAAAACAAGGCTTTAGTCTATTAATTGAAATATTTGTGCCTCTGTTCCTCACCCTTACTGTGAAATATTTAAGGACGTGTCGTATGACCTGAAATGGTCCTTCGTATGACGATTGTAGAGCTCGCTTTACTGCATAAGTTCTCACGAACACGTGTGAGCCAGTATTGAGATCTTTGAATATAAATATGTCACGGCTACCATGTCTTATTGCTGAGGTAGGTTCAACATTTTTGAAATACTTTTGCAGTTGCTCTACGAAATCGGAAACGGTTGTGTTTGAATTAGACTTTATAAAGAAATCTCCTGGTAATCGCAAGCATTCCCCGTTCACCAACTCTGCGGGAGAAACTTTTAGTTCTTCTTTCAGTACTGCTCGGAGGCAAGGTTTACTATTGGTAAAATTTTAATCCATTGTATGTTGTTATGACACCTTTCAATAATGCCATTACATGCCGGGTTGTGTGCGGTAGTCCGTTTATGTTTAAAACCCAGGAACGTCGATAACTCTTTGAATAGAGCTGACTCAAACTGTGAGCCCTGGTCTGTTGTAATACTGGATGGTACTCCGAACCGACAAATCCATGTTTGAATATGGCATTTGCCACGGTGTCAGCCTTTATATCTGCTAAAGGAATTACTTCCTACCAACGCGTAAAGCGGTCTATCAGCGTTGCGCAATACTGTTTTCCCTCCGATGGTGTAAGTGGGCCATCACGGGATCTCATCAAACCGCCGGGTGGGATCTCATCAAACCGCAGACTTGCGATTTTATATTCACCTATTGGGGACTTAACATGTTTTGATGTTTTTAGTTTTGGCATGCTATGCATGTTTTGGCCATATTTCGAACGTCTTTGTTAATCTCTGGCCAAATGAACTTTTTGGTCAACATTTTTGCTGTTGTTCGAATACTTGGGTGTGCTAAATTATGCACACTGTCAAAAATTAATCTTTGGAATTTTTCCGTGACGTACGGCCTTGAAGAACCGATGGAAATATCGCAATAAATTTCGCTGTTGCAACCAAATATTGGAAATTTTTGGAATACAAGAGACTTGTTTGTTTCCATTAACTTCGCTAACGTCATAATCGATTGAGCTGTCAAGGGTTATATTTTCAATCCTTGATAATGTATCGGCTACGATGTTATCTTTACCGGAAATGTGCCGAATGTCTGTGGTATATTGAGATACGAAATCTAAGTGACGTCGTTGTCGAGGTGATGCCTTATCTAAATGTTGCTGTAAAGCATAGATTAAGGGCTTATGATCTGTGTATAAAGTAAATTGTCGACCCTCAAGTAGGTGTTTGAAATGTTTAATCGAGCTATAGGCTGCTAATAGTTCGCGATCATACGCACTATATTTGTGTTGCGTATCGTTCAGTTTAACTGAGAAAAAGCCAATGGGTGTCCGTCCACATCTCCGACACTCGCTGTTGTACCACGGCACCGATGGCTGTATTGGACGCGTCCACCAGAACTGCTATTTCAGCTTCCGAAGAAGGAATTGCAAGGGTAATGGCGCCTTTCAATTTAGTTATGCAGATATCGAATGCTTTATTACTTTCGTCAGTCCACGTAAGTTTTCTTCTATCGTGTTTTTTGCTCCCTTTGAGTAATTCATTCAAAATTACTTGATCTTCCGCGGCATTCGGAATGAACTTCCTATAAAAGTTTATCATTCGACTTTTGATTCAGATGGTTTTCTGCCATCACAAGATATTTCGTGCCTCAGAAAAATAACCTTAGGTAACGCAAATAAGCACTTGCTAACATTTATGACTAAATCCGCATCCTTTAATCGTTCGAAAACGATTTTGAGATGGAGTAAATGTTCCTCCATTGAATGTGATGCTACCAGCAGGTCATCAATATATGGTAAACAGAACGCCAGATTTCTTAAAACCGAATATATGCATTTTTGAAATGATTGCGTGGCATTTCGAAGTTCGAAAGTCATCCACATGAACTCAAAAAGTCCGAAGGGCATACATATTCCCGTTTTAGGAATATCCTCTTCGTTAATCGTAATCTGATGATAAGCGTTGATTAGATCTGTTGTTGAAAAAACCCTACATCCATGCAACTAATAAGCAAAGTCGGTTAGAAATGAAATGGGATAACGATCGGGTTTGGTTTGTGAGTTCAGGATGCGGTAGTCACCGCAAGGACGCCATGATCCGTCCTTTTTTTGAACGAGCTGTAATGGGCTGGACCATTCTGAGTCCGACGGACGACAAATTCCTTGATTTAACAGTATGTCGAATTCTTTTTTTGCTATCTCAAACTTTTCGGGAGACAACCTTCGAACCTTAGATGCGCAAGGGTGTCCCGTGGTAGAGATAACATATGGAACTTTCAAACTGTTGCTACTGACATTTAATTTGTCTACTGTTATTTCTTTGTAGTGATTTAATAATTTGAATATATCCGAGTTCAGTGACTTGGAAGAAATTGTGCTTAGCATTGAAGATGGTCCCTTTATTGTTCCTTTAGAACGAACATAAATCGACGATAGTGGATCTAGCAGTTTATTGTTTTTAACATCCACCAACAAGCCGTAGTGTTTCAAAAAATCTGCACATACGATAGCTTTATCGACGTCCGCTATTATAAACTTCCAAATAAAATCCCTACGAAGATTTAAATTTAACTTTAAAATGTTATGTCCGTATGTGTTAATTTGAGTGGTATTAGCGGCAAATAATTTAAAATTACTTTTGTTATTTTTCTCGTGTAGGTCAGGGGAGATGACGAATACGTCTGCCCCAGTATCGACAAGGAACTGCCTTTTACTGGAAAAATCGACAACTATAAGACGACAATTACTGTGGCAAACGTCGCTGGTCGTCTCAACGACGGGCCAATTAGTTTTCCGACTTACTACCGGATGATTTTTGTGATTCAAAATCACATGGTGGCGTGCATTTAAAAGCTCTATCACCAAACTTAAAGCGATACCAGCACAAGGGTTGCCTTGACTTTTCGTTGTTATTGTATTCATCGCGTGCGTTGTTGTACCGACTAGAATTTGACGCTTGACTTGGCGAACGACTTCTACCTGTATGCTGCGTCTTCATGAGATTATTTAACTGTTTGGATAGCAAATTAACTTGCTTTGTTAGGTTATCAATAGAGAGAGAATTGTTTCGGGAAATTGAACATACTTCCGTTAAGCTTTGTACCTCTGCGATTTTATCTGCAGTGGACGCTAATTTTTCAAAGCTACTTTCTTCTAGACTGCACATGTGATGGTAAACGTTGGAGCCACAGATTTTGTAGTATTTCGTCTTGCATCTGTGTTTCGGTCATTATCTAATGCTGCTACCAAATAACTATACTTCGTTTGATCCGTAATTATTCGCGAAATATTGAATTGTGCTTCTAACTGATGAAATTAAATTTCGGAATCATCCCTATTAAATGGAGGAGCTTTAACCGAAACCCTAAAAGTCGATTTTGCTGTTGTATCGTCGTCAGACATTTTATTATAACACCGTTGAGAAACAAAGAATTTAATGCACTTCGCGTTAAAATTAATATTTTTAAACGTTTCGAGTAACTTTTGAACAATGTATGCGTATGCAATTGTGCACGTAATATGAAACAACGTACCCCCAAAATACAGTTTTGTTGAAACACCGTTACAATAAATATTTTTTTTAAATGTTACTTATTGTATTATTAACTTGACAATAAATGAAGAAAAATGTTAACTTAAATTATGATTTATATGAAACACATTTACTTTAATATATTTAAAAAAGAAATTATTTTAATATTAATATTCTAGAAAAACAAATCTAACGCTGATCGTGACAAAATTTAAAAAAAAAATGTGGACACTTACATGAGTAATTGCTGCTTTCTTTTGCAAATGCCCGCTGCCTGCCAATGTGTTAACCTTGTTGTAATGTTGTGTCTTCATACGAAATTTGCTTCGCTTTGTCCACGTGTTTATAATTACGGTTGTATATGTAACGCTGTATGTGTTCCGTTATGTTTGCCGTTTTTTTTTTTTTTTGTTTACGTGCTTTTTACGCGCGAATATTTTTGTATTTATATATTTTCCGCATCGCGAAATTCCAGTTGCAATAATTTTCGTTCGAAGTAAAGCGAATTACTTTTGTCGGTGTCACCAATTTTGGGGTTACCAATTATGGGTATGATTAAATCGTCGCGCTCGCAGAACGATTCACCAAATAATGTAACCACCAATTTTTTATAGATATCTCCGTATATCTCCTGCTCCATGGATTTCACTAATACAATGGCGGAATATTATATTTTTATATCGTGGAGATGACAGTTTTTATTTTTTTATTCAATTCTATTATACAGCACTCATACCTACACTTTTTATTTTTGTTTCGTTATATGGGTGCCCACAATTAAGTCACGATAATTATTTATTTTTTTCTTATTTGTTACTTTAATCGAATATCTCGCACAAAACTATATGTATGTGTTGCTTGTTACGTATTTCTTTGTTAAGTGTCATTTTTATTTTTATTTTATTTTTCGCCTATCGGTGGTGGAAATTTTTTTTTCTATGTCAAAAGGAACAGGGTTGTGCACCTGATTTCTTTGTTTTTATTTCGGTGCTGTCAATCTGTTTTCATTTTTATTGATTATTATTATAACGACTACGTCGTCACAATTTCATTTTTGAATTATGCAAATTAGTTTTTTTTTGATTGCCGACCTTTAATTTTATAGAAATAAATTAAATTTGTTGAAAAATAATTTATTTTTAAGTGATACTTTTAAAAAAATCAAAATATATTGCAATGAAATTATCTATAAAGCAAAGGCAATGCGTTTCACACTCGACTGCAACATTTTAAAGAAGTAGAAAGCGAAGTGCTTTGTCAACATAACCTACAAATCAAATTTTTCTCACAATTGTTTCATACTTACCAAAAAAATCTAGCTCATAGGTATGTTACAAATTCAGAATATCTCAGTTCTTGCTATAATTTACGTGTAAAATAGACCTAAATAAAATATTTGATAGCAACCAAATGTTCAAAGCCAACGCCACCGGTATGAAAGAGTCACAGCTTCGCATTTGTGGTAACTAAGTATTTTGAGGCGAGGCGCCTGGTATGGAAAATACTTAAGTTCCTCAATAATTTTTAAATGCGCGTTTACATTTTTTCTGATGTGTAAATATCTACTCGCTGCTACCAAACAATTTTGTACTACAGTTTGAAAGATAGATCTACTCCCACACAAATTATAGATTACTCCAAATTAAACTTGTTATGTTTAGCGTTTCTAAACAAGATGTTGTTCGTAGATTAAAATAATAAGTGTGGATTAATATTCTTTGTTAATATTTAGAATTACATGTGTCTGTTCGTGTACAGGAAAAACTCTAACCTAACAGACTACTGTCAAAACTATAAAAGAGTACCTTTTATACTTTTGAAGCTGGCTTCACATGACATTCCTCCCCACTGAGTGCTGCGATCACAAATCCAAACGAACTGGTGCCCTATGTGGACGTTGGCTTCGTTGAATAACTGGAGTTGGATCTACTGTTGCCGTTGTTGGTTCGGACCCGGTTACCGAAACCTGTTGATTTTGAGGACTGCGATTATGTTGAACGGTGGCAGATGAATTTGCGGATCCTTGTAGTTGGTGTGGGTTGCTAACTGATGCCGCAGTCGGCGGGCTCTGTTGATCTCGGATTGCATCTGCATGTCTGCGTTTGGTGGTTTGATCGGGAAATGCAACGCTGTAAGACCATCTGTTATTTCGCTGTGTAGTTGTCCAGGGTTCCATTTCGTATCATTGTCTGTCCGCACCCATACGTTATCACCTCCATTGAAATGGCGTTCTTTGATGTTGTCTCTATCGTGGTACAACTGGCTTTTTAAAATATGTCTGTTTATGTTACGTTGAATAGATGGCTTTATGTTATCGAAGATTGTTGGAAGCCGTCGTCCCAAAAATATCTCAGATGGAGCTTTGCCCGTTGTACTATGTGGTGTGTTGCGATAACTAAATAAAAATGCGTTGAGCTGAGCATCAAGATTTTCGTTATCCTTCTCGCTTGACTTCATTCGTCGTTTAAATGTCTGAATGAATCTTTCTGCTAATCCATTTGTCTTTGGGTGGTATGACGAGGACGTAATATGTTTCATTCCCTCCTTCTCACAAAATGTTTTGAATTCGTGAGACGTGAACGAGGTTCCATTGTCACTAACGATCACTTGAGGCACTCCATACCGAGCGAAAAAACTGGTAAGCACTTTCTCAAGCATGTTTGTCGTGATACTTGTCATCGTACAGACTTTTACACATTTCGAAAGCGCATCCACTACGACCAGAAACTGTTTGTTTTTAAAAGGTCCCGCGAAATCGATGTGAATCCGTTCCCAGACGCGTGCTGGAACGTTCCATGAGTATAATGGCACTTCTTGTTGACCGTTTCGGTTCTCTTGACAACTTTGGCATCGTTTAACGAAGTTGTCTGTCCTCATCGAGTTTTGGCCACCATATGTAATACCGAGCCATTGCACGCATAGCTACAATACCCGGATGGCGGCTGTGTTGTCGTTGGAGTGCGGCTATACGTAATGATGCAGGTAGCACCATTCTTCGTTGCCACATGAGGATATTGTTTTCTACAGACAGTTCGTCTTTGCGCTGTAGAAACGATTGGAATTGTGATTGTTGGCACATCTGTTGTGTCCACCCTTGTTTCACTGTACTAATAATGCGAGAAACCTCCTTGTCTTTATAGGACTCGACTGAGATGATTTTCTCGCAGAACTGGAGGTCATCCATCTTTGTTTTGCCAATGTAGTTGACGTCGTCTTCAATCTTTTGCCTGTCGCAGTGTGGTACTGTTGTAGTCGACATACGCGATAAAAAATCGGCAAAATGTTTAATTTTCTCGGAATGTACTCGACGTCATAGCTATATGAATTTAATAGTAATGCCCATCGAATTAAACGATTATTAACGAGTTTAGGCAAATTGCGATTCCTGCCAAATATGTGCGTCAATGGTTCGTGGTCCGTGACCAATGTAAAATGTGTACCTGCTAGGAATCTGCCGAACTTGTGTACCGCAAAAATGATTGCAAGTGCTTCTTTGTCAATTGTGCCGTAATGTAACTGAGCACCTGATAATTTTCTTGTTGCAAACGCAATCGGTAAGTCAATCCCGTCGCTGTTGCGATGACTAAGGACAGCACCAATTCCTTTGTCTGATGCGTCGCATGTAACATACAGATCCTTTTCGTTCAATTTGTTGAAAAATAATTTATTTTTATGTGATAATTTAAAAAAAACAAAATATATTGCAATGAAGTTATCTACAAAGCAAAGGCAATGCGTTCCACACTCGACTGCGAAATTTTAAAGTAGTACAAAGCCAAGTGCTTTCTCAACATAACCTGCAAATCACATTTTTTGCTCAAATATTTCATACTTACTAAAAAATCTAGCTCATATGTACGTTACATATTTAGAATATCGCAGTTCTTGCTATAATTCACGTGTAAAATAGACCTAAATAAAATATTTGACAGCAACCGAATGTTCAAAGCCGACGCCACCGGTATGAAAGGGTCTCAGCTTCGCATTTGTGGTAACTAAATAGACCCTTTCATACCGGTGGCGTTGGCTTTGAACATTCGGTTGCTATGAAATATTTTATTTAGGTCTATTTTACACGTGAATTATAGCAAGAACTGCGATATTCTAAATATGTAACGTACATATGAGCTAGATTTTTTAGTAAGTATGAAATATTTGAGCAAAAAATGTGATTTGCAGGTTATGTTGAGAAAGCACTTGGCTTTGTACTACTTTAAAATTTCGCAGTCGAGTGTGGAACGCATTGCCTTTGCTTTGTAGATAACTTCATTGCAATATATTTTGTTTTTTTTAAATTATCACATAAAAATAAATTATTTTTCAACAAATTGAATTTATTACAATAAAATTAAACGGTATCAATCGAATAAAACTAATTTATATAATTTTAATATGTTCCGAAGATTGTAAGAGAATTTAATCCAGTTTCGAACTGATGAGCTTATGATTATGAAAAAATCAATCCTCTCATCAGGCCGCGGCGACTCTCTTACAATCTTCGGAACATATTAAAATTAAAATTAAATAAATAGAATTCTGTCTATTAGCCGGTTTTCGTTGAATTTACCGTTCGTAATACTAATATGTTTCTACGTGTTAATATATAAAACACATTTAAAAGTGTCGTAAGACCGGTAGCATATTTAGAAATTATAAGAATTAATTAACATTCAACAAAAAATAAAAAAAAATAAAAATAAAATAAAAATAAAAAAAAAAAAAAAAAAGTAATTTATATAATTAAAAAACGAAATAAATTTTTTTTATTTACGAAGCTCAAAGCCGAGGCGCCTGGTATGAAAAGTACTTAAATGTTGTGACTCTGGATGTACTTCGAGCTGTAGATACGCATCCTTTAAATCGATTTTGGAGAATCGTTCTCCACCAGCAAGTGTGCGCCGTAAATTATCAAATAATGGTACTGGATGTTTCTCCAATAGCAAGCAGGGTTTAATCGTAACGCTGAAATCCCCACAAATTCGTATGTCTCCGTTGCGTTTTGGTACGTTTACGTTGGTGTAGCCCATTCTACCGGTGTTTCATTTGGATCGGCTGGTGTCAAAA
Source organism: Tipula vernalis (assembly GCA_958295665.1). Taxonomy (NCBI): domain Eukaryota; kingdom Metazoa; phylum Arthropoda; class Insecta; order Diptera; family Tipulidae; genus Tipula; species Tipula vernalis. The sequence continues at coordinate 223,685,585 of OY282558.1, forward strand.
CGCCTTCGCTGACTAATCTGTTGATTTCCGTTTCGATATTGTTCTGTATCCCTGAATTTGACATATCGGGGGTCGAAGCGTTTTGTTGCATCATGTTTCAAGTGTATTTTGACTTTGTAGTCTTTGATGCGCCTCATTGTATCACTGAATAATTCGTCGTAATTTACAAACATATTTGCTAACCCTGTGTGTGTTTGGAGTGCCTGTATCATCCTATGTGATTCGGCGTTTGTAATCGAATAAACGTGTGCGGGAAATGGCATGTTGAAAGCTTTGCACCATGGTAAACCAAACAAAAACGGTTTTCAAAATCGTGATATTTTTTATTACCTCAACTTCACTTCGTTGTATTTTATGTCATGCCCAAAAAAGGTCGTGTTTCCTCTGGCAAATTTGATAAAAAATATCATGATATTTGACGTTTTGCCATAAAACGCACTCATTTATCACCAAAAAATCCTAAAATGTTTTTGGTTTTACCTGTCAAAAGATATTGTTTTTTTATGCAAAAGAAACTTAATTAATAATTTTAATTAATTTCAATTTCCATAATACATGTATACTGGAAATATTTAATAGTTTCAAATACTACAAAAAATTATAGTTAATTATCTTTAATAAAAAAAATTAGAATAACTTAAATTGTTTGACGTTTAATTTTAGGTTTGGTTTTTATTTTTTCATTTTCGTCGTTTCCTCGGATTTGACATAAAATTTAACGGAAAGAAGTTAGGGTCATAAGTAATTGACGTGCAGTATCATAATATTTTTTATCACGTTTGACCGAGGAAACACTAGGTTTATCACTTTTGGCATTAAACGCACTCATTGATCACACAAAAAAAAACTTTTTTTTTGGTTTTTTGGTTTCCAGCTGTAAATTTTGAATTTATTTTCTTTATGATATTTTCGGTACTTAAATTAAATTAAATTTGATTTTTTTAAGTTATTTATATGGTATTTACACAGTCACCTATAAATAATAATTTATTTTTCGAAGTTTTGTCTGAGAACACAAACACAACAAAACTCAAACTAAAATTATTTGTGTCTCCAATATTTGGATAAAAACCAAATAGTTTCAATATCAAAATAATTTATAAAAAAAAATAATTAAAAAATAAATACATTTAATTAAAAACCTGATGACAAGACGAGTTTATTGAATTTTACAAAGCGATTTATAACAAAATGTAACATTTAAAATCAATTTATCATTTTTTTTTCAATTTTGATTGTTCAATCGGGTTGTAGAGCATATTGCACTTTGAACGATGTTTGTGTTATATGTGGTGAACTCTATAATTCAAAGGTTTGCAATAAAGCAAAAAAGGAAGCATCAGTGAGAAAATGCAGCAACTGCGATGGAAATCATACAGCTAATTATAGAGGGTGCCCAATTTATCTAGAATTGAAAAGGAGAATCAATCAACATCGAATCCTAAATCTTCATTCTTCAGCTAGAAAAGAAGCACGACCAGAAATTCTAAACACAAACGCTCAAAATGGAAAACAGTATGCAAATGTAAACGGCAGCGTGCACGAAGGGGTTTCATACGCAAGTGTTCTTAAAGGTACCGCTCCTAAAGTTCAAGCAAGTGAAGAGGGAAACATCTCAACGGCTTTAAATAAATTGACCAATATGATGCAAAGCTTCATGGCGATGATGGAGAGAACCATGGATCTAATGATGCAGAATATGAGCACGCTGATGCAGATAGTCGTAAAAAGCCAGAAATGACCATCATCCAAATAGCCATATGGAATGCAAACGGCCTAGCACAACATAAAGCGGAGGTACATGCATTTCTCACTGAGCACAATATTGACATAATGTTAATATCAGAAACACGCTTCACCAAAAATAGCTATTTCAAAATGAATGGGTACTCTATTTACGACACCAAGCACCCAGATGGTAAAGCACATGGAGGCACTGCTGTATTGATAAAGCGAAGATTAAAACACTACGAACTTCCGAAATATGAGAAAGAACATATACAATCAACGAGCATCTGTCTGCAGGAGTGGTCTGGAAACTGCGTCATATCGGCAGTGTACTGCCCTCCAAAACATGCTATAAAAAAACTCCAGTTCTTGGATTATTTCAGCCAGCTGGGTAATAAATTTCTTGCGGGCGGTGATTACAACGCTAAACATACTCATTGGGGTTCCAGATTAACATCGCCGAAAGGCAAACAACTTTATGATGCTATAGAGGAACAGTCGCTGGATTATTTATCTGCCGGTAACCCAACTTACTGGCCCACGGATAAAAATAAAATTCCTGATCTAATTGACTTTTGTGTAACTAAAGGCATTCCACGTACATACGCTAAGGCCACCGATTGCTATGATCTGTCTTCTGATCACTCGCCGGTAATAGTAACATTGAGTACCGATGTCCTAAGGAACGAAATACCGAATCGTCTTACAAACAAGAAAACTAATTGGGATAAATATAGGAGGCTAGTCGAACAAAAGTGTCTACTTAATATTCCTCTGATCACACCAGCTGATATTGATGCGGCGGCAGAAAATCTAAAAGATGTCATGACATTATCCGCTGAAAGGGCTACACCCGGCATAAGTAGTTCGGAAAAAGTTAATAAACTGTCACATAATATACAGGAACTAATCCAGGAAAAGCGAAAAATTCGCCGTCAATGGCAGCAAACAAAATCACCGTTATTGAAATGGAAATTAAATCGAGCTATTAAGGGCCTAAAATTTGCTTTGAGGGAAGAAGAAAACCAGCGCTTAAAGAACTATTTAAGTGATCTCTCGGCAACCGAGAGGACAGATTATTCTTTGTGGAAGGCAACAAAAAATTTAAAAAGGCCAACAAATTCGAATTTACCGATTAGACTGCCAACAGGAAATTGGGCGAGAAGTGATGAAGAAAAAGCCAATGCTTTTGCTGCTCATCTAGCAACAGTATTCGTCCCACACGAAGAAGATAATTATTTCGTGCTACCCCAGCCAACGGATGATGGTTTATCCTACAAACCTATAAAGTATAACTGGAAGAAAGTTAAGAATACAATTAAAACTTGCATAAGCCCGAAAAAGGCACCAGGACATGATCTCATTACTGGAAAAATGATAAGGGAATTGCCAGATAAATGCATAAATCTAATAACATTTGTATTCAACTCGATCATGCGAACCAGCTATATTCCTCAAAAATGGAAGATATCCTTGATCACAATGATACATAAGCCAGGGAAAAATGAAACACAAATCTCATCATATCGTCCAATAAGCATGCTGCCCACAATCTCAAAGCTATTTGAAAAAATGTTATTAACGAAATTGAAACCAATATTAGAAGAACGGCGCGTTATTCCAGACCATCAATTTGGGTCCCGAAACCAACATGGTACTATAGAGCAAGTACACAGAACTGTAAATGCTATCAAAATCACCTTCGAGGAAAAGAAATATTGTTCTGCTGCCTTTTTGGATATCGCACAAGCTTTTGATAAAGTTTGGCATGATGGACTAATTTACAAAATTAAAGAGCTTCTACCGAAGAAATTTCACTCAGTTTTGGGAAACTATCTTATTCAAAGGCAATACATGGTCAAACAAAACAGCGCAACTACTTGCTTAAATGATATTAATGCAGGTGTCCCGCAAGGCAGCGTTCTAGGACCAATATTATACTTGTTGTACACAGCTGATACACCTGTAACTAACAAAATAATAATATCAACATTTGCCGATGACACGGCCATCCTGGTGTCCCACACTAATCCTGAAATTGCCTCAAAGGAATTGCAGAATCATTTAAACAAAGTCGCGGACTGGCTGAAAGCATGGCGAATCAAAGTGAACGAAAACAAATCAACTCATGTCACATTCACGCTGAACAAACGCACCTGCCCACCAGTGAAATTAAACGATAAAAATATTCCTCAACAAACGAAGGTAAAATACTTAGGTTTGCACCTGGATAGAAGATTAACGTGGAAAAATCATATTGAAACAAAGCGCAACCAAATAAAAATTACATTTTCTAAAATGTATTGGCTGATGGGAAGAAAATCTCAGATGTCATTAGCCAATAAAGTTTTACTTTACAAAGCGATAATCAAACCCATATGGACATACGATATTCAGTTATGGGGATCCACCAGTACTTCAAACAAAGAACTCCTGCAACGAGCCCGAGCGAAAATACTTCGCAGTATTACCAATGCTCCTTGGTACATTCGAAATAGTAATCTGCCGTGCTAAACATGTTTTACTGATCTGCAAAAATCGCATTTCGAGAAAATTGATGTTAAAGTTTTTCGAAATATTTGGGGAATAACTTGCTTAAAAGCGGATTTAATTTACTTTCAAAGCCTTCAAATTATGCATTAGATCATAAATAATATGTTTCTCAAGAAAATATCAATAATTTATACATAATTAATTAATAATTTGCAGAATTAGTCTTTTACTTTAAATAGGCTTTATAAATAATCGATTGGTACTAAACAAAAATAACTTAAGTGCAATTAAGTCATTTATATCACAAAAGAAAAACTAAAATCCTGTGTTAATAAGAAGAATATATACCTTATCTGCCATTTAAGGTATTTATGTTTAGTTTATCGTTACATTTATTTTCAAAATAAACTGTAGAATACAACCTTAAATGCTATCAAAGTCGTGTTTACTACACAGAGAAGTTGCAATCGTTTATTATATATAAAAAATATATACTTTATCTAAACTTTATGATGTAAGACCTTAAACACCCTAGTTTCTCGGATTTTATGAAATACGATTTGCAAATAGGATTTGGTAAAACTTTTGTAACAAAAGACTAGTTTAATTGCTATGTTATATTTATTTATAACAAAATAAAAAACAACAACTATTGAAATCATAAAATTATTTATAAGATCGTTTTTTAAATAGCTTAAAAATCTAGTATATAGTTTAAATTAATTCATAACATTTCTTTTTTATAAAAATAAATTCAAAACATGTCAGTCAACTGAAAAATTACAAAAATTCAATCAAATTGAATTAAAAATTAATATTTTTTATCACAAGAATAAAATTCAAGACTTATAATAATTGACGATCCATTAAAACAATTCAATCTATACCGATTGCCGGAGGATCCGAAATTGGTAAATTCATTAAGTGGTTCATTTGTAGTACAGAATAACATTACATGAAGATAAGTTAAAAGTCCTTGTTTATAAGTTATTATTGATTCAATTCACGTATAGAAAATTTCAAATAAGTCAATTTTGCTATTGAAAATGAAAATTCTTAAATTGCCTTAAATGCAATTTCAATTATGAAAATAAGAAAAAGTAACTTAACTTACATATTTGAAAGAAAATGACCTTATTTGTGCCATAGATAAGGCGTTCATGTTTAATATCAAGTAGTTAAGTCGGTGTTACTTCAAATTTGCTACTTTTTTCGATTAGAACAAAATTTATTTTGTTTAATAATGCATTTATTAAAGTAGATTTAATTATATTTATTTATATAAAATATAAAGGATATTAATACCTTTTAATTGGCATCAATAACTCAATTTCGCCAAAAATGTAGATCAGTAAAACTTGTTTAGCACGGCAGAATATACATCACGATCTTGGGATTAAAACCGTTAAAGAAACAATTAAAGAATTCAGTTCGAAATATTATTCAAAACTAAAAGCACATCCCAACGAATTAGCCAGGGACATACTAAAACAGCCGCGATTTAGGCGACTGAGAAGAACAGATCCACTCGGACTGATGAACCTGTGAACCTGTGAATTTACTAAATGATTATCTTATACTTATAAGTAAAACCTAAATTAGTTAAATTGTGAGCACTAACAATAAGTATTAACATTGGTTAAGACTTAAAATATGTAATAATTTTTAGCTTAAGATTTGATTACTTCTTGTGAGTTTCTTATGTAGAAAGATTCAAGAATAAAGCCATTGGCAACATTTAAAAAAAAAAAAAAAAAAACATATTCTAATGTTATATACATAACAACAACAAGTTAATTCTTTAATATAAAATATTTACATAAAAATAAACAGAAACACAAAATATAACACAAAACACAAATGACACTTTCAAAATTGCAGTTCTATTTGTGTTTGTGTTACACCTACTCTCCACCTGCCATTAAAATCGAGTTATACCATTAAAATTCGAACAGTTGCTAGTGGAGACACGAAATTGCAACGACTTTCCATATGTCATAGAATCATTTGCTGCCAAGAAGGTATAACTTGATTGTATACCAAAATTTAACATTTCTTGGCTGGATTAAAAAATATGGTTACCAGTTTCGAATGGAAGTTTTCTAATTTATAGTTAGAAACTTTTTTTACAAAAATTTGTTGGCACAAAAAAAAAAAATTTTGTTGAGATATTTTTAAATACATACTTAAAAATATGGCACCCAAAAAAGAATCATTAAAATACATATACGTGTGACGATCTTTTTTGCAGAATTTCTTTAAAATATCGAACCGCAAATGATTTCTAACCGTCAAATTTATTGTATGTTTTCCTCACCCGACGCCATTTTTTATATTTTTGTTACAAGATATGGTAATTGTAATGGTAAAATTTATGTCAGGTGGAGTAGCCGGGTTAGTAAATCTGCCAAAAAATCGAAATTCGTAAACCAACAATTTTGCTCGATTGAGCGACTTTCTTGACAAATCGAACAGTTTGACAGCAGAAAGAGCAAGCCCTCCATACCAGGTGTATCATAAACGTAAGGTTTACGAAGACTTTGCTATCGTACACGTTACACTAAAACAGTACGAATATAGTACAATGTGTACTTTTGTCACATGAGAAGTGAAACAAATTTGCGAAGACTTGTGTATGTATTAGTATGTATAAAAGTGTTCATAACGTGTACGCCTAAACGTAATGTTTACGAACTGCTTAAGCGTAACATTGACGAACGGTTTTCTGCGAATTGCCCCATTTAATTAGAATAAAACCATTTTTTTAAATCAATCTTATCTTTTATTTGTATTTTTACGCACCGCAACACAAGACACAACGTGCCAAATTTGTTAATTAATCTTTTTCTGAAATGAAATAAAATGTTTCAATCGTAGATGAAGTACTTCGAGTATTACTTAAATACCTTTTAAAATATTCATTATAATGATTTTTATACGATATTATGGATATAGTGCTGCTCTTGAATGCCACGAAAAACTAACAATAATTATCAGAAGTTTTTATATTTTCACAATACAACAACTTTAATTTAATTTATACAAAAAAAATTGAAAATAAAACAAAGCCGCATGGTATAATTGACAGCACTGTGTATAGAGAATGTAAATGTAGTAGTGTGTTGTAATAAGAACCTTTCGTAAACTGTTCGTAAACGAAATACTTTTGATGTATACATTTTTGCGCCGGGAGGGAGCCGGCTTGTTCTTTTTTGATGAATCGAAAACCACATAAACCCTACCCTCTAAAAGGAAAAAATGCGAAGTCATGACAGTCCAATATGTATTCAATAGGTTACACTGTAAAATTATGAAAATATTTTCGACATTATAATCTTGTCTAACTTCATATTATTGTTATCTTCAGTTATTTGACATTTCTTTGTTGTGGAAATTTTTTAATTAGCTATTTGAACAATGCACTAAATATTGATAATACTATTTTCTTGTGCTTCTGAAATAAACTTCTATTTATTTAAAATCGAAAATGGTTAAAAAATGTGTCTTAATTTATTTATTTTATCAAGTATTATTTTTATTTCGGGTTAATGGATATAAACCCGTATTTTTATTGCATGGGATATTAACTGGAGAGGAATCGATGCAAATCATTGCGAACGAGATTAGAAAGGTGAGTGGTTACGAGATATTGTGAGATATGAAAATAAAATAATAAATTGTTTTGTGTTAGGCACATCCGGGAACTGTAGTATATTCGACAGATCGTTTTTCGGGTTGGGCCAGTTTAGAGAACGCTTGGCATCAAGTACAAGAATTTGGAAATGATCTGGTTAATATATCGCAACAATATCCGGAAGGGATACATTTAGTTGGATATTCACAGGGTGGATTAGTAGGACGCGTGGTTCTCGAAACATTTGGAAATCATAATGTACAAAATTTTATCAGTCTAAGTTCACCACAGGCTGGGCAATATGGAAGTGCATTTCTCCATCTAATCTTTCCAAATTTAGTCGAAAAAACAGCTTTTGAATTATTCTACTCTCGTGTCGGCCAGCATACTTCTGTCGGAAACTACTGGAATGATCCACACCATCAGGAACTTTACTACAAATACAGTGCATTCCTACCATTCGCTAACAATGAAAAATTAACTTCCAACTCTTCGCAATTCCGAGAAAATCTCATTAAACTCAACAAAATGATTTTAATCGGAGGACCAGACGACGGTGTAATCACACCTTGGGAGTCAAGCCACTTTGGTTTTTATAATCATGAAAATAATGTCGTACCAATGAAGTCACGTCGAATATATCTCGAAGACCGAATCGGGCTTCAAACCCTTGACAAAATGAACAAACTCAAGTTGCTAACATTTGAAAACGTACGTCATCTTGATTGGCACAGAAACGTGGACGTTATTCAAAAAGCAGTTATACCATTCCTAGATTAGAACAAATTTAAAGCTGAAATTTTGTGATCGACTGAATCTTTGCCGTTTTGTAAAGGAGTAAGCCAAATTATAAATATGTAGTTCGTTTTTATTTTAGATATTTAATTAGAAATTTTATTATGTGTGTAATCCGATATAAGGCAATATTATTTATTTTTCTAAAAGTTACGACTAAATTATCCAATAAATACAATTACCTAATGCAAATTAATTATATCTGGTATTTTATTTTGCTGGTTAATTGGTTTGGTACGTCATTAAGTGATTTGAAAATTGCTTGCATGTATAATTATTAATTCGCGTCTTTTATTTTTAGGTGACCTCTATAAATGATGTTTAAAATTTACTTTATTCTTGGGTTTAGGCTGCGTTCAAATGTAAATCTTTTGAAGTTTGGTTAAGGTAAATTTGAATTCGGCAAATCATATAAATTCTTTTGCTATTAAGATTTAAATAGAGTAGACGATTTATAAAATTATATAAAGTATGGGAAAATAATTTAGGCTAAAAGCTACTTCGTTCCCTCCTTGACGTTGGTCGTTGATCTAGATAATTGGAAGAAGCCATACTTGTCTTTAAAGGAAACATTAAAGCTGTCTTCCAATGGGACAAATTTGCTTTATGTACAACTGGCAGTATGCTTATTTGGGTCCTATTTGACGATAAAATGAATCAACTTCACGCTGAATATGTACAGAGAACGGTCTCGCTAAGGGGTGAGCGGCAGATTGCTTAAATAAAAGGTGCTTAATGTTTGCTAAATGATTGCCCTTTAAATCAACAAGAGCGTTTGCAAGAAGTTTGGATATTTTAGGTGCTCAGTTGGATTAGGCATTGAAAGAGTCTCGGATTGCAAGTATTTGTAGATTTTATTAGCGGTTCCAAAATACAGAATTATTTAAATGTTTTGATTTAACTCAAATGGATTATCATTTATACATGTTGGCATACAAGTGGTAACATATAAGTTTTTATATACATCGCAAAATCGCAAGTGGAGTTTGTGATGAACTCGCTTTAACCAATTTGAGACCGTTAAACTTCTAAAGTTGAAATATCGGAGAGTACCCTTCTCTCTTGTTGAGAAACAAACACGGTAAATTTTCTTATGGAAAAAAATAATATTGTATTTTATTTTACTTTGACTTTAATAAATGATAAACAAGGTAAATTATTAAAATAATTAAATAAAAAGATTTTTCTGTTAAACTTTCAATGAAAACTAAGTTGGGAATAGTAGTTAAGAAAGAGATAATATTTCACGGCTGTGAGAAAAGTCTTTAAATCGATGAAATTCCAATTTTCATTGTAAATCAAGAAGTCGGCACAAACTTTTTTTATTTTAATGATTAGAAAACAATATCAATTTCGTTGTTTCTTTTTCCTTAAAAATTTAGCTGGGATTAGGTAGATAGCAGCTTATACAGGAATTATTTTCTCCCTATATTTAAAAAAATTCCAATCGCCACTGTACTATTTGGAAAAAATAATACCAAACTATGCTAAAAAAAAACACAATAAATTATTCCACTGTGGCACTATTCTGGTTTTCCTGGTGAATTTCGAGTGGTGATAGGTACTCTTTCAAATTTTGGAAAAAATCGTTATAAAATGATACCAAAATATGTACACTAAAAAAAGAATAGGGTCAATGGTCATGATATATTCATTTCAACACCAATATGCCTTTTACAATAAAAATTGAAATTAATTTGTAATTTTATCGATTTTAACACTTTTTCCACCAAATGTCTTAAAATTAGCTTATTTTAATACATATTGTAATATTTGTTATTAGTTGGCGTTTTTGTCACTTATTTATTTTAAAAGGAATTCTTTAATACCGTTAATATCGTAAAATGAAATTATAATCATGCATAAACAAAATAATAAATAAAAGTAACGTTTATTTAGTCGATAACCCAAATAAAAACCTAAAATGCACATAATAAAGAAGAATAGCTGCAAAGCTTGTGCTTGGTCGTTTTCCAGTCTGGCCTTCATTTTTTGGGATTCGTTGTAACGATTAACATACCAACAACCCAAACCAAATGCAGCTAAACTTATTAAAATGACAATAAACGAAAAACGCTTCACTAGTCGATATCCCAAATAAAAACCTAAAATGCTCAAAGGAAAGAAGAATAGCTTCATATTTTGTGCATAATCATTTTCTAGTTTGGCTTTTATTGTTTGGGATTCATTGTAACGATTAATACCCCAATAAAGTAAAACAAGTACAGCTAAAAATATTAAAGTAAACCAAAAACGTTTAATTAACCTATAACCAGAATAAATACCTAAAATGCTCAAAATCATGTAGAACCCCTCTAAAGCCACAGATCGTGCAAAAAGGTATTCCAAGCCGGCCTCTGTTGAAGTTTGAACATGCTCATATTCCCCATTGGTTTGTACTTTTCGGGGTTCATTGTAACGATTAATCCCCCAATAACCTAAACAAATTAAAATTAAAATCCACAAAATACTGTGGAATCGTTTCTTAAAAATATTGGTTTCAATCTTTTGACGTTGCATCCGTTCATATTCAAATGGGAATACAGGTTTCAAATGGCAGCTCAATGGAGTTTCAATAAAGCACCTATTCATAGTATAATTTGAATTTATTGTTCTTTGTAAAGCGAATCGTGTTGTAGAAGCCACTTGTTCAATTTCTTTAGGGTGCTTTACATGATTCAATAGAGCGCTTGGAATATTCCTCCCTGGATTTGTATTCATAAGTGAATTTATTGTTGAAGTGTTGGTTAAAAAATTTGGTGTATTAGATGTTACTTCCCTAGGATGCTTAAACGAATTGGAAACGAAATTTGGAATATTCTCATAGTCATTATAATTTCTTGTTGAAGTGCTGTGTAATAGGTGCAGAGCTGTAGGTGTCATCTGTTCAAATTTTCTAGAATGAAATACCGGATTCGGTGCAGCAGTCGGAAAACTCAACATGTCACTAAGAGGATTTATTGTTGAAGTGCTGGATACGCAGTGAGGTGTTTGTGTTTTAGATGTCTCTTGTTCAATTATTTTAGAATGCTTTACTGAATTGGACACTGAAGTTGGAATACTCGTCATAGCACTCATAACAGAATTTCTTGTTAAACTGTTTTCCAAAGCGCAAGGTGTTGTAGATGTCATTTGTTCATTTTCTGTAGAATATTTGGTCCCAATTGCTCCGACTAATGATCTAAACATACAATTAAAATCTTGTTCAACGGTTTGATCAATTAGAGTGGTTCTTGTAAAAAATCCCCCACAATTAATCAGGTAACCATTTTTATTTTTGCAATTCCAATATTTTTTCGTCAGCTTGCGATTATTGTTAAAGCTCGTGTTTTCTGCAAAAAATAATTCCAATCCAATGTAAGTACCAGGTCCAATTTCTGGCACATCACCGATATATTTTACAAGACATATGGTATGTCGATCACGGTTTAGAACAGCCCTATTCACTTGAACCAAATCATTTAATTTCATTTGAATCAAGAATGTTTTATATTCATTATGTTTATGGATCATTAGACGTTTGTTGCAATATGGTATTCCGATTAATATTAGACACAGAGTTCGACTGATGCGTTTAATTGCTTTACGGTCGCTCCTATTCGGGTAATAGGTAAATGAGCTTAATTTTAATTTTTTCTTCCGACATACGTATATTTTAAAAATAAAACTGCTGTCCCTGACGAATTTTATAATTTCACCACCTTTCACCTGGAATTGTTTACTTGATCCCGATGTATTTAGGATTGTGCTGTATTTTATGATGCCAAAACGATCCTCAATTGGAAGTCGATCCATAACTCAATTTGAAAAGGAACTTGAATAAATAAAAAAGTAAATAAATTTGGGTATTATCATCGAAATATCTTTCTTTATGGTATTATGTAATTGGAGTTTAAATAAACAAAAAAATTATATATCAGAATAAATAAATTTAGATATGATATTAGATATTTCAATGTGATTTTGGATTAATGCATTATGATAATTATTTTTTGATTAATTTTGGTTAATCACCTTGTTATTTCAACGAATTTTTTAGGCTAAGGTATTGACGATTGTAAAAGTAGAGAAAGCGCCTCTCGAGGAAAAAAGTTATGGCCGTGTGTGTGGGTGGTTACACGCCATAATAATTTTATGCTTCACTTATACAAAGAATTAAATATTCAACATTTATTTTATAATGCTTTTATTTATGTTTCGGAATTCTTTCTTTTTATTTTGCACAATTTTATTTCTTTTTAAAGATTTACAATTTATACTGTATAAATCTTTATTTAGCTTTATTCACTTACTGGCCTCATATATAACGGCTCAGTAAAAGCTAGTAGTTAATATTTTTAATTTTAATATCAATTATATACACGACACAATGATGTGCGTCGTGACTCAGTTAAATGATTATTGTTTTTTATTGCATAGGAAAATTCCTTTTATATGAATTCTCCCTTTGTTTTTGCAGCTCATACTACGATAGCGTAAATTTAGTGAACTCGTATTTTTAGCATTTTGATTTATAGTTCAGAATGCTCATAACTAGAGGTCACGCGGAATAATTTAGGAGAATAAAATGCTTGTTATAATTTAGTACATTTTAATTTGTTTATTTTTGAACTGTCATTTTCTGTCAGTGCAATTAGTGAAATTAGTGAACGCCACAAAGTTAAAATGAGGCAACAGGCAAAATGACATTTCTCATAAATGCGACGAAAGAAATTTTTGCAATCCGGCAATTAAAAATGGTTTTTATAATTCAAAATTGGAATTATTTACAATTATTATCAATCTGGTAGGTAAAAATTGTGTTTACAGTTCAAAATTGGAATTGTTTACAATAATTTCGAACGTCAAATTAGCAGCTACCTCAGTTTAAAAATTTTCCACTAGGTGGAATCTGTGATGCTCCAATCGTCAATAGTTTTTCAACGCCAAATGAATTTCAGCGCCAATTTTTTAAAAAGAGATTTTTTTCAACTAAATACGCCTTTTTTTTAAGTAAAATTTTTATGAATTAAAAATATAACATAAAAAAACGCTTTTTTGTAAAAATTTTTTTATTCCAAACTACAAAATTAGTACCAAATATGAATAAATTCGAGTCATCTTATTGACGATTGTAAAAGTAGAGAAAGCGCCTCTCGAGGAAAAAAGTTAAAATGAGGCAACCGGCAAAATGACATTTCTCATTGTTAAGAAAGTGTTTCTGTCCCTTTCAATACCCACCAATAGAATGCGTTGATGCATATCTAGTTTGTTTTGAACTCTGAGAATAGAAGTCGTTGAGAAAAACAATAAAAAAATAATGTAATAATCTTAGTACTAAATATAATCTGAGTACTGAAAACATACTGAATTTAATCAACAAAATATAGTTAGAGAATATTGAAAACGGCCTTTCAATTAACACTCATAAATGCGACGAAAAAATTTTTGCAATCCGGTAATTAAAAATTGTTTTTATAATCCAAAATTGGAATTATTTACAATTATTATCAATCTGGTAGGTAAAAATTGTGTTTACAGTTCAAAATTGGAATTGATTACAACAATTTCGAACGTCAAATTAGCAGCTACCTCAGTTTACAAATTTTCTACTAGGTGGAATCTGTGATGCTCCAATTGTCAATTGACGATTGGAGCATCACAGATTCCATATAGTGGAAAATTTTTAAACTGAGGTAGCTGCTAATTTGACGTTCGAAATTGTTGTAAACAATTCCAATTTTGAACTGTAAACACAATTTTTACCTACCAGATTGATAATAATTGTAAATAATTCCAATTTTGGATTATAAAAACAATTTTTAATTACCGGATTGCAAAAATTTCTTTCGTCGCATTTATGAGAAATGTCATTTTGCCGGTTGCCTCATTTTAACTTTTTTCTCGAGAGGCGCTTTCTCTACTTTTACAATCGTCAATAGATCGTTTGATTAGTACATTTTTGTCCATGAGAGGTCTCGTCGTTACAGGGTCAAAATTTTTGTTTACATTTTTTTTATATGGAGTTTAGCCCAAAACAGCTCTAATAAAAATATAAAAAAATTAATGAAAATTACCATGATACAAAGTGCAAAATAAAATTATTGATTAACAAAACAATAATTATTGTATTTTTAACATAAAATAACTATAAAAGCCTTTGGTTTACTAGAATTTATTGTTTAAACACCGACCAATATTTGAAATTTGTAAGGTTATGTCAGGTGGTTTATGTTCGTTTTTGTTCAAGAATTTTAATTTTTTTTTGCCCATTACTATTAGGAGTTCCCTGTGGATCATTCTTTTCGTGAAATTTGATATTCCAAGCAGCTAGAATGGTTCTTCTAACATATAATTTACTATACAAAACTTAAATAATTGTTAATTTTTATATTTGGTTTTTCTAGCAAATGTAACGGCGAACCATTTATTTTATGTTAAAAATTAACAAATGGTTCTTTTGTTAACAAATATCATTTAATTATTCTTCGCGTCGATGTCGATTTCATTCATTTTTAAAAATTTTTGTTACAGTTGTTTTGGGCCAAACTCCATATAAAAAAAATGTAAACAAACCTTATTGAACCCGTAACGACGAGACATCTCATGGAAAATGTTTAAACCGATGTACTAAAACACGATTTATTGTATGAAAATTAGTACCAAATTAATAATGCAACATATTTTATTTTATTTTTAGGGAAAAACATGAAATCTCCATTTTCCAGATATTTATTTTGTTTTATTTTATTTTCCAGGAAAAATAATGAAATGGCCATTTTCAAAAATAAGCGCTTACACTGTATCAATGGATTAAAAAAATGAAATGAGCATTTTCCAAAATAAGCGCTTAAACTGGATATATCTCACTGGATATCAATCAAAAAATGAAATGGGCATTTTCCAAAATAAGCGCTTAAACTGGATATATCTCACTGGATATTAATTAAAAAATGAAAAAATAAGCGCTTACACTATATATAACTGGATATCAATACAAACTTGAAATGAGTATTATTTATTTTGTTTTATTTTTCAGCAAAAATTATGAAATGACCATTTTCAAATATAAGCACACACTGTATAAATTACTAGATGTCAATGAGCATTTTCCAAAATAAGCGCTTAAACTGGATTCTTATGTGTTTTTCGATTCACCAAAAAAGAGCAAGCCGGCTTGCTCTTTCTGCTGTCAAACTGTTCAATTCGTCAAGAAAAGTCGCTCGATGGAGCAAAATTGTTGTTGGTTTACGAATCTCGTTTTTTTGGCAGATTTACTAACCCAAACACAAATAGAACTGTCATTTTGAAAGCGTCATTTGTGTTTTGTGTTTCTGTTTATTTTTATGTAAATATTTTATATTAAAGAATTAACTTATTGTTGTTATGTGTATAACATTAGAATATGTTAAGTTGTTTTTTATAGAGTATCGATCTTTCATAAAATTTATAGGTCATGTTTATATAAACGTCAAAAACACACATATATATTACGGAGCAACTGTTCGATTCACACAGCCTAGAAATTGATCTTTTAAAGATTTGGTAAAAGGTGAATTGAAATCGACATAATGTCGATTTCGATTCACCTTTATAAAATGACATTTTTTAGAAGTGGAAAAAGTCTACTTTCTTTATAATATTTCTATCAAAAATCATAAAAATCTTACGTCAAAATTTCCAAAATTAGTGCTAATATTATAAAATAGATGTCTCTGATTAGCAAAAATTGAAAAATTTACTAAACCAAAGAAACAAATAACATTAGATAATTGCTGCGTTCTATTTGACGTGGCAAAGTACAAATAAGTACTTGGGGGTAGATGGTAAATGGAAAGTTGGAAAATAATTATTAATTTGAACCGATCATTTACCGATTAGTTGTAATAAATATTCTGGTAACGAAGTCGGCATAAATTCAAAAACAAACTACTCATAAAATTTAGCAAGAGTAGCTGCGTGCAGTCAGAAGTACATACATACTTGTGTGTTCTTTGCCACGTTAAATGGAACGCAGCAAATAAATCACAAAAAAATTATCAGCGAGATGATACATTTTAGTACAAGTTGTGTCCAAACTTAGCAACTAATCAAACCTTTTTGCTTAGTTTCCCATTATTTCCGCTGTATTAAATTTGGCGTCACCGACGTTTCGTTGACGTTAAACTTAAGTCGCGGCTACACGAATGGAAAATGTAGACCAACGTTGGAGATTTGTCCAAAAAACCAATCGTTTAGACAGAAAAAAAATAACAAATACATTTGAAGGTTATGTTGGCCCAACATTGGTATCCGTTCGCTCAATAGGTTTTAATAAAAAGATCAAAGGAAACTACCAACGTTAGAGTGTATATTAGTACTTCGTCTACACGATTGGTGAGCAAAAATGTATTTTTTCCAACATTTTTTCCAAACGAGATCGAATTGGATTATTAGTATTTGGTAAGCGATAGTGTAAAGATTAAAAAGTGATTTAAAAAGTGTTGTAGAGCGAAATAAAATTTATAAGAGTACAGTAAAATTGTGTGAAAATTATTTAAAGTGATTTTGTGAATTATCGTTAGTAAATAGTGTTGTTATAATTTTTGTGTGACATAAATAAATTCGTTGGTGATAAATTGAATTGATTTTGTTTTATTCACAATCCAGTGATACGAACCTTGATTTACAAGGCAAAAACGTAATATGACGGTGACACCTAGAGTGTGATAGAATAAGTTAAACTAATAGATCAATGTTTTAGTGTACTAAAATGGAATTTTCCATGATAAAACAGTTTTAAATGTTTCTACACTATTCACTGAAAAAGTCATGAACTTTCGAGAAGTTTGGTTTCTGTATATATAAAGGAGAACAAGATCGAATTGGATTATTTGAATTTGGAACGCGATAGTGTAAACTTGTAAGAATTATTAGTATTTGGTAAGCGATAGAGTAAAGATTAAAAAGGAATTAAAAAGTGATTTAAAAAGTGTTTTAGTGGAAATAAAAATTATAAGTGTACCGTAAAATTTGAGAATAATTTATATAAAGTGATTTTGTGAATTTTTATTGATAAACTGTGTTGTAATAATTCTTGTGTTAACTAAATAAATTCGTTGGTGATAAATTAAATTGATTTTGTATTATTCACAATCCAGTGATATGAGCCTTAATTGACAAGGCAAAAACGTAACAATAATGTTGCCAACGAATTTATTTATGTCACACAAAAATTATAACAACACTATTTACTAATGATAATTCACAAAATCACTTTAAATAATTTTCACACAATTTTACTGTACACTTATAAATTTTATTTCGCTCTACAACACTTTTTAAATCAATTTTTAATTCCTTTTTAATCTTTACACTATTGCTTACCAAATACTAATAATAATCTTACAAGTTTACACTATCGCGTTCCAAATACTAATAATAATCTTACAAGTTTACACTATCGCGTTCCAAATACTAATAATCCAATTCGATCTTGTTCGCCTTTTTATATACACAAACCAAACTTCTCGAAAGTTCATGACCTTTCCAGTTAGAATAGCGTAGAAACATTTAGAACATTTTTATCATGGAAAATTCCGTTTTAGTACAGTAAAAACATTGAGCTATTAATTTAATTTATTCTGTCACACCCTAGATGTCACCGTCACAATATTTTATTTAAACTAAATATTCCGTTAACCCTTTAATATCTAAGAAAACTACAAATAAAATTGTGCTAACTTTTCTTATTTTATGAGGTTATGTGCGATTTGAGCAAAATTTTGTACATAGTTATAACAGAATATAAAGAGAACGTTTGTAAGTTAGCATCGAAAAATATAAATTTAATAAATAAATAGTTTACTTGATAAATCAGCTATAAAAATATCAAAATTATCTGTTTTATTTCATCTTTTCCTGGATATTAAAGAGTTATGGATCATTTCCTTTCCAAAATACATCACATCAATCTATTGTAAATTATTATTATTACTTTAAACTTCATATCGTGGTATTTTTTATTCAATTTGTCTCAATTTTATGATAGCTGTTTTTAGCAAAGATTAGGTTATGTTAGGTTTGGGTGGCGGTTCCCTAAGACCAGGTATAGACACAAAAATGGTCCGTATCCATACCACGAATAATTGTTTCCTCCAACTCATTGGAACCATTCTGAGCTGTTAACAAAGCGCTGGATACTTCTGACGTCCATCTTACAGAGGTCCGTCAGGTCCTTGAAGAGGGGTATGCACCTAGAAATTTTAGTCTGTTTCGTGCCAGATGAGGGCAGGTGCAAAGAAGCTGAAGTACGGTCCCTTCTTCCTCTTCGTCTTCACGTCTATTTTGTGCATCAAACAAATTTCTAAGACCACCGACTATAGTGTCTCGTCACTATCTTTTGACACAAAGTTCCGGACTAGGATCCCATCCAGGAAGGACTGGATGATGGATGCAGTTTTAGAACCAGGAGTTATAAACTTCTTCACTGATGGTTGAAAACGGGACGGGAAAGTCGTGGCTGGAGTGTTCTGCGAGGAACTTCTGTTAAATCTCTCATTCCGTCTCCCCGACTACTGTAGCATTTTCAAGCTAAAGTAACTGCCATAAAGGAAGTCGTAGACTGGTTGAGGTATAGTGTAATATCGGTTAGTGATATTCGCATATATACGGACAGTCAGGCTGCCATTAAAGCGCTTCAATCACACCTCCTCACGTCGAAAGTAGCCCAGAACCGTCCCTAATCTATTAACGAGATGGCAGAACAGGTCAACATCCACGTTTTATGGGTGCCAGGACATTTCATAAGTACAGGGAATATAATCGCCGATGAACTGGCTCGATGTGGCACAACGGACCACTTCTCAGAAAGCAGAAAGGACATTGAAATGCCTCTTGTGGTATGCAAGCTGCTGCTTCAGGAAGAAGCTAGCAAGCTGACGAATGACAGAGGGTCAAGTATCACCTCTTTTGTGAGAGATAGGCTTTGACTTTCAAGTCAAGCGGACGTCGTTTTACTATTTCTTTCACAAAATAAAACATAAAAAAAAATTCTGGCATCTAAATTAAAATATACACAGCTTGGAGCTAAATGTTCGCAAAACAGAAAACCGTCGAATCCGAACGTTTTGCAATAGCCGGAGACCATCACTTAATGCAGTTTGGAATTACTGTGTTAACATATCCATCAAATTGAAAGGGAATTGAAAGTGTTCCCTAAAAGAATTGTATCCTGTCCGTGGATTTTATGATTATATTGTATAAAACTTTTTTTAATGACACCCTATTATAAATGAGCCTATGCTCAAAATAGGGTGTGCCAAAATCTAAGAAATAAATAAATAAATAAATAAATAAAAATAAAAATAAAGATGTGTGCCCTGAATTGTTGCAGGTCCACATTGAGATGGATTTCAGCCGTACAAGCTGCCAACTGTTTCCCCAAGATATCTAGACAAGTCAAAAATAGCAGAGTCTCTAGTGCCTGAGTAAGTGCTCCTCAGTGCACCACTGATCCACAGAGAGATTGTTCTCTGAACTTTTGTCAACAGATTTTGGTTGACAGTTTTGTCCAGAGCAGGCCACCAGAGTATTACCCCATACTAGAGTATGGGTCAGAGTATTACCCCATACAAGAGTATGGGTCTGACTACTGCGGTATAAAGCCAACGTACAATGCGTGGCTCCAGCCCCGATCCTTTCCCAATGGCATTTTTGCAAGAGTATAGCGCTACCTTAGCTTTCTTTACCCTTTCCAGAATATTAGGTTTCCAATTTAATTTGCTATCCAAAACGAGACCTAGAAACTTCGCTTCAACTGTAAAAGTCAAGCTGAACCTATTTAAAGAGGGAGGATCGATATGAGGAAGAGGTTTATATTTCCTAGAAAAGAGAACCAATTCGGTTTTGTGTGGGTTCACATTCAACCCACAACCATTGGCCTATAATGAAAGAATGCCTAGAGCATTTTACATAAGCTCACTAAGGGTGCCGGAATATTTACCACGGACACCAATAGCAACATCATCCGCATAGGCAACCACCTTGAAGCCACCGTCCTCCAGTCTCAGCAACATGTCATTTATGACCAAGTTCCAAAGTAGGGGGACAGTACGCCACCCTGCGGCGTACCTCTGCTTGCAAATCTTCTGACGGAGGATTCCCCAAAACTAGCATTTATGATCCTGCCTCTTAGCATTTGATCTATACAATCCTTGAGTGATTTATCCACTCCCAGATCTGAAAGTGCTTGAGTTATAGCCCCTGGAAGCACATTGTTAAAGGCCCCCTCAATATTCAACAAGGTTACCATTGCGTAGTCTCTATATTCCAAAGATTTCTCAATGAAATATATACATAAGAGAATGAAGATCAGTCTCTACAGATCTCCTCTTGCAATAGGCATGTTGAGATTTAGGCAGCTTTTCCGACACAATCATGCCTCTAATATGAGCTTATATTTGCCTTCCCAGTGTTTTAAAAAGGAAGGAAGACAAGCTAATCGGTCTAAGGTTTTTGGGATTGCAGTGTGAGCGTTTTCCTGCCTTAGGAATAAAAACAACCTTCACTTCTGTCCATTTACTAGGAATGTGACATAGTTCTAGGCTGCCTTTGAAAATTACCTCTAACCAGGAAATGGTTAGATCCGTAGTTTGTTGAATATCCGCAGGGATAATACCATGTCCAGGCGGCTTATATGGTTTAAAACTGTTTATCGCCCACAGGATCTTTTTTCTGCTAATAATTTGGCCTATGAGGCTATTTGCCCGTCCAGGCGGCTTATATGGTTTAAAACTGTTTATCGCCCACAGGATCTTTTTTCTGCTAATAATTTGGCCTATGAGGCTATTTGCCCTTTTATTACCTACTGATGTGCTAGGTACAGATTCGAAACAACCAGGAAAATGAGTCTCCATCAGAAGTTCCAGCGATTCCGCACTATTAGTGGTATCCCATCCGGCCGTTGAAGATAACTTGCTATGGAAGGACCAGTTGCTAGTGTTTTCAGCCTAGACGTCTCCAAAGACTCCTGAATTTTGCCACAGTATAGTTTCCAAGAGCTGTTCTTGGCACTTCTCAATTTGTATTTGTAAATTTTGAGGACTTCCTTATAGGAATCCCAGTCTACAGCAGCTTTTGTTTCCGTGCAGTTTTGAAGAGTCTTTTGCATTTTCGACGTGTTTGTTGAATCTCCTTGGACCACTAGGGTGGCCGAGATTTATCCCTAGGCCTGCTTAGGGGACTAGATCCCAGTATCGCTTCATTAAAAGCACTGGACAACTCGTCCACCAAGCCATCAAGGTCTTGCGCAGTTTTTTGAGGTTTTGGCACCGGAACTGGTAGTGAATTACCCAGAATAGTTCTAGAGGTATCCCAGTTGGTTTTCCTCCTTTTTCTGTAGATTGGACTTTTTGGAAGTGAAAGAAAAAAGTCTATTTCAAATTGAAGATAACAATGATCGGAAAAGGAGTGGTCCTCCGACACTCTCCAGTTTAATAGACTAATCGTCAAAAAGCTTGAGACAAGAGTAACATCCAATACCTCCTGTCTATTACTAGTTATAAAGGTCGGCTTATTGCCTATACATACATATATGAAGGTTAGTACTTAAAATGTTATCAACGAGTAACTTACCACGTTCATTTGTGTCCGCACTTCCAGATCGTGTGATGAGCATTTGCATCACTCCCCAGGATGACTCCAACCTTGCGCTTCTGAGTCTCCAATATTAGCTCACCTAGAATGATTGGTGGAATATCCACTTCATCATAAGCTAGGTAAGCTGATAATATTTATTTATTTATTTATAGTATTTTATAAATAATTTAGTATTAAAAGGAAAAGCACACATGGGAACAAGGCAATCGAAACAAAAAAAAAAATAATGAAGTTGCTTCCATTAGGCATAAAAACCTCTTAAATTTTTTCAAACAATTTTCACTTCATGCTTACACATTCTATTTTGAGCAGTAGCTCATTTACAATAAAATGTACAGCACGAGGTGAAATAATATTAAAAATTAACAATAATAACAAAGTTAATAAAAATAAATTAAAAACTACGTATTGCCCATCAATCACGCCACTCCAAAAATTTTAACCTAAATAGTTTTGCCGATCCTAATCTCTTAATTTCCAATGGAATTGTACATTATTTATTATTTATTTATTTATTTATAATTTACAATACTTTGGGCACATTCTATTTTGAGCATCATAAGCTCATTTACAATAGTGTGCTGTAATTTGAAAACATATATTTAAACAAAAAAACCCTCCAGAGTCTCCAAAAATATTTTTACAGCGATTTATTCCTTAGCTTGGACAGCTTCAAGTACGTTATCCTTCTTTTGGAAAATATGCCACTCGGGTTAATTACATCGTTCCCATTCCACTCCACCAAAATCTCGGTCTTGCCCGGGCCAATTCGGTTTTATAACCGAGCGAGATTTATTAAGATTAAAAATTAGTTTAATAAAAAAATAATTTTTACGGAAAAATAAAAAAAAATAAATAATTTCAATTCCAAAGAGAAACTCCCGTAACATAAAATGACTTGTTAAACGACCTACAACAATTTTTAGCCGGAATTAGGCGGAAGTTAGAGGAATGAAACCTACTAAACATTAATTTCCTATATAGATAACAAGGCTCCTTAGCTTTGAGAAGTTTAAAAATAAAAGGATAAACGCGAAATTCGTAAAAAATAGATAAACCACATTCTAAGATAAGGCTAGAGTAGGCAGAAATATGATCGAACTTCCTAATACCAAAAATAAACCTGGTACAAGCATTGAAACATCTTTGGAGAACATTCATATTTTCCTGAAGCATACCGAATAAAACTATGTCACCGTAAATAAAATGAGGAAGAAGATAAGACAAAAACAATTTTTTCCTAAACTGACTATCAGAAAATCCAACTACTTTATACAAACAACAAAGCATGCCAAAAACCCTCTTACTAATAGTAACTAAATGGTCGCCCCAAGTAAGAGTTTTATTATTAACTAAGCCTAAATCCCTAACAGTATTTGAATATTCAATTAGCGAATCCTGCAGAAAAATACCAGGAAAGGACGGGGTATCTAACGGTTTTTTATAAATTATAATCGAATGAATTTTATTTGCGTTTAAAACGAGCCTGTTAGAGACCGACCAACTAACGATATTACTTAAATCTTCATTTATCAGAGAAATAGTCCTAACAATAGAATCCTGATCTAAACGACTATTTCTATAAATTTGGACGTCATCAGCGAAAATATGAAATGAACAATGTTGAATGGAGGAGTCTATGTCATTTATGTACATAGAAAATAATAGAGGACCCAGCACTGAACCCTGAGGCCCACTGGAAATTACAGGAAGGAAATCAGACAAGGAATTGTCGAACTGCCTGAGAACGATTAGAAAGATAGTTAAAAATCAATTTGGCAGCAGAAAGCGAAAATCTAAACTGAGATAAGAGTTTATTAAAAAGAATTCTGTGATTAATAGAATCAAAGGCATTAGAAAAATCTAACAAAGTTAAAGAAGTTAATTCCCTATTATTCATATTACGCCTAATATCATCACATACATTTAATAACGCAGTAGAAGTGCTATGAAATTTTCTAAACCCAGATTGGAAGAAACTAATTAAACTATTGCTATGTAATTGCGATATCGAAAGGCTTAGAGAGAGACTTAAAATGTTAATTTTCCGAAAATGGGATAGCTGTAAAGGATTACTGATCTTTGGGATGGGGATTATTTTGGAAGAGGACGTGAGAATAAAATTGAAGATATGATACAAGTATTTTGAGACGAAAGGGAAAACTCGCTTAATGAATTTTAAATTGACGTTATCCAGACCAGAAGATTCCGATTTAACCTTCCAAATAGCAGATTGTAAAACCTCGAGAGAAATATTTGAAAACGAAAACGAATTAGAGGACGCGTTAGAGAACAAATCGACGGTACTACTGCCCGAGTTCAGACTAGAGCAAAAATAACTATTAATTTCATTGGGTTTGAAATCCCCACTTGAACTAATCTTGCTTCTGCCTAGGCCTAAATTACGAACATTACGCCAGAAAACCTTGGGAGGAAGAGAGGACTCTAACTTGTCCTTGAAAAAATTACGTTTAGCAATTCGAATTAACCCTACAACTCTGTTACGAGCCTGCTTGTAATCTAAATGAGACTGACTATTAGGACACCTTTTCCATAAACGATATTTACTAACTCTAATATTTATGGCATTCGAAATTTCCTGAGACAACCAAGGCGGAGATTTTGCTTTGCAAGTAACCTTTTTAGGCGGAACGCAACTATCAAACACCAAACTAATATAAGAGTTGAAAAATTCTATTTGGCTAGTTGCAAAAGTAAGGCAAAAAATATCCTCCCAAGGAACCGAGTTACAAACTAAATAAAGACGGGAATTGTCTGTACTAGAAAAATCTCTAAAGCTAAAACTCTTAGGTTTAGGTGGAGAGTAAGAGTTCTAAAACTAAAAGATCATGATGGGATCTCTTGCCGAGAGGCAACAGATAGAAAAAATAAAAGAGGCCCCGCTAGCGGTTGGACAAGAAAACGTTGGTGCCACAGTGTTGTGTACTGATAAATTAAGACTATTTAAAAGATTCAAATAATCCCGAGGGAAGCCGGAATTTTGGAGTATATCGAAATTAAAGTCACCTGATATATACATTTCATCGAATCTACAAGAGAAATAACTAAATAAACTTTCTAGGTCTACAAGTGATTTTTTAAATTGGACATACGACCTCTTACTAGTTTTTGGTGGGTTACAGATGGTACCGAATAAGAGTTTACGACCAATAATGAAAACATTGACAAATAAAAACTCTAAATCCGATACTAACAATTGTGAAATAGAAGAAGGTACGGTAACTAATCTAGCCTTAATGTGATCACCTACAAACATACATAAACCACCATAATTAAGGGGAGGTACCGTTCTATCTTTCCTAAATACATTATAACCTTTGATGGCCAAAGCCTTAATTCGGATGATTTTTTTTGCGAATTGGTTTTGCTTCATACGAATATTTTTAGGTTTTGGAAATGGAAATAAGTTTCAACGACAACCAAACGGAGTCAACGTTACGAAATATATAACTCGAAGTGACGTCACAAAAAGGAAACATGGCGACAGGTCGATTGGTCGATTGGTTAGAACATACCTTTGTAAATATTTATATCATGGGTTATGACGCAATTTGTGCATAGCTTTACCTACTTGTAGGTACAATCGTCAATAGTGCAATTGACGAATGGAAAAGTTTAAAAAGCGCCTTAAGTAGACAAAAGTAAAATATGGAAAAGCTTACCTAAATATACTATTATATATATATACTATTATATATATATATATATATATATATATATATATATATATATATATATATATATATATATATATATATATATACTATTATATATATACTATTATACATATACATATATACTATTACAGTATATTTAGGTAAGCTTTGAATATGGTATGTGATCAAAGCATTCCTAAATAGCAAAAATGTCGGCCGGTGCCCATTCAGCACCTCAGCCTCCGAACTATCAACAAAGTCAATAATCACCGTTGCCCGTTTGCAGGTAGTCAAATTTTACTCACCAACCCAAATGGTGTGAACAATTTTTTGACTATCGGTGGGTAAATTCTTGACTATAAACGAGTTTTTCGAATACTTTGTGACGATCGTAATGAATGCATCCAGACGCAATTCTCTTCTAAATATTTTTTCATTTTATTAACAATTTCCGTTTCTCCGAGTGCCAATCAAACCGCAGCACTCAATCATCCCTTTGTTGTTAGAATAATACTAATTTAATTATAATAACTATAAGGGAAATGAGGTTTTTTCTGTAAAGGTGTTGTCTTATTGTTTATAATTTTCTACTTTTCCTTTTTCTCCATTTTAATGGCAGCGATATTCACAAAAAATAATATTTTTATAAAGAATACACCAAGCCGCATGTAACAGGTTTTGTTTCAGAAATTTGTTCGTCATTTGTCGTGAAACAACTAAAATCAAAACTGGCGGCCAAAATCGGCTAAAATCTCGCTCATTTTTGATTATAATTTACTTAGCGATTTTTTTTTGAGTAATTTTCTCCTTTTTCATTTCGACTTTAACACATTTTTTAATTCAAAGACCAAAAAATATCTACTTAAATCCAAAATTTAAGTCTAAAACGATTTTTTGTAAGGTTAAACGAACAGCCGCCTGCACTATTAGTAAATGTGTGATATTAATAAAAACAGTAAATTTCAATTAAAAAAAGTGCCAACTACACAGCCGTAAGTGTTTCGTGTGATGACGTTTATAAGCGGTGAGAGAGATTGGACGTTGTGTGGTGGTTTCCTAAAATCTAACTATATTTATTATTAGCATCATGAAAAGAGAGTACAGAGTTAACTACCGGGCGATGCTACGGGAAGTACGGTATGAAACGTATGGCCTCATCTAGGATGTGCCTGAAGAATGTGAGATCCAGAAAAAATCGGTGTAATTTTATGCCAAATCAAACTAAAACAATCAAAACCTTGTGTTTTTGACAATCCCAATCGAAGCCGTCATTAATTTTATTTAATATTTTACCGTTATATTTCAGGTCGAAAAAATTGAATTTTGATTTAAATTTTGTAAGAATTTTTAATTTCGATATTTACAATTTACTCTAATAAATATAAAAAGTTTTTTTCGACCCAAGTGTAACGGGTTTTGCTACTAACGGTCGTTTGGCCATTATCGGCACATAAATAACACAACTAATATACAATATAAATGAGACAACGAACTCTAAAATGAGAAATAAATTTCGACTTTTCCATTTTTCTCCAATTTTATGAAGATATGGAATACAGGAAAACATATGTATGTATGTGGATGCCTGAGTGTTTTCTAACTCAAAAACCAACACCTCTAGTATTATGAAATTTTGAACCTAGATGTTATATTAAGTGGAGATGTGCACCTCCTATTTTGGTTATGATTAGAATATTGGGCTCACATACTGACTTTTCTAGAACTGATTTGAATAATGACATCACACTCGTTAAAACAATCTTAGGAATCTGAAAATGTATACATTTATATTCTTGTATGTATTTATAAGATAATCGAGTGTTGGCATCAACAAAAAACTCCTAATTTTTTGATCCATGTCTGCTCTAGTTTGCGATAGTTATAATCCGAATTAAGTTAATTTAAAGCTCGACAGTTTTGATATGCTCCTTGGAACACATTTAGCGCACGAAAATAAATTAAGGTAACTATTTCGCTATAATTTACGAGGAAATTTCTAAAATAAATAAGATGACGCCACATTCTTACAGTATAAACAAAACAATTTAAATCGAAAGAAAACAACAATAATGTTTAAATTTGATTTAATTTCAATTGCAATCCAGAAAAATAAATTTACATAAAATCTTAATACTTCTTTCGTTTGGTTTGAGACAAATATTTACGGCACGCCTGTAATTTATGCCGACTCAAGTAATTTAATTGGCTAAAAGCTTTTGTACATTGAGAGCACTGATAGCTCCAATTATGATGTCGTTTTGTACGTTGATGAGCACGTAAATTAGAACGATCTGCAAACATTTTACTACATTTTTCAACTGGACATTTAAATGGTTTTTCGCCAGTATGCAGTCGAAGATGGCCACGTAACACCCAAGGACGATCAAACTTTTTATTACAATATTTACATAAAAATGATCGTTCAGATGATTTGTTTCCAATTTTAGCGTGATCCAAATCTTCATCAATTATATTATCAGTGTCGTCGTTATTGTCTTGGATATCCTCTAATTTCACCTGTTCGATAATCAAATCTTTAATAATTCCAAATTTTTTAGGTTTTCCTTTACGGCTCCGGCCAGCAGAAATGGATTTTTCCGGGACAAGAATATCATTATATTGTGGATCACATTCCTCTAAAAATTCAATTTCCGCTTCTTCGTTTTCTAGAATTTCGCATACATCCTCGTATCGATCGAGTATTTGGCAATCAAATAATTTTTCTAAATCAAATCGCGTTGTAATAGGAATTTTATCACAGTCATACCTAAAACTCGTTAAAAGTGGTTTACTTTAAATCTTTAAAGAAAATAACTTCTATGTAGTACTCACCACTCATCCGATTTTAGTAGTTTCTGAGTTCTACCTTTCTTATTCGCTGATAAAATGATGTTTGTCGTACTTTGTTGTGGATTCGATGTTGGGATACGTTTGGTTGCACAGTAATTAGGAAATAAATTGGATTTTTTAATTAATTTATCCCAGAATAAATCACGTTCGTATTTTATCTTATTATAACGAGATGTTAGCAGCATTTTGTTCATTTTTAATCGAACAACTGCAGATATAAACAAAAGAACTTCGTTATTTCAAATATTTCTCAGTATACTAGATTATTTTTTCGGGTTTAAATATTTTTAATATAAATTTAAAATTTCCCATGGTGCTCTTTGTTTCAGTCATAGCAACTACACTCAACTCTTTTTTTACACGCTTTTTTTTTACACGATTTCGAAATAACACGGTCCACAAAAAAGAACAATTACTCTTATTTTGCACGATTTATTCGATCTAACACGAATTTGAAAATATGTATATAATTTTATAATTTTAAAAAAATTCACGTTTCACAGTGTATTTTATACACTATGTACATGTAGGTACAAAAATAAAATATAATTAGGGGAATACCCGAATTTTATCATATCTCTTTCATTCTCTTTTCTATTGTTCGGTGCATTTTATAAATTGTGTTAAGCATCATTGAGTATTTTGTGTTCATAGTGTTCAGTTCGTACGACGCATAAATAATTATCTTACGTAAAGCTATATATTTTCAATATTCGCCCGTAATTCGACAGTTTATATTTAAACTATAGTGTATAGGTTTTTGATACCTTTACCAGTATAATTCGTGTTGTTGATAATTTGTTACAACTAATAAAGGTAATGTTATTGTATCCAGTTTAGAAAATTTCTATAAGTGATTTTTAAATCAAATTTTTATTATAATTTTAGTAGGAGTACCTATTTTATAAGATGTCTAATCGGAAGAGACAAGCAATTTCTTTAGAAACTAAAATAAAAATATTAGACTGTCTTAAGAGAGGCGAACGTCCCACATCTGTTGGCAATAGTTTTGGTTTTAATGAAGCGACTATTAGAACTATAAAAAAAAATGAGGATTCCATTCGACAATCAGTTATTTCTGGATCAAAACTTAGTTCTAAAACATCATCATATAGTCGAAATGCTCTCTTAGAGAAAATGGAAAAGCTTTTAGTGGTTTGGATGGAGGATTTACTGCAGAAAAAAATACCTATAGATAGAAAAATTATAAAAGAGAAGGCTCTTAGGATATACGAACGACTGCAGGAATTAGAGCCATCAACAAGTCTTCAGACAGCTAAAAAACTAATATGTAATGCAAGTGAGGGATGGCTGACAGGATTTATAAAAAGGCACGCATTTCATAATGTTAAAATAAAGGGAGAAGTAGCGTCAGCAGACGAAAATGCTGCAAAGAGCTATCCAGAAAAATTACTTAAAATAATTGAAGACAATGGTTATACCCCAGACCAAATATTTAATGCCGACGAAACGGGATTATTCTGGAAGAAAATGCCAACGAGAACCTACATAGCAAAATCAGAAAAGTCTGCCGGTGGCTTCAAAGCGGCTAAAGATCGAGTAACGTTCTTATTTTGTAGTAACGCATCTGGGGATAGGATTTTAAAGCCTTTAATAATCAACCGTTCATTGAAACCACGAGCTTTGAAGGGCAAGGACTTAAAACAGCTGCCCGTTCATTGGATGGCCAATAAAAAGGCATGGATGACGGCTGATTTATTTAAAAAATGGTTCCACGAGTGTTTCGTTCCTGAAGTCAAAAAATATATGGAACAAAAGGGACTTGAATTCAAAGTCCTTTTACTCATTGATAATGCGCCGAGCCATCCTGTGCTAGATCATCCAAATATTCAATTGCAGTTTTTACCGCCTAATACCACTTCTTTGATTCAGCCACTGGATCAGGGCATTATAGCAACCTTCAAAATATATTATATAAAACAAGCGTTTAAATATATTTTAGATTCAATCGAGGAAAGAAACTTGACGGTCATGGATGCATGGAAAAATTACACGATTATGCATTGTATTACACATGCTTCTAATGCCGTAAAACAACTTCGGACATCTACCCTAAATGCTTGCTGGAGAAAGATTTGGCCAGAATGCGTCGAAAGTGGAAGTTCTGTAACAGACTCATCAATTGTGTGTTCAGAAATAATAACTTTATCACACGCCATTGGTGGTGAAGGGTTTGACAACATGGATACTGCAGACATCGAAGAACTAATGATTGAGAAACCTTTAGATGAGGAGGATCTGCTTGAAGTTGTACCAGTTGATGTTAGTAATGAGAACGATGATGATGATGAAGGTGAAATTCATCAGCTAACAGCTAGTTTAATTCGCGAGGGTTTAAAATTTTCTGCAATTATGGCACATCATTTTCTCAACCGTGATCCCGACGTGGAACGAGCATTAAAGTTTCAGCGTAATCTGCAGCTTTGTACGGCTGGGTACCAAGAACTCTACAAGCAACTTGAGAAACCAAAAATCCAGCCTCTGATAACGGATTTCCTAATAAAAAGAAAGCCAACATCAGAGGACGTTATTAACGAACGAGTGCCTTCAATGGATTCAAGTTCGTTAGATGTGTTAGACTCTAGCGATGAAGACAATATTGCACCTGTTGGTAATAAACGTGCCCGGTTATTATCAAGTAGTGATGATAGCACTAAATAAGCTTTTGATTTGTAATTCAAATTTTTTATAAGTACTTATGGACTAAAATTTATTTGTTATCTTTTTTAATAAAAATGTATATACGAACATGTTGTAGAATAATTAGATATGTGTTTTCATAAGTTTTTTTTTTGCACGATTTTTCATACCAAAAAGTATTTTTTTTCCATCTTACACGGTTTTTTAAAACTGTGGAACACATCCTCAATTTTACTATGTGTTCATTGTCTTTTTTACGGTTTTATTTTACACGGATTTCTTTGGAACGTATCTACCGTGTAAAAAAAGAGTTGGGTGTACATCCATAGCAAAACTAGAGTACAACTCGAGTTTTTTGAGGAATAATCTGCCCTAAACCGGACGGAGAACATTTTTTGATTCTTTTTATTTCCAACATCTTTTTTCTTCCTTTTTTTAGAATCGGTACAAATATCATCGTCCCAGGACTAGATTACGCTAAGCGCCAAAGCCACTATTTTGAGAAAACAAAAATTAAAGTTTAGCTGGTTATAATTATCTAATTTACGACATTAACTAAATGGTATTAGTTTGTTTTGATGCATTGTTGATTTGGTAATAATCATCAAAACACTAAATTTCCAAGACTAGGAAAACTTTTCTAAGCTTCCAAATTTTCCAGCGACTCATTTTTTTGTTTGCGCTATAACATAATATTTTGGTGTGATATAGCGGAAAATGGATATAGATTACATTTCAATTTTCAAAGAATTTAGGTAAATTTTACACTAAAATATGGTCTTTAGCGGAATTTCCATTATCATTTTTTAAAAAAGAATGAAAGCAATTCTGGTAATTTAATTCAATTACTGAAAATAAATCATATTTTATTCCAAAATAGAAAATATAATGCTAAAAAATTATAATATTTCACTCGTTAAAAATGTAAATAAAATTAAAATTCGTTGATAAATAATTTTAAGTTTTAGTATAAGAGCCCATTTTGTATAATATACGGTAATGGGTTTACTCCGTTTTCAAAACTGTATAATAAAAGTTTTGATCAACTTTAGGCATGAACTTAAGAAGACTCAATAAATCTTTCCGTTTTTCTTCGCTTATTTTAATTTTATTGTTTTGAAATGGTATGATTTCAAAGATACAATCCGTTTGAACCTCGCCGACATTTTTTCTGGCCCTTCGAGAACTTGTTGATTTAGTTATAGAATCCGTATTAAAATCATCTTTAAATGACCGCTTATATGAAATATTCATTATATTACGTGATTCGTACTTTATATGTCGTACTTTAGTAAACGGAATGCAAGAAAAATTAAATTTTTGGATCGCTTGGCTGTAGTGCTTGAAATCGCTAGGTTGCATTTCCATTATTTTCAACTTTACTTTGGGAAACTTAGCATTAGAAAGTAACCGTACTAATCCAATTGGACTAAAGATTTCCATATTTCTCAAGTACTTTTCTAACGTACTATGAACAGCGTCAACTTCTTGCAACATAGAGTGCCCGGGTTCTGAAAATTTCTGCTCGATTAACTTCACATGAGAATTTTCCTTCATGAATTTTAAAAAACTTAGGGACACAATTGAATTGCGATTCTGTAGAACGCATGAATCGGTCCAAATAATAATTCTTTCTGTTTGTGGAAAATCTGACATCACTGCTTGCAAAATTTTCACAAAAGCACTCGCTAATTCGTTTCTACCTCGTCCTTGCATTGTTTCATTCCAGAAACTACAATAGGTAGTTCTATTATCCTGACAGTATCCAGTAAGATTGAAACATAGCAGCTTTCTTTTATAATAAAAACAGTTGATATTTGCTTTGGGTAATGCATAAACGTTTTGCAAATCAAGGTGCGTACATGATCCAATTCTGGTGAAAAAATGTACACCACGAAGTTAGCAAAATAGTAAAATTTTTTGTTAAAATTGGTTACCCTGGTGAACATTTTGTTCTAGTTGGAAATAATTCAACTCATACAGCTAACTTCGTGGTGTACAATTTTTCACCAGAAATGTATAGCATGTACGCAGCTTCAACGACAAGGATTCGAGTATTTGGCTCACAATTTGTTCTGTC
The DNA here is from genome assembly GCA_958295665.1 of Tipula vernalis. Taxonomy (NCBI): domain Eukaryota; kingdom Metazoa; phylum Arthropoda; class Insecta; order Diptera; family Tipulidae; genus Tipula; species Tipula vernalis. Next base: position 223,719,120 of record OY282558.1, read on the forward strand.
GACATTTTTTTCCGCTTTCGCGGCCAACTTGTTTTGCATATGATTCGAAAATTCATTTTGTTCTGCTTCACTCAATATTTCACCGTTATTCACCTTCGTCTTGTGCTCTTCACATTTGTTGCACAAGTCCTTTTTAGGAACAAAGAAAGCCAAATTAAATTTCGTCTCAAATATATGCTTGTATGGCCAAAACTTAATAGGGTCTTCTATTTCGTTGCAATATAATTCGTACATTTTCCTTATACTAAGATGTGGTTCTAAATACTTTTTGGTAGATGAGGAACGACAATAATGGGAATCCATTGTTGCAAATCCACTGATATGACTTGCAACTTCATCCAGTTTATTTGGTGGCAATTCGTTCTTCTTGTGTCTTCCTTTAGCTGGGGACTTTTATGTAGTAGTATTTGAATCTATTAGATGTGCGAAATAGTAATGAATTCGCGTTTTATTTATATCCAATGTACTGGTAAAAAACAATTGGCAGACTCTCTTCAGTTTACCGGCTTTTCGAAAATGGTAGATGAACGCATTCTTTCTGCGAGAGTTGTTATTAGTGGTTCTTGATCGCTCTACTGGAAACTTAAACACTAAATTGCCGAAAAATTCGCCTTTAGATTTTGAACTTAATTGCCAAAAATTGTCAAATATGAATGTTCTCTCTGACAACTTAAATTCTTCATGGCAGCCATATGCACAAGCTTCCCCACAACCCATTTTTATTTCTCGTCGTTTACGATTTATTCCCAAACTATCAGTAAATTGGTCCCCTCTCTGAGATTTTACGTTCTTACATTTTTTTTCCATTCTTCAGGGCACTTAAGTCTTTTACTGGTCAATGTTTTAGAGCAACCTGGTACATCTAAGATTATTAGCAAAGTTAGTCATAACATTCAATTTCACAAGTTTTTTACCATTACGCAAGACATCATCAATCATTCTTTCAGGATCAGTTGGAAAGTATTCAGGGTCGGCGTCCGAATCAAGAACCGATGATTCTATAAATTGCAAGAGAACTTAGATAATACATCCAAATATTTGGAATTGAAAATTATACCCCTGGAATCAAAATCTTCATTTTCTCTTATAAGTTTCATTGTCGGGCTCACCGAATTTTGATTATTTTCAGGTGTTGGTGGAATTATAGTGCATGGAAAACGCATTGAACAATCGTGCTGTTGTGCCTTATTCAACAAAGTTTGATTTACACTTATAAGCTCTATAGTCGGGCTCACCGAACCTTGACTATTTACAGGTGTTGCTGGGATTATGGTACATGAGGTATGCATTGAACCATCATTTTCATCAAGCTCATTCAATAAATTTTCAAATGAACGAAACGCTCTAAAGTAACCGTAAAGGAGGTTATTTAATTAAATTTTAGTTACTCATTTTCTGACACTTACCTCATTTGATCAACATCAAATTCTGGTACAGGTGAACTACTTTTATCACGATTTTGGATTGGTTTGATTATACAGCCATCCATTTTTACTTAAATTCAAAACTAGGAAATAATTTACGGAAACAAATCTAATCACGTGTTTTATGACCCACTCTTTAAAATTTCTCTTGTAAAGTGAATTTTTTTCGAGCTGAAATTCCCTTTTATATAGATTTTAGTTTGTACCGTTAGACAGATAAAATTAATGACAAAAACTCGAAAACTATATCAACGGCTGGATATAGCTGAATAAAACTCAATAAAAATACCAACACAACTTCATTTGAGTTTGGATATAGCGTTTTTTAAATTGTGGCCGAATAAGGTAAATGTTTTTTCGAATATACTCGTAGCGTATTAAATAAAAACACAATTGTTTAATTTAATGTTACAATAAACAATATTTAACCACACTTAAATAATTTATCGATTAATTTTATCGATTTGACTTAGTCACACTGGGACAACGATATCGCTTTTCTAAAAAACAATGTAAATTGGAGTTCGCCTAAAAAAATTCAATTGTAATGCATTTAGTGCTAAAATCAGAAAAACCTAAGTGGAGTTAGCGTAAAATAAGCTTTAGCGTAATTTGCTTTTGAAATAATTTTCATGGGGTTAGCTTAAAAATTCGTTTAATTGTTAAACAATAATTATTGTGAGGTTTTCAACTTTTGGAGATAGCGCAAAATAAATCATAGCGTGTTTTGGTTTTGTGGAATTAGATTATATAATATACTTAGTGCAAAAATCAGAAAAACCAAAGTGGAGTTAGCGTTAAACAGGATTTGGCGTAATTTAGTCGCTACAAAGTGTTGAAAATGGTGGATAGCGGAAAACACAACACCAGTTTCCTCAGCAATGGGTAGTCTGATTAAAACGTATATACGCGCAAACGAAAGAGGATGGTTTGAAACCTAAGAAACCGTCAAAACCCGGAAAATGTCAATTTGGTGGTTAGCGTAATCTAGTCCTGGGACGACGATATTTCTGCTTTATAAATGAAATATGTAGTCGAGTAAATAAATGGTTGTAAATTATAAATAGGTTGCGCTTATCCAGTGGCAGCCCGCACATTTTGGAAAATGTTATTTTTATTTGGTTGCGCTTTGTTTTAATTTGTTTCCAGTTGCAACGCCAGCCTTCTAGCCAAGTGCAAACCTAAGTGTTTAGAGTTGATTTGTTTTCGTTCATTTTCTTCAGCTGGTCTCCGATTTTATTCGAATGATTCTGCATTTCCTTAAACGCAGTTTCGGGATAATTGTATGGCACTAGGACGGCCATATTCTCTTAAAATGTTAATATTATCACTTTGTTGGTTATAATATGAATATTATTAGGTATATACATATATGCCCCTCTTATCATTTTTCCAGTAATAATATCTTTTTAATATGTGGCTAATTATAGATCAAGTTATGTTATTATTAAATTTTATTTAATAAATCTTTATAAATTGTTTTTTCCTTGTCTAAGTTAAAACAATAACAAAACTTTTGTTGTGACGAGAAATTTAGTGAAATTTTTTACCTTGAAAATGTTTTAAAAAAACGAAAATTCGGCACAATTTTATAAAGATTTATTAAATAAAATTTAATAATAACATAACTTGGTCTATAATTAGCCACTTATTAAAAAAATTTAAAATAAGAGACCATTAACCAGTGATTAGTAAAAATATCATGTGCTGGTGCCTTTTTCGGAATTTTGCAATTTCTAATTGTATTCTTAACTTTCTTGCAATAATTATACTTTATAGCTGGCACTCAGAGACATTTCTTGTATGGTGGGTTTTACACTTATGTCAGTTTTATTAAATGGAACTTCATTTCAGAAATGTATCCTGTCTGGATAATATTTTGCAATGGTTTAGCTGAGTTTATTAACACATCTCGAGAATTATCAAATTTATTGGCTCTAAAAATTGAATGCTCCTTAAACGTCAAGACCGGAAAATAAAATTTAAAAAAACTAATTGACTATTTTCAACATCAAAACAAAATAAAGGGTGAGCGAGAGAAATTTTAAAAACGTATATAATTACACAACAATTTCAGCTTATCTGGGAGGTGCTTTGTCCAAATACAGTCATTTTGACGATTGTAGCATTGTTCAATTATGAACAGTTTCTCATGGGTAAAAGGAATTTTTCTGCGATCTTAGCCCCGAACCGTTTCAGTAACATCTTTCAAGTCATGTGTGCTTCATTTTGTTCGTAAAAAGAGGGGCTTTTTGGAGCTTGTATGGAAGTTGTTAAGGTTATCTTTGGCTACCTTTCGAACTGTTTCGCGGTTTACTTGATATCGTTTTATCGCTTTGAAGACTGTTGAACGTAGAAGATGAAAACTTTGAATTATTTTTTTGCCGAATTTGCAGCATCGTACAGTTCGATAATAGCGAGACGTTTTTTTCACACATGATAACTCAAAAAATAAAAGAAATATAGAACTGATTAGTTTTATTTTTTACACATAAAAAACTAAAAATTATGAAAATCATTCTGGATGAGAAACAAAAAATAATTTAAAAACAATCTCTGTATTTTATTGTCACCCGGCACACAAGATTAAGATTATGCCCCCGACAGACACAAACCAACTAATCGCGAATTCGAGATTATGTAATTATTTCTTTCAGTCTGTCACAACATGATTATTATGCTTTCTGGATTACCGTGCTTCATGATTTGATTATCGTATTCTATAGTTGTATAAACTCGATTACCATAAACAGAAAGTGTAAGTGAAACAGAATTACTTTATTTTCATGTCATTTTGAAAATGAAGTTAAAAACGCGATCTGAGATTATCGCGATAATCTTTCTGTCTCTCAATGGAATAACCGTCTGCTCGAATACAGTGGTAGGTAATTACTTTCTCGTTGTAGTTTTTTACATTTTAAAGTTAAAACAGATGATGATTTAACATGTTCATCTGTTCATTTCCAGTTCTACAAATAATTTCGAGATAATCGAAAATGAGTAAATTTCTATAATATCATTTGGGCCAATTCCCTAAAGTACTTTTCATATCAGGCGCCTCGGCTTTGAGCTTCAAAAATAAAAATTCTTTATTTCATTTTTGAATTATGCAAATTAGTTTTATTTGATTGACAACGTTTAATTTTATAGAAATAAATTCAATTTGATGAAAAATATTTTATTTTTTAGTGATAATTTAAAAAAATCAAAATATATTTCAATAAAGCTAGGTACAAAGCCAAGGTAATGCGTCCCACACTCGACTGCATCATTTTAAACCAGTACAAAGCGAAGTGCTTTGTCAACATAACCTACAAATCACATTTTTGGCACAATTGTTTTATGTTTACCGAAAGATCTAGTTCATATGTACGTTACAAATTCAGAATATTTCAGTTCTTGCTATAATTCACATGTGAAATATCTAAATAAAAAAATTGAGGTGTGGCCAACACACAACTTTCTTTTACGAACAGAGAATTTTGAGAAATTTTATTTTGTTCTTAATTTTTTTTTAATTTTTAATTTTTTTTTTTAATTTTTTATTTTTTATTTTTATTTGTTTTTAATTTTTGGAAGCATTTTGTATAACTAGTTTTTCTAAACCTTATACTTTTTAACATATTTGCAAAATAATTTTTCTGGACCAAGGGAGTGGCCACTTCCGGTTAGCCGATTTGGAATAAAATTCACTGGGACCTCCCAATTTATCAAAAAAGCTTAAATCTGAAGTTTCAGTTCGATTAGTTAAACCATCTGAGCTGTAGAGAGGACACAGACAGACTGACAGACTGACAGACTGACAGACTGACAGACTGACAGACTGCAGACAGACAGACAGACACCATTTCAAAACTCACTTTTTTGGACTCAGGGGACCTCAAAACAAATGAATCTCTAAAAATCTCAAGGTCCAAAATTTTCATGATTACTATACATTATTTTACTAGAGTAAAAGAAAGTAATATTTGGTAGCAGCCGATCCGATCCTAGCTTCGCATTTGTATTTTGTGGTAACTAAAAATTTTGAGGCGAGGCGCCTGGCATGAAAAATAAGCAACATTTTACCAATTAAACCCACGGGTCGCGAAATTACATTGAGCTACGTTGTCTAGCCTGTGATGCTGCTTTTGTATAGTTATAGAATAGTCGTAGCATTAATGCGAATGATCAGAAAAACTGTAAATGAAATTGTACTTAAATTCGATTTAATGGCGGATCACTAAATAAATTAGACTTATTTAGTTTAGATTTTTATTATCTATATACATAATAGTAATTAATTTAAATTAAATTTTATAAAATCTAAATTATATATGAAATTGTATGTTTAAATACACTAATACAGACTGTGGTGATGAGTGTGTTTTATGTCGTGTTTTGCGTCAAAAACTACAACGAGAAAATAATTACCGCAGAATTTGAGCAGATTCTCAAAGAGCTATTGACAATTGTAAAAATAGAGAAAGCGCCTTTCGAGGAAAAAAGTTAAAACGATGCTACTGATAAAATGATACTTTTTCACAAATGCAATGAAAGAAAATGTAGCAATCCGGTAATTAAAAATTGGTTTTATAATCCAAAATTGTGATTATTTACAATTATTAGCAATCTGCGGGTGTATTCTGTTTTTCCTTAGGAGTTTGGATTTTTTTCCTATATAGCAATTATTTTTGATAGCAGTTTTTCCTATGCTATTTGTCCTATGGTTTATTCTGGCGTAAGAAAGAAAAAAATGAATAGGATTTTTTTTTGTTAGTTTTAAAACCCTACGCTAAGGCTCTGCGATTAGTTAAAAGTGGCCAAACGTTAAATATTTTGTTGTTCTAATACAATTTTATATTAATATAAACAAAAGTTAACACAATATGGCAAATCGTAGAATAGTGCGATACATCGATGATAATGAAGATGAAAGAAGACGTTGGTTACGGATCATATACGAATTAAAATTTATTGGTTTGTATATACTAATCCAAGAATTGGCTCTAAAATTATGCGCCGATGTAAACCCATTCATGAAAAGTGGAGAAATTCCAAAACAATTTAGAGTGTTTGTTGCGTTGAATTTTCTAGCGGAAGGTAATCTAATTATTAAATAAAACAAAGTCTGGAATTGTATTAACCGATAATTTTAAACATAGGAGGATTTCAAAGATAAATGGGATTGTGTACATCATTAAGGTATCGCAGAGTGTGTAATCAGAAGTATTAATGAGTTTTGCACTATTGTGGACAAACATTTAGCACATAAGTAGATACGATTTCCTACAACTACAGAGAAATTTGGGTAAGACATATTTAAATTTGGGAAGAAATTGAATTTGGGTGAGACATATTTTTCATAAATTCATATTTAAGTTAAGCTGTAAATTAAAATTATAGATTCTATGAGAAGTTCGGTTTCCCTGGGGTTCTAGGATGCGTAGACTGCACTCATGTTTCAACGATGGCACCCGCAAAGCGCATTGAGCATGTCTATTTGAATCAGCATCTGTATCATTCGGTCAATGTGCAAGAAAACACAAAATAATTAAAAGATAAAATATTATACTTCTAAATTATTTTCATAAGTATTTGAATTCTTACCCGTAGTACTAAATTTTCACCCATTTTTATTATATTTTTATCAGACGTCTCGACGTGCTTATCTAGTGTTAAAGTAATAAGGAATTAATTTACTGTATCAAAAAAGTCAAGGAAAAATAAAATGCCTATTAAGGCTTGCAAGAATAAGCAGTTAGGGGAAAAAATAAAACTACTATAAAACTTTCAATATTTTTCCTTTCCCTATTCCTAATAAAATCCAGAATACACCCGCTGGTAAGTAAAAATTGTATTTACAGTTCAAAATTGGAATTGTTTACAACAATTTCGAACGTCAAATTATCAGCTAGCTCAGTTTAAGAATTTTCCACTAGGTGGAATCCGTGATGCTGCAATCGTCAATAGGCTTTTCAACTTTTATTTTGAATTACCTATTTCAAAAATTTAACATCTAAATCTTCATGATTTTCTTTTAGCTGTCTTACGATAACTTGAAATCAAATAGATGTTCTGCAATGTTAAATGATTTGGCCAATCTATTAATAGGGCTACTCTTCCTCCAAAAGGAAGGGTGGAAAAAGGCCGACCCTTCACATGACCCCACCTCACATCATTCGATCAATTATTTATTTACGCGCACATGGTGCAACGTAGCACACTACAGTAAAAATTCAAAGAAAAGTTCTGTTACGGTAAAAGTAAAAAAATTGAAAATTAGGTAAGTTAAATTACGTTAAAACTGATTCTACGTTAATGTTAGATTTCACTTTCACTATCACTGTTTTAAGAAAATTCAGAAAAAAACACAAAAATACCTGAAAGAGATGAACCGTTATGGGGTCGAACCACACCCAAAACGGATAACCGATCCAAAGCGAAGAGGAAGCAAAACGGAAATTCCAAACGCAGTTAATCAAAATGACGGTAAAGAAAAATATAACCGGACAATACTTTGCTCTGCGTGGGGCGTTCACCAAATCGGTGCACCACCACGAATCGAGGATATCCGCAAAACAAATATATAATATATAGGAAAAAATAAGCGGAGGAAAAACAACTGTTACAATTAAAAAAATTTACAGGTTGTTAATTTCCGCGAATAGCGTACCTTTTTTATGGCCCGTCCGACCACACCGCAACCAGCGCCGACGCAGGATCCCCCTCAAACCTTGTTGCCCTGACCCCACAGACGCGAAAAACTGCCTCAATATCCCCGTTGTTTGAAGGGCTTGCAGTTATCACACACAAACACGCAAAAACTCCGTGAGTAATAAAAATAGTCGGATTATTTATCTTCCGTTTTTTTTTCTTTTGTTACATACACTGTGGCCAACCCTAACGGATTTCGCCGCCGTTAACTTTCTCAATGCGACGGGACTCACTATCACACCACCCACGAAGTACAATGCTTAGGAATTATTATGCACCAAAATAAAACAATAATCACTTCAAAAATTAATATTTGTATTACAGTTTTTATTATCTTAGACCACAACAACTACAATTTTCAATTTTTTTATTTTTTAACAGCATAACTCTTTTTTTTTTTTTTATTCATACATCCTTTCAAAATCACTTTATAATCAAAACTAATATTCTTTCTTGGATATAGTTTTACAAAATACTTCTAATTAATACGAGAATTTTTCGATAGTTTTTTTTTTTTTATTCGAGAAAATTTCACATTCATCGATAGTGATCAAAACTAGCTTATTTCGAAATCAAAACTAGACTTAATATATAAAAATAAATTGGTCTTTTTGAGACCGTATTCAAAAAAATGAGCTTACTTATTTCGAAATCAAAACTAGACTAAAAAACATTTTTTTTTTTTCTTCATCAACAAAATCAGTCCAATTCCAATTTATTTTTCCCCCTCCACTTTAACTTCGCATCGCTGTTCGTCCCACTCGTTGTATTTGTGCACATGTTCATCATTTTTATTTATTTTTTATTTTATTTTTTTATTATTGTAAAATCTTTATTCATGTTTAGGTTCTTTTTTCTTTTTATGTACACAAATACAACGAATAAGACGAACAACGTCGACGAATATATGTATATACGTAGTTGTACGGCCGCCTCGGATTCATGTCGAATACACCGATCGGCTTTTTCCCCACACAGAGCAAATATCACGCATTAATCCAAGCCAATGATACCAGAAAGAAAAATGGAATATTCCAGATTGAACATTTTAATATCGTAAACATTCCATCTCATACTACACAATACATGTACACACACCAACTCGCAAGAAATATGTATGCTTGTACATGACAATATAGAAAACAAGTAAATGCAAAAAAAAAAAATTTAAAATATGTTTACATAACAATCAGAGGGAATATTAAATTTAAATTTGGAAATCATAAAAGCGAGCATAGGTATAAACACCATGGTGGTCAGGGTATTTTATAACGAAAAAAAAAATTCAAATTATATGAGCGTTTGGAATCCTCGCAAGAATTATGTTCTTCTGCTTCAAGTGGAGACGTATGCCAGTCGTAACAGGAGGCAAGCGCCACTTACAGGTAGAATTTCCAAAAAAGGGCATTTGACCGGTACATCTTAGATTTTTTGAAAATCCGCCAACAATTTTAGTCCACAGTTGTCCACAAAATAAACCTAACCTATGTCGCTCAACGTCGATTTACTAATTGTAACACTTTGCCTGATCTGGAGGATAACCAACCAAAGAATTGACAAATACCAAAAAAAATAAACTTACTTTAAATGAGAAAGACCAATAAAAAAAAAATAACGGCAAAAAACTAAAAATAATAACCAATAAAAGAGAAATTGGACGACTTCACTATTCAGTTCATATACAACACTGCAGCGCACTTTTCCTTTAAAAATTCTCTAACAATGGGTTCTCACCAATAGTAAATTGCAAATATTTGCAATCTATTTGATTTTTTTTTTCATATGTCGGTATATACAATATACAAATTTACAATGCGATTTGCAATCAAAAGCATAGGTACATCTTTTTATATTGTGAAAGAAAATTGCCTGTAAAAAAAAATTCACTTTGCAAATATTTGCAACCGACTTTTGGTAAGAACCAAGAGTAAGATATTTTTTTTTTGTTTTGACCCGATCAATTTAATATAATAAAATACTACTAAATAATTAAAATCAAGTCAAAATAATTTTATACATATTTATTTACTCAGTTCATAAGCTAATTTTTTCACTCTTAAAATATAATTTATGTTATAACTAATTTTTTTTTTCACAAATGTTCTTTTATCACAAAAAATTACAATTCCCAAACTTAATTAATTAATTTTTTTCTTGTTTAGTTTGGTATTGTTTCCGTTTTTGATATGAAATTTATTATTATTTTATAAATTTCTTACAATTTTGTGTGTTTAAAATAATGCCAATATTAATCATTGGAAACTAAGAAAACTAAGAATTCGTCAAAGTTTGATGGGTTCCATTTGGACAACCTATTGCGGATAGCATAGTAATTAATGTGTCGATAAAAGTAACCCCATTTTGTACTCTCTTTACCAGTAAGAAAAGAGATCGCTCTCTTTTGAAATGAATATTGGTGACTACCAAGGAGAATGTGATCTTAATAAGTTATTCACTTGTATTTATTGAATTTAAACATTCATTGGCTATTTTTACTCGACCGGAGACTATCAGAAGAGCCTACCTTGAACTACATACCTAAAAAATGTACACACTGTACAAGTGTATACTCGTATGTATGTAAAACGATAGTAATGAAGCCACAATATGGCATCTAAAAGTTGAGAAGAAGCTAAGGGAAATTTTTGCCTGGTTTAATGATTGTGTTCGACAGAAAGTGGCCCCAGTTTCTCTTCCTTCTCATGTTGAAATACATTTTTTTAAAGAGTAGAAGAACCCAGAACAACATTTTGTATTGGCAGTCCAACCAAGTGTATTTGGTCTGAATCACAAGATAGTAAAAGAATCACTAAATATGTACATACCTTTCAGCTTCCGTTGATCATTAAATTACCGTTCCGTTGATCCCAATAAGGAGTTATTGATGACTGATGAGCTTCAGATATCAAAAAGATCGTCTGACGAATGAATGATCAAAATAGCAGATGACATTGTGAAAGTGATTTATATCATCCTCAATTATGAAAAGCTACAGCAAACAAGTATAGATTATGCGTAATGGTTGAACTCCATCAAAAATAACGATGAAATTTGGCAAAATGTCTTATTAACCAATTACTTAAAAATGACGAAAGTATTTAATTTCCGTTATACATACTTACTAGTAGTTCTCACATAAAGTAGATTGTTAATAATCACAAAGGGTCCTTTTTGTTTCATGTCACTATGTTAGAGACATTTTGGGGTGAGAGCGAACATTCAAAGAGGATACACGTGTTTGTCTTTCCTCTTCAAAATTTTATTTTATTTTATTTTTATTTTTTATTTAGGTGTTGTTAGTGTGAAATGTTCTATATATACTTTATATACATATGTACAGTGCGGGCTCGGTTCTTGCAACGTTTGATATTTGCAACTTTTGATTTTAGCGGCAAAGATATAAAATAAACACAGGTTTGATTTTAGCATCTTTTGTATTTTACTTTGGATAATTGCAACACTTGTGAAAGCAAAATTGTTCTTTCTGTTTCATTTTTCTAATTTTTCACTGGTTAACTCTTTCAAACTTGAAACTTGTATAAGTGTAAGTAGAGGCATATAATTGTGTTAAGGATGTAGTTGTTTGCCAAACCATTCACAATCTTTTTTTTACTTTTTGCTTTCTCGAATAGGCCGACTATATAGACATTTCGTATTTTTTACAGTTTTGAAACGAACAAGATAGACAAACAAGAATAACATAATGTCATAATAAAGCGATGTTCAGTGTAAAGAATTATCTTATTAAACAAAATACCTTCTAAATTACAACGCAGTTCCTTATCAATTAAACAAAAGCATGAAATTTTGAGTCAGTTAAATAGTGGAACATCCGCAAATAAATTAGCGAAACAATATTCCGTGCATCGTTCGACAATGACCTGCATTAAACATAACCACAAAAATATTAAGGAGTTCGTTTGTCAAACGGAAGTAGGTCCAGGCAACGGAAAATCATTAAAAGCTGCAGAATTCCCAAAAATGGAGAAAGCTCTTTACAAATGATTTTGCAACCGGCTGGCTCAAAATGTGACAATTTAGTCATCGATTTTATTTGAAAAAGCCAACAAAATTTATGAAAAAATAAAAGAAAACGGTAATTCTAAATTTTGTGCCAGCGGCGGGTGGGCAAGGCTGGGTAAATTACATTACACTGAGTAATTAAAATACTTTTCCGAGTTACAGCAAACTCAGTAATTAAAATACAAATTACAATTACTTTCGAGTGGAGTAATTAAAATACAAGTTACAATTACTTTACATTTGTAAATTGATAAATTTGATTTGACAAAATTCGTTTAGTGAAAAAACGTATCATTAGAAAAAGATTATTAAGATTAGGTTTTATGCTGATGACTCTGGAACCAAATTTTAATAAGCCTTGAAAAATGTAAATAAGAAATTTCAAAAACTGGGGTAGTTAAAATACAAATTATAATTACTTAGAATTTAAGTAATTAAAATACAAGATACTGTTACTTGGAGAATGAGTAATTAAAATACATGTAATTCGTTACTGCGCAGCCTTGCGGGTGGGTGCCTAAAGAACTTTAAAAAATGGTATGGCATAAGATTTTTACCATATGGGTCTTGTCGCTGACAAAATATACAACGCCGCGCCGTTGAGAGTGGCTTATTTTGGAAGCTTTTGCCAGATAAAACATTAGTGCGTGTCATAAAAAAGACGGCACCCGGTCGTAAAGTCAGCAAGGAAAGAATTACTTTTCTAGCATGCACTGATAGCTCAGGTACTCATAAAGTGCAATTATTTATAATTGGCAAGGCTAAGAAACCGCGAGCCTTCCCAAATTGCAATCTTTCTAAAATTGTATTTAGGGGAACAAAACCGCTTGGATGACTCCAATGCTTTTTCTAACCTGGCTTGAAAGCACTTTTTCTCCTGAGGTATTAAACATTTTTATGTTTCAATATTTTATGTACAATTCGAAAAAAATTTTTGGCTTCTCGAGGACTTCCATCTAAAACACTGCTAATTTGGATAATGCTCCATGACATCCCCGTGATTCACAGATTTACATTGATGGGCTGGATATAATCATGATGTGCTTTCCACCAAATTGTACTGCGATGTTACAGCCGACGGACCAAAATAATATTAATCTCACAAAAGTCAATTACAAAAAAGTTTATTGGCCCATCTCGTAGCAACTTGTGGCAATAATATTGGTTTGACCATTAAAGCTTTAAATTTAAAACATGCCGTTAGTCTCTTGCCTAACACATGGGACAGTATTGTCGAAAACTCCGTAAAAAATTGCTGGAAAGTTTTAATGCAACCAAAATCCGATACCTAGGATTCCGAGGATGATTTGCCTTTGTTTGAAATATGCGACCAATTGCAGAATCGTAGAACAGAAATGAAAAATTCACAAACTTTGCTGCTGGAGTTTTCATCCGCAGATCAAATTTCAACAACAGAAATTATCGATTGGATCGGTGAATCAAATTTAGGTGGGCCCAATCCAATTTCATCAGATGAGGAAAGTACCGACTCCGATGAATTTAGTCTTTAGTCTGTAAATAAACCACCTATAAAATTGAATGACACAATTAAAAATTTTACGATTTGTTTGGACTGGGCACAGTAGAATAATGCATCATTGGACGAATTGATGATTCTTCAAAAACTACATGAAAACGTAGTTTTACGTCGAAATGTTTGCCTAAAACCAACATCACTTACAAGCTTTTTCAAAGCCAATTAATTATCCAAAATTTTTAAACATGTAATTTTCAATGGATTTATAATTTATAATTAAGCTCATAATATGTATTTACAGTATTTTGAATTTAGACTGTGATTCTATTTATAGTTTTAATTTTGTGAAAAAATTAAAATGAATATTTTCTGTTCTAATGTTTGTTATTATGAAAGCTGTGATGTCAAAAATCCGTATGTATTTTAGTTTTCGATTAAGGCCTAAATTGTTCCGCTAACATTGAAGGCGGGCGGATTGACAGTTGTCTTCGTTCGTTCGTTCATTCATTCTGTTTTTTTTAATCAATCGTATTCCTTGAAAATGACGTTATTTTTCGTTCTTGTTCCTTCGATTGAATAAAAAAATTATCAGAACGAATGAACGAACAAACGAACGCAACAGTGAATCAGCCTTAATTTCAATGTAAAAATATGTTTGCTTAATTCATTAGAGATCCATTTTCATTAAATCAGGCCTTATAAGCAAAATGTTCGATAAATGCGACATATTCGATAATAGCAAATAGCTTGGTTTTTATTGAGTTTCTAGAACCGAGCCCGTACTGTATATACATTTTAATTTTAATTTTAATTCTAATTCAATTCAATTTTAGTGAAATAATAATTAAAGTGTAAGTGAAATAATAATTAAAGTGTATATTGGAAAATGCAATGCACCGGGATGCATTTATCAGACAATGTTTTATATTTATAGATAAAGAAATCAAAATTCTTGATTTCTTGATTAAGTGCATGATTTTAACCTTTTATGTGGTTGTACATGGAATTTAATTACTAAAATCGAATAATTGGATCGTATTAAATTGATTTTAACTTAATTTGATATACATACGTCGTAGTTAATTTCATATCTTATTTTATTTTTACGCATCCTTGAATGTGTTCTTGTGTTTTATTTTATGTACAATCGACACAAATACATTCCTGAATATTGTTACATAGAACAGGAATATTGGTATTTATCAGGCAATGTGTTGAATTTATAGTGAAAGAAACCAAATTTCTTGATTTCTTGCATAATTTTGATTTTAATGTTTGTCTAATTGTACATAACATCTAAATACAAATGTTTCATATTTTAGATTGAATTAAAATTTAAATTAAAATTGACTTAAATTTATATACGCAGTTAATTTTCATATCTTATTTTATTTTTACTAATAATTAAGCAGATTTTGGTATTTTATTTTATGTACAACTGACACAAATCTATTCTAGGCCGTCTCGTTCGCTCTTTACACAGATCCTATCTATAGAGGTGACTCTGAGACACACAGTCAAATTGCTAATTTCATATGGTGAATTCATTTATTTTATTTTGATATTGTACATTTACAAATAATTCAAGAACAACATTTAGGATTATACATTTATGATTATTTTTTAAAATTAAATAGTGACTTAGAGACACAGCTCGATAGGAATAGGGTTATACAAGATTATAGTCACTACGGGCCGGGCACCATCTATGGGCCCCATTCAAGATGAACTTGAACATATAATCAAAATGCATAAGATGATAGATACTCCTTTAAAAGGACTTAATGCTGGACTTTCCCCATTTCGCTCGCCGCTACTAAGGGAATCTTAGTTAATTTCTTTTCCTCTCCTAATTAATATGCTTAAATTCAGGAGGTAATCACATATGAGTTGAAGTCACAATTATTGTTAGTAATTATAAAAAGGACTTACAACTACAATCATAAATTAAACTACTTAAGGAAAACTACATCATAAATTATTACATAAATGACTTGCGTCTTTTACCGATTTATTATTGCACAAACATTGTTTAATACAATATTGTAAATATAATTAAATATTTACATATAATTATAAATAATAATTTATTTAGCGAATATTAGTGACCCTCAACCATATGTAGTCCAACCAGAGTATTATATACTATTAGGATGGACCGCAATGTTCGTTCATAATGTTGATGTTCATGTGTCCTGCAGTACACATAACTTCACGCAGTGATCCCCCGCTAAGAGTGATTTTTTTTTATGTTTAGAAACAAAACAAATCTTTTCCATTCAAAAAGTGAAATACATACTTCAATCTTTAATATAATATTATCAATGATAAATTTATATTTTTAGAACTTCTGGACATAAATTTTGGTCGTCTCATGAGTCGGTGAGGCGAGAATTACCCGATCGTAATGGTATTAGTTATTGTGTGTGTGTTCGAATGCCCTTTTATTATTCATGCTCTTCATGCTCTTTTTAGTTTTTCGTTTAGTTATTTTGTGGTATTTGTAGAGATTAGGGTTTCGTTTTTTCGACACGAAGATGACGATGTTTGAGAAAAAAATATAATTGACTAAAATGCAAAAATGTGTATTAAAATTTTATTAATTTCAATTAAAATTGTGTAAAACCTACAATTCGATATATATAATTTCAAATTATTTATATTTATAAACAAAATTTTTCTTTTAAATTGATAATAAAGAAGATGTAAAATAATGTATTTGAAAATCCCATATGATTTTGTTTATGTTTCATAGGAAAATAAAAATCTTTATTCCCCTCTTTATAATGGTGATTTGACTTTTTTAGATTGATGTCACGGCTATTTATGTAGTGGCATTGGGAATATGTATAACATGCATGTAGTAGCTAGCAAGATAAACAGAAAATAAAGGAGTAAAAAAATAGATTTTTAATAATAGGTACATACATATGTGTATGTTCAAAATATTATATTTTTTTGGTAAACAAGAGCAATTAACAAAAACATTTAATAATTCAAATGTTTTACGTTATGTACTTATAATTTTTTCTACCTTTTTTTATCTTAGATATTATATTAAAAAAATATAAAGGGTAAAAATGGTTTCGTAAAACGTCATTATCAATTTCAAATACAGTTTGTTAAAAAAAAATTACGATTATTCTCGATTTGTTTAAATTTATCAAATTTTCAACAGAATTTTTTTTATACAGTTTCTCATTGGAAAATAAATTATATTAAATATTAAAAATACGAATTATCGTTAATAAAAAACCGATTTATTATAAATTAATAAAAAATTAATAAACAAACACATTAAGTTAAAACTAAAGAAATACATTTTTACTTTCTTTTACTCTAGTAAAATAAAGTATAGTAATCATGAAAATTTTGGACCTTGAGATTTTTAGAGATTTATTTGTTTTGAGGCCCCCTGAGTCCGAAAAAGTGGGTTTCGAAATGGTGTCTGTCTGTCTGTCTGTCAGTCTGTCAATCTGTCAGTCTGTCAGTTTGTCAGTCTGTCAGTCTGTCAGTCTGTCTGTGTCCTCTCTACAGCCCAGATGGTTTAACCAATCAAACTGAAACTTCAGATTTAAGCTTTTTTGATTAATTGGGAGGTCCCAGTGAATTTTACTCCAAATCGGCTAACCGGAAGTGGCCACTCCCTTGGTCCTGAAAACTTATTTTGCAAATATCTTAAAAAGTATAAGGTTTACAAAAAACTACTTTAAACAAAATGTTTCCAAAAATTAAAAACAAATAAAAATAAAAAAAAAATAATTAAAAAAAAAAAATTTAAAAATTTAAAAATTAGAAAAAAAAAATTAGAAAAAAAAATTGCTCAAAATTCTATGTTCGTAAAAGAAAGTCGTGTGTTGGCCACACCTCAATTTTTTTATTATACTGTAAAGGCGAGATATTGAAGCGAGCAAATACCGCGAGCCTTAGAAATCCGATCACAGATATTAGTATTAAATTAATTTTATATTAGCTTTCAAAACAAATGTAATTATTATTATTCTTTTGACATTTGTTAATTTAACAGGGTAACATTGAATAATTGTAGTCGATATTATAGCAGTTACCTTTTATTGTATTTAAATTAGTTAACTACTGTAAGCTAGATGTCACTATATATAACACATAGCAGTTAGCTCAGTAAAATTATTTTGTATTTAAGTTGGATGTCACTGCATATAATTTTATAAATTTGTACCAATTTGTAAAAAAAAAAAGAAAAAAAAACATTCTTGTGACAGCTGCGAACGAAGTTACACTTAAGCGATATTGGGCGAATAAATATACAAAATTAAAATTAAAATTAGTGTTTATCTAATAAAGATAGTTTGGTTAATTTTATTATCACGAGTTTGTATTGACCATCTATCGAGAAATTAACAAATGGTCCTTCGAGCCGGATATCAATTGATCCGGAAAACCTCAGTGAAAGAAGAAAGTGATAGCGTCGTTCCGCCATTTTGGCGCCAATTGTGAAATATTTCTGGATTGTTCGAATTCAGTAGTCTGTCAATTTTGATATCGTCATTCCGTTATACTGACGCTAATTTGTGAAAATTTTCTGGATTGTTCAAATTCAATAAATAACTGTGATAGTTTCGTTCCACGATATTGTTGTGAATTTTGTGAAAATTTAAAACCGTGCGATAAACAGCTATTTTATACGATATGGCCGAATTACGCAGCCTTAAACGTATCTATAAAAACATTGTGAGCATTAGCGGATTTGTGAACCAAATAAGAGATGCGACAGGGATCGAAGAAGTTACAGTCAATTTAAAAATGCTTCAGGATGAATGGAGCGAATACAAGGAAATATGTGATGATGTCCAGGAAACGGAAAAAAACCTGGAAATCCAAATTAAAATTGAAGACGGCTATTTCAAATTGAAAAAGGCTCTTTTAGATGCGGAGCAAACGCGAAGGCCGCAGCCTTGTGGAAATGACAATAATGTATCGATGGCAGATTTCTTGGAACACCAGAAAACATTCTTAGAAGAGATGTCAACGATAAAAAGAGCAGGGGAAACTGAAGTTCGGTTACCAAAGGTAAATATTCCTACATTTTCTGGACGGTACTCGGATTTCCCATCTTTCAAAGATTTGTTCGAGGCTTCGGTGCATAACAACCAAAAAATTGCGAAAGTACATAAACTGCAATATTTGAAGAGTCTTCTTAAAGATGATGCAGCTCAATTAGTGAAACATTTTGAGATAACCGAAACCAACTACGATGAAGCTTGGGAAAAAATTAAAACGCGGTACGAGAGAAAAAACCAGGTCGTGAAGCAGCTACTTGATCAATTCATTCACCAGCCACGAGTAAAAGAGGGATCATCCAAGCAATTAAGTCAATTATGTGATACCTGCGATGATGTGATCCGAGGACTAAAGGTCCTTGGACAGAATGCCGAATCTCGTGATCCGTGGATGATTCACCTATTGTTAGAGAAACTGGACGAAGAAACAAAACTGGCATGGGCATATTTTAATAAAACCGACTTTCCGAAATTCGATGCACTAGTGAAGTTTCTAGAGACGCGCAGCCAGGCTTGGGAAAATTGTACGGCATCCAGTAATAAAGGATCATTCACTAACAATAAAGGAAGGCTTCAAGTGAAGGCCATGTATTCAACAGTAGCGAATACAAAGGTATGTTTCAAATGCGAAAAAGAACATAGCGTTCACGAATGTCCAGAGTTTAAGGAACTAACTGTCGACCAAAGGCGAGGATTTATTGCTGAAAAGCGATGTTGCTTCAACTGCCTAAGCCAAACACACTTTTCAACTGTCTGTCGGTCTAAGTTGAGATGTAGTTTATGTAAGGCGCGACACCACACATTGTTACACCAGGCAAAACTAAACAGGCAGGAAGCGACTTCGATACCAACGGATTGTGAGCAGTCCTCCACAAGTGGTGGTAACACTCAAGGTCCGCGTGACATTAGGACTAATATGAGTGTAAGTGAGCGTTCTTCTTTCCGTGCGCTGTTACCGACTGCCGTAGTAACAATTTGCGACAACTTTGGGAAATCGATTGAATGCCGTATATTGTTAGACTCGGGTTCACAGGCGTCGTTCATCACCGAGTCATGTGCCCAGCGACTACAACTCAGAAGAAGAAACGCGAAAATTCTGGTTAGGGGAATTTCCAATTCTGGACTCCAAACAAAAGGCACAATGGAAGTGAAGCTTCAATCGCGAGTTCACCCTCAAGAAGCCTTGAAAATAGAAGCATTCATATTAAACAAACTGCCAAAGTTACCCAGTGCCGATTTTTATGTTGATGACGGAGTTACCTCTACATTCCAACTTGCTGATCCGGGATACAACCAAACAAGTGATATAGATGTTCTCATTGGAGCCGATGCATTCTTCCAAATTTTAAGAGAAGGGCAAATTCAAAATATCAGCGGATCCGGTCATCTGTTGGCACAGAACACCATGTTCGGCTGGGTAATTTCAGGAGGTTCTTCAACGAGTGCCGAAAATATCTATGGTTTAGCGACTACATTTAAAGTCGAGTTAGAGACAAATATTGATGAAACTCTTCGACGGTTTTGGGAACTCGACGAACCAAGGAAGGAACAGTATTACACTCCTGATGAAACAGCATGCGAGAAAGACTTTGCTTCAACGTTTTCACGAGACAATTCCGGAAGGTACACGGTACAATTACCGTTTAAGGAAAACACCCCAAAATTGGGCAACTCTTACAATGCTGCTCTACGGAGGTTTTATACGTTGGAGAAACGTCTGAATTTAAATCCGAAACTGAAGGCGGAATACAAACGGTTCATGGAGGAATACGTGCAACTGGGTCATATGAAGAAAATTGATACAAAGGAAGTTTATTTACGTGAAGAGGAGTGTTACTACTTACCACATCATGCTGTGATAAGGGAAGATAAAGAAACCACAAAAATAAGAGTGGTTTTTGATGGCTCTGCCAAATCCTCGAGCGGGGTTTCATTAAATGAAAAATTGCGAGTGGGACCAACCATACAAGCGACATTGTGGGATATATTAACGAGATTCCGAACTTACAAATTTGTGATGACTGCAGACATCGAGAAGATGTTTCGGCAGGTCAAGATGTCAGAAAGCCACCAGAACTACCAGCGAATTTTATGGCGATCAAGCCCAACTCAAGAGGTGGTGATATATAAACTGAGTACGGTTACCTACGGTACAGCGTCAGCACCATTCTTGGCGATAAGAACACTCCATCAATTGGCGAGCGATATCCAATACATATATCCCCTGGCTTCATCCGCTATAAAAACAGAGTTCTATGTGGATGATTTTCTTTCCGGCGCAGATCATATTGACGAAATACAAAGATTAAAATCGGAAATGGTTAATGCATTGATGGAGGGAGGATTTCATCTCCGAAAATGGAAGTCAAATCTACCAAAATTATCAGAATCTGACGCTGATAAGACGATATGCATGGGTGATTCATGCACGATTAAAGTTCTAGGACTTCAATGGAATCCTTTAATGGATGCGTTTTCATTTAAAGTGAATTTGTTAGCTGAGTCGGTACCTACAAAGAGGAAGATGTTGTCAGAGTCATCGAAGATTTTCGATCCACTTGGATTTTTATCGCCAGTCACGATTATATTAAAAATAATATTCCAACGATTGTGGTTGGAAAGGCTTGGTTGGGATGATCTTTTACCAGATGAAACAGCAAGACGATGGGCTGAAGTGAGAAGTGAGTTAAACGAGCTAGAAGAAATCAAAATACCGAGACGAGTTAAATATGAGACCAAAGTAGAACTGCATGGGTTTAGCGATGCGAGTGAGAGAGCCTATGCAGCGGTAGTATACCTAAGGTCAACTGACGAAAATGGGCAAGTACATACTAACATCGTAGCGGCGAAAACTAAAGTAGCACCGTTAAAGCAGATCACGCTACCAAGGCTTGAACTTTGTGCGGCGGTTTTACTTGCGAAGCTATTGAAAAACGTGATGGCGGTTATAAATGAAGAAATCAAAGTGTATGCCTGGTCAGACTCCCAAATCGTGCTTGCATGGTTATCTGACTATCCGTCACGATGGAAAACCTTTGTGGCCAATAGAGCCAGTGAAATCCTGGAAAGTGTACCGTCGGCAAATTGGAACTATGTACCGTCAGAACAAAACCCTGCTGATCCTGCATCGAGAGGATTACAACCCACAGCTCTTATAAACTCCAAATTATGGTGGGAAGGGCCAATCTGGCTGCGACAAACGAAAGAGAAATGGCCAATTTCAAGTAAACCAGAGGTCGAATTACATCAAGAACAGCGAAAAACCTATCCATTGGCGAACTGTAATGCAATGATTGAAACAGGGTTAATTGAGCAGCGAATTTCTGAGATGTCGTCTTTCCCGAAATTGCGAAGAGTCTTGGCGTACATGTTCCGGTTTATTCACAATGCGAAGACAAATCACTCTGTAAAAAAATCAGGTGTTCTTTCAGTCCAAGAGCTGAGAGAAGCGACAAATGTATGCCTCAAATGCGTTCAAGAGCAAGAATTTAAACCTGAATTAAATCATCTTCGCAAATATGGCTGTGTTTCCAGAGGAAGTAAACTGGAATCATTGAGTCCATTTATAGATTCAGATGGTGTACTGCGAGTTGGTGGACGACTGGAGAAGGCGAATGTTGCATACAACCAAATGCATCAAGTGATTTTACCCAAATCTCATAAATTGGGCAAACTGATTATCTCTCACGTTCATGATCGAAATTTCCATTCTGGTCCTTCGTTAACATCACATTTAGTCAAGCAACAGTATTGGATAATGAATAGTAGAAATATGGTGCGATATATATTACGAAACTGTGTAATATGTACCCGAATACGAGCTAAAACAATCCAACACATCATGTCAAATCTGCCAGCCGAGCGAATCAACCCTTCCAGGCCATTTAGTAGATGCGGCGTGGACTATGCGGGGCCCATTACTATAGTAAGTAAACGAGGAAGAGGAGCGAAATCACTTAAGGCTTACATCGCTGTCTTTGTGTGTATGGTGACAAAGGCGGGGCATCTGGAACTTGTAAGCGACTTGACCACAGATGCGTTTATTGCAGCGCTTAGAAGATTTTCAGCGAGAAGGGGGGTTCCTGCTCATATATTTAGCGATAACGGGACCAATTTTCTGGGAGCCAGAAGAAAACTTGATGAGATAACGAAAATCTTGGCGGCAAATGACTTCAAGAATGCAATTCCAGAATATTTATCCAATGTGGGTATACAATGGCATAACATTCCACCAGCTGCGCCTCATTTCGGAGGTCTATGGGAAGCGATGGTCAAATCCGTAAAGACTCGTCTGTTAATTGCGACAAGAAATGCACACCTCACTTTCGAAGAGATGGCCACCCTATTGTGCCAAATAGAGGCAATACTGAATTCCAGGCCCCTATATTCAATAGGTGAAGACGAATCCAGTATCGATGCTCTTACACCGGGCCATTTTTTGATTGGTGCAACTCCATACTCTATTCCCGATGAAGAATTACTTGAAGTACCAGATAATCGCCTGTCGAGATGGCAAAACATTCAAAAACGTCTGCAAGGTTTTTGGAAAAGATATCAGCTGGAATATTTTTGTCATCTGCAGCAGCGACACAAATGGAAAAGCCAAGAGAAAAATTTTAAAACTGGAGATGTCGTGTTAATAAAAGATCAAAACTTATCCCCATGCAAATGGTCGTTGGGCAGAATTGTAGAAGTTCATAGAGGCGACGACGGGAACATCAGGGTAGCGACAATAAAAACTGCAAACTCCATATTAAAGCGACCCATTATAAAACTGTGTTCACTTCCAACAAACAAAGAAGATTAACGGTTTCCGTTAAGGCCGGGATTATGTAAAGGCGAGATATTGAAGCGAGCAAATACCGCGAGCCTTAGAAATCCGATCACAGATATTAGTATTAAATTAATTTTATATTAGCTTTCAAAACAAATGTAATTATTATTATTCTTTTGACATTTGTTAATTTAACAGGGTAACATTGAATAATTGTAGTCGATATTATAGCAGTTACCTTTTATTGTATTTAAATTAGTTAACTACTGTAAGCTAGATGTCACTATATATAACACATAGCAGTTAGCTCAGTAAAATTATTTTGTATTTAAGTTGGATGTCACTGCATATAATTTTATAAATTTGTACCAATTTGTAAAAAAAAAAAGAAAAAAAAACATTCTTGTGACAGCTGCGAACGAAGTTACACTTAAGCGATATTGGGCGAATAAATATACAAAATTAAAATTAAAATTAGTGTTTATCTAATAAAGATAGTTTGGTTAATTTTATTATCACGAGTTTGTATTGACCATCTATCGAGAAATTAACATATACAATAATAGAACTTTATTAAAAGTAGAATATTCAAAAAACACTTTTCATATTGTTTGAACAATGAACAACACATTATTGTTAATTCTTTTGCTTCATTGCCAATTGAGACATTCTCATACGCGAGCATAAGCATCAAAAATATGTGCCATTTCACAAAACGATATACTAATCCAAATAACGTATATGACAGCAGACAATAACAAAATGTATCTTATACGCCTTGTACGTATACAAAATTCTCATGAGGCAGTGAGGAATTTTGCGACCAAAATTTATGTATTGGAATGGTAAATTAATTTTTTTCATTGTTTTGATCTTTAATTCTTTAATGATCCTTCTGCAGGTTCATATACGGAAATCTTGTTACGACTTTTACTTCCTCTAAATATACAAGTTCAGTCAATTTTTCTAAAACAATTACAACACAAGAAGCATCACGGTGATCACCTCCGAGGACCTCACTAACATATTCAATCGGTAGTAGCGATGGGCGGTGTGTACAAAGGGCAGGGACGTAATGACATAATCAATGCGAGCTTATGACCCGCACATACTGGGAATTCCAGGTAAAACATTTCAATAGCAAACGAGTTCTTCTTCGGAATGTAGAGTGAATCGCTAAATTAATTATGAAGTATGAAATCTAATCACATCTCAAAAATCAGTGCGCAACAAATATAGTAGTTCATTGATACTCGAAACAAGACTGACACCTTACTTTTGAACCCAAATGATTTGGAACATCTATAAGCTAAAAAATTTGAAAATTCTTACAATATAATGTCATCGAACTGAACGAGCCCAATGTACGACCGTTTTGAATATTGTACTAGATTAAATTGTGTAGAGTTTTTTGATTTGAAAATCAAAAACTACTTGTCCGATAGTTTTCTAGAATTTTATCGTGTTGTGTGGTTTGCCGCCTTTATTGATAAACTTTATTTTTTATTAAAAATTGGTATATTATATGCTTTTAATTTTAGATAACAAACGATAAATAATATTTTTGTTATTTTGTGTTGTACGTACGTTCGATAACATGTCTAAAATATGTACCTACATATAAGTACATATATAGTAAACACGCAGGCGTTCCAAATCTACTGTTTTTTTTTTTTGAGTGTTATTGAGAAAATGGAGAAAAATAAAATTTTTGAATTGATATAATTTTAATACGAGCGTATGTAGAAAAAAAAAATTTGCCTGGAAAGTTGGACATCGATTATCGAGCGCTATATTACGAAGACTAGTTTTCATTGTGAATGAAAAATGTGAAAATATTTTTGCTATACGTACTTGGAAATGCGGATCGCTCCTCAAATCATTGTGATGTTTACACATTTCGTTTACTGAATTTTCATATTGTGTGCACATACAATTTTCATTTCGTGCTGTAATTTGGTATAAAACGTTTTTTTCGTGCACTGAGTAGAAAATTTTTCTAATAGCTTCACACAGTTTAGTTGTAGAAGAGTTATAATAATGTTGTGTTGTGTTGTTGGTAACTAAAATATAAATAAGTATTAGAGTGAATTATCATTTTTAATTAATTTTTTTATTTTTGTTTTAAATAATGAAATGAAAACAATTGAATTTGTAAATCTAACTGTGCGAAAAATCTATTATTTTATGAAAATTGTTACAAACAATATAAAAATTACGAGTTTTTTATTGTCTCTCAGTTATTTTTTTTTTTAATTAAGATAGATTTAGGGCCTCAGAAATAAATATATATTTGTAAAAATTATACGGGTTTTCTCAGAAAATTAAAATTTCACATAATGTTGTAAAAAAAACACAAAATATTTTTATTTGAAAACCATTTTTTATATTACATTATACTGTAAATAAAAATGTTATTGATTTTCATGCTAGATGAATCTTGGTTTTGAAAATTAAAAAAGTACAAAAAAACATTCACGAAAAAAAAAATTGTGTGAAAATTAGATTGAGTTAAAAATGAAAGAGAAAATTATTATTTATATAGATATTTTTGTTTTGTAGAGTTTTCTATTTATATGTACATACAAATAAATATATTTTTGAAAATAATACAATAATAAAAGAGATATACGGGGGTATATATATGTATGTTGTTTTACACTCGTGCACGTACGTGGAAAACTATATTTATCTCATCGATAATATTGTTATGAATTTATTTATAATTTACATACTCTCGTCTCTAAACAAAATTCTCTCCTGTTATCTATCAAAATTTCACCAAAAATTGATTTAATTGATTGAAAAAATGTAGGAATGCAATAAACCCAATTTAAAAAAAAAAGTTGTCAACATATTTTGTAAATTATAATGTATATAAATGTCTCCCGATTTTTATTCATTTTCGTTATTTATTACAAATTTTAATTAAATTAATTTGTTGTGTACAAGTATACTCAGAGTAAATCAAATTTTATTGTTTTTTTTTATCAAAATGAGTTGCTAATTTGAAACCATAATAATTTCTATTCAATTTGTGATAAAAAAATATTAATAGTGTAAAATATATAAATAAATAAATAAAAGGAAATATAAAAGAAAGCAACCTTAATTATAAAAATAAGATTTAAAGAAAAATTATGGGAAATTACTGTAGTTCTGGACAAAATAAGAAAGATAAGGATAATACCTCGGAAAAATCAGAAGAGTAAGTTAATTTTAATCTCGTTATATTTATTATGTAGATAAAAATAATCTTAGTCTGTGTATATATTATGTATGTATTAAGCATATCAAAGGTAACACAATCTCAGGCGTAATCTTTTCTTAAAACGCGAAAATATAAAGTTATATTATTTTATGTTTCTATGAATCTATACATAGCTAGATAACAAAATTTAGCACATAATTTGTTATGCATATAAATTGTGAAAATATTCGAAATACGTGTAACGCTCTGACGTGAGAACGATGGGCAAATTGAGCGACAATGACCTTCATAATAATCATAAATGTGCGTCGAGTATTTTTTGTTGTTTTATACATTTATGATGACCTCGTGACCTAACTGAGTTTTCCAGGAGCCAATATGTTTAAAGCCTTTATGTGAGATGCTCAGACAGAGACGAGCCAAAAAATAAATAAATTTACTTTATTTTTGGTAGTTTACTGAGAAACTACAGCATAGAGTGGGCCAAAATTCAACTTTAATGTAACTGTTTAAAACACTAATAGTTCTTCAGTCTATCAAATGTTTTATTTGAAGCAAATTTTGTGGAACCAAATTTAATTATTTGAAACTAATAAAATATTATTATTAAACCATTTCTAAAAAGCTACGTCTCGTTTCGAGTAGCTTACGCTTCGGTCTCACCTTGCACTTTATATTGTTTATCTTGGTGCCTCTGAAAATGTTGGGTTCAGGTCCAATGGCAACAGAAAATTACATCATTGGTCCTCCGTTCAGCATTTGTTAAATTTGAAGGTTTATAATACTCGTATGATTTTATCTAATCTATGTTTTAATTTAAGATTTTAAAAATTTATTTGAGCCGCTCTCTTGCCAAATCGATTAATTCCATAAAATAAAAAGTAAATTACTTGGTGTTAAACCTTATTTTTAAGGGAATTATTTTGAATATAAAAAGTTGAAGTCAAAATAAAATGAAAAGTCAATCAAGTGCTTTGTCACTAACATTAAAAAAAAGAACAAAAACAAACAAAAGTGTCTTTAAGATTTGGCTTGTGAACGGCTCATTTGTTGGGTGCTAACTAAAAGAATTTTTTGTTTGATTGTTTTACGTTATTTCTGTCGGGAAGTTATTCAGTACATTTTATTGTTTTACAATGACGCAGTTAAACTTTACAAAAATTTTAATCTTTAAATTTTTCTGAATTGAAAAGGGGTTTCGAAATATCATTGAAGGTTTCTATGGGTTAAAAACTTGAAGGGTTTGAATTAAGAAGCTAAGAAAACGTCAGCTACCTATTGCTTAGAAGGTCCAGGGGGGATCGAATGATCAGTTCCAATGATACCTTGAAAAAGGAACAGACAAAAACCTGTGGTACTAAACATTAGTTCGACTTGACTAAACATTGGTTCGAGAATGTACAAATCTACTTCATCGGAGCTCTGACCCTAACGATTGCTTATCGTAATTGTGTTAGCTGGAATAATTGGTAATTGGCATTGAATTCCTGCAATAAAAATCCTATCTTCTAAAGTAAATCCAAAACCTAATTAGATACTTAGTCGAATCATTTTCAGTATTTGCTTCTCACAGTCACTGCTGAAATTGCATGCGATCCTGCTGAAATTTACGTAAACTCGCAGTGAATGTAAAACGAAACAAAAACAAAGTAATAATACCAAAATAAATATGTCAGTCGACTGTTATGAATTCTCATTGTTTTTGTCCTGGGCACTCCATATTTTTATGAAAACAAATACGAACTGTTCTTATTTCTTTTAATTTTTATTAGTTTAAAATACATTTATTTATACATATTAAATAATTGTTAAAATTCGTCTCAAGTTTTTCTTTTTTCGATTGGGGAAAGTTTCAGTTTGTCTTGTCTTCAAATTAACTTTTTAATTTCTCTTATCTCCAAATGGTGTTTCTGTTTTGATGGATTGCTTGATGTGGACCTGGCATTAAAAGTCGACTTCATTCGTTTTATTTTCAAATTAATATATAGCAGTTGTTTAGATTTCATTTTTTACCGCTATTGAGACTCGCAACGAATTGTTACTACGAATAAGGCGAATGTTATTGGAAGGGGCAGAACTTCATGCGCTTCATGATCTAGCACTTCAGTTGTTCGGTTGCAATTCACTAATTGTCGATATTTATATGACCTTCAGGAAACACATTTTCTATTTCCATCAACCAGTTATTAAATTGCCCTTATTTAATTTAAATTATAAAGAGGGTTTACATACAATTCTATATAATTTAGAATCTAATGTCATTTGTTTTACAAATGGAAAAGCTTGGAAAAAATGTCCACCCAAATCGAATGTTACCGTTTTATCAGCTTTCATAAGCAATACTGCAATAACAATCTTATCAAAAGGCATATTTTATAAATCGATGTAATTTGTTAGTTTTGTTTCGATTCCCCGTATTGCATTAGATAAATTGTATAATTCAATACAATTATTGTGAAATCAGCTCACAAGTTATACTTTTATTTCATTTATCTTAAATTGATTTGAATTTCAGTTACATCTGAATAAAAATTTCATTAAGCGGCCAACCTCCACCCAATTTTTTATACCATATTCATTCCTTGCTTATACAATCAATTTTGAGCAACAATTCATTAACAACAGATTGTCTGTTATGAAGACGTTTAACGTATTAATGAATTAAAAAACTTTACAGCAAGGGTTAAATCAGCGAGAAATTCATTCGGAATTTTTGTATTTTCGCTTCGATCTTTTCTTTTCATTCAATAAATGTCCAAAGGATATAGATGGTCTATTGTAGACCATCTTTTGTTGGGGTGCCCCCTTTTGTTGAGGTTTTACATAATGCCGTGTAGTAATAATAGATCGAACGTCGTTCCTTAAAAAACCGCGCAATGGCCGACGGACATCAGAAAGTTGTAAACAGTAATTTTGAAAATGGTATCACCATCTACCTAACTACCTAAAAATGCTTTCATAGCAGCTTTTCTCTTAAGAGAAATCTTGAAGATTTAATTGCTTTAACGGGGTACTTCCAGCGAGTTTCAAAAAGTGTCTAAAAAGTTAATGTTGTTATTTGGGGATTTAACATAGATAAAGGTTTAATCCAAAACAGACTAAATATTTTTTTTTTTTTTTAAAACACCTTTATTGATATGTTGTAGGTTGACATTAGTACTTATGAGATAAGCATAAACTTGTGTGGGTCTGCTGGACCAGTGTCCAGTTCCCTTGGAGACTAAATATTATGGAATCTATTTTGGCTGTATCATTTATTCTCAACGCAACGAAAGTGTAGAACAAGGAACAAAAAATCTAGGTTAACCCCGATTAAAAATTTGCACGAACAAATGCTTGTGAAGGCCACTCGCACTTAGCCGGTAAAATATTTTCTACATTTAAAATTATTTTTGTTAGATATCGATATTATGAATTTCAAACCGAGCAGTTACAAAAAGCCATCGTAAATTTTGCGAATTTAGCGATGTTTTGTTCAAAGATTTATAGTTTAATACAGACCCTTGCAGACACCACTATCGCGATGTCATCGGCAACCCCTATTACTTCTGCTCCATCTGGGATTCGTAGCTTTAGTACGTTGTCGTACATAATGCTGTGTGTGTGTGTGTGTGTGTGTGTGTGTGTGTGTGTGTGTGTGTGTGTGTGTGTGTGTGTGTGTGTGTGTGTGTGTTTGTGTGTGTGTGGGTGTGTGGATGTGTGTGTGTGTGTTTTTTTTTTTTCGAGGAGGGGAAATCTTCAAAAGACATGGTAAGCGTACTTACCGCCGTGTGGGATTTTTACCCACTAAAATCGCCTCCTCTCGCCGGACCGTTATTCCCCCAGGAACCACCGCAAAGTATTACTTCGGGGGGCGGTCTTAGTATTTCTACTCACACGTTTCTAGTCGCTTCTAATCGCCTTAGGTCGTTTTGCACCTTAGTTATGGTAGCGCAGCAGCCATCCCATATTTGCTGTGATTTCAGCATTTCATCCACTATGTTGTCCGGACCTAAGTTTGTGTTTATGGTAAAACACAAGTCCATTCTCTCGGTCTCAAATCGCGGACACTCGAATAATACGTGTTCTGGGTTTTCTACTTTATTGCACGTTGGACAGAGAGGAGTGTCATCATGCCCAAAACGATGCAGATAGCTTCGGTACCCACCGTGTCCCGTTAGGAATTGGGTTAAATGGTAATTCACCTCTCCGTGTTTGCGATTCATCCAGGGTTTGATATTCGGAATCAATCTGTGTGTCCAACGTCCTTTTGTCGCATTATCCCGACGTTCCTGCCAACTTTGCACGGATTTGGCTCTTTCTGTCGTTTGGATAGCCTGACCGACTGTAGAACTGTGTTTCTTAGCCTTATATATTCTTTTCGCCTCGTCCGCCATGATGTCAATCGGTATCATTCCGGCTACGACGCATGCTGCTTCTTCTGAGGTGGTTCTATATGCACCCTAAGGGACTTGTGCCAGCCGTCTCCTGTTGCATTTTACCTCCAGTGCCTCTGGCCAGATCGGAGCCCCGTACAGTAGCACTGACCTTACCACTCTGGACAGAAGAAGACATCTACTGCTTCTTGGGCCACCAACATTTGGTAGCATATTGGAGAGCGCCGAGTACACCCTCGATGCTTTTCCGCATGTATAATCTATGTGACTCTTGAAGTTTAATCTGTCATCAAGCATAATGCCCAAATATTTTACCGCTTCTTTGAACTTTATGACGTGGTTCCCAACCTTAAACGACACCGTTTCCCGTTTTTTACGGCTACTAATCAGCACTGCTTCTGTTTTGTGCTCCGCCAGTTCCAGGCCAACGGATTCCAGTCAGTCCCTCACTATTGCAATCGCCTCGTTAGTGATCATCTCAATTTCGTCCAGGTGCTTTGCAGACACCACTATCGCGATGTCATCGGCAAACTCCAGCTGTTATGTTATCTTGTGGAACTCCAGCTGTTATGTTGTACTCCATGGGCCCATCCTCAGTGTCGTACACTCTATCCTCGAAGTAGCTATCTAGTATCTTTAAGAGGTAGGCCGGAATATTCAACTTTCGTAGGGAATCCATAATGTGGGCCCAGTTAGCTGTGTTGAATGCATTTTTAACGTCGAGTGTGGCAACCGCACAGTACTGTTTAGTTCCTCCTTTCCATCTTTTTCCCTGTAAGGCTCCTTTGGCCTTAGGTACCACTGCATTAATGGCATCCAATGTGGATCGTGCCTTGCGAAATCCGAATTGTTGAGACGAGAGACCGCCATTTCCTTGTGTAATCGGGAGCAACCTATTCTGAATAATGCGCTCCAGTATTTTCCCTCCTGTATCGAGCAGGCAGATTGGGCGATATGACGATGGTTCACCTGGTGGTTTTCCTGCTTTTGGCAAGAGTACCAATCTCTGCCTCTTCCATATCCTAGGAAACACTCCGTCCTTTAGGCAGGACTGCGCTATATTGACGAAGAGGTTAGGGTTACTTCGTATAGCTACTTTGAGCGCTTTGTTGGGTACTAGATCTGGACCAGGGGCCTTGTTTACACCCACTTTGCCGCACACGTTCAATGTCTCTTCTACCGTCACTTCAGGTATTTTCTCCATATGTTCCTTCGTATGATCGTCCTCTCGATTACCAGGTTTTGGAAGGTGCTGCGGGAAAAGATTCTTGACGATCTTTTGCAGAATCTCTGGACACCTTTCTTGAGTGGTTCTTTGGCCTTTTATTCTGGACATCTGCCGCGTCACACAGCTGTTTGAAACTCTCCCTCTTGCTTCTCCTTATTTCATCACGAAGCAGTTTCCTCAGCCTTATGTACTCTCGATTTAGCTCCTCATATTTGGGGTTTCTTGCCGATCTTTGACTTCTTCTTCTGGCCTATGGTTTGCTGTCCTTTTTGGTGTAGACGCGTCACATGCTCTTTAGAGTTGTCTGGCCACGTGGTTAACTTTGTCTTCGGCTGTGCTTGCTGGTATACTAATGTCTTGGACCAATTCCCGAAAGAGTTCTTCGTCCAGAGCATCGGGCACCCAGCCTCTTCTTTTCCAGGTCATTGGCTTCAATTTTGCCTTGCTCTTAGATCCTACTTCAAAAAACACCGCTTGGTGATCACTATGAGTGTATCGTTCACTGAAATGCCACTTAATTTCCGTCGCTAGTTGACTACTTGTAAAAGTAATGTCGATCACGGATTGGTGACCATTCTTACGAAAGGTGCTGGTGTTGCCTCTGTTCACTAGAATGACGTCCAGTTGGGAAAACGCCTCTAACAGTGTGTTGCCTCTAATATTGGTATATTTGCTACCCCACTCCTCGGCCCATGCATTGAAGTCCCCAGCAATAATAATTGGATGGTACCCTCTTGCCTCCGCCACAATTTTAGTGAGCATCGCTTCGTACTCTGATAGATGTATGTAGACTTGGAGGTGCATAGCAACTAAAGAAAAATATATTATTGA
This sequence comes from Tipula vernalis, assembly GCA_958295665.1. Taxonomy (NCBI): domain Eukaryota; kingdom Metazoa; phylum Arthropoda; class Insecta; order Diptera; family Tipulidae; genus Tipula; species Tipula vernalis. Next base: position 223,752,199 of record OY282558.1, read on the forward strand.
TCTTTGCCAGTTCATATCCGTCCTCTTGCCACACCTTTGCTTCCTGGAAGGGATATTCTCCGCAAACCCATATTGCCGCCTTTCCGGTCCGGTCTGTTATCCATACATTATTTGTGGGTATTTTGAATGGTTCCGACACTAAGACCACGTCTGATTTTGTTTCTCGTACAACTTGCCCAAGAAGATCTTGAACTGCCTCACAGTGGTTAAGATTTATCTGTATTACTTTCATCTGCGGGCTGAGATTTCCCTCCAGTATAGTGGACACCTACTGCTCCCTGCGATATGCCCTTGTTCACCAGTTCAGAGCATGCACTTTGGTTCCTTCTGGCATGTCCTCGCCATGTGACCGATTTCGCCGCATCTTCTACAGAGTTTAGATCTATCGCAGTTGTTGCAGTCTTTTGCGATATGACCAAACTCTAGACACCTATAGCATGTTTTTAGTTGGATCAGCTCCCTAACTTTACAAACTACCCAGCCAATCTTTATTTTCCCGGCTTTTAGTAGTTTGTATGCTGCTTCCACAGGTAAACTAATTATTGCTATCTGTGTGCCCCCATATCCTTTCCTCAAATTCCTGATAGCAGATTCGTGCAAGTTTTCCAGCCCGAAAACTTTAAGCGCCTGCTGGATGTCCTCTTTCGGTGTAATTTCATCCAAATCCCTGCATTCTAGGGTGATTTCCTGCGATAGGGCTCTAACATTGGCCTGTTCTCCTAACGTAGTCTTCACCAGCTCCCGATAGTCAGAGCTCTTCTTATTGGAGTCTCTATTGAATTCGAGCAGCATTTCGCCCCCTCCGGGTTCTTCTAATGCGACCAACATTCTCACCTAGCTCCTTCAGGCTCGGGTCGCACTTCACTTTGCGGAGAATATCGGCGTATGAGACATCTCCTAGTTTTCCGACGATTATAGCGTCCGGTTTCGGTTTCTTGCGCCTTCTTGCGCCTCTACTCTTCTTCTTTCTGGCTGATTTGGTGGTTACTTTCGTCCATTCTTACGGATTTTCATCCTGCCCAGATTGTTTGTCGGTGTCCGTGTCCTCCGCTCCTGTACTCACGCATCTGATCTCCATCTCAAGATCGCTAAAAGATGTCCTGATCAGGCGCAGCATCCTTTTTATCTCCTTATGGACGTTGTGCCTATCCTTCACATAAAATTGCAAGCTCTCGATATGCGACTTTAGTTTCTGTAGTCTCTGGTCGATTACATTACCATCGCTCTCGCTCGCTGCCTTATGCCTTGGTTCGAGATCGAGTAGCGGAAGTGCTGCCACACTAGGCTGACTTACCTTTACTGGTGACCTCGTCACTCGGTTGCTCCTAAAAAAGGCTTCCGCCTCTGTCGTACGCGTACTTGTAGTATTTAATGCACCAACAGCCAAGTTCTCCACTGCTGGAAAATTGCGGTTATTGGATGACGACGGCTGGAAGCCAGCTTGTCCAACCCCAAAAGCCGCCGGTACTGGGTTTCCTACTCCCTGCACCGTAGTCAATTTTTTCTTCTCCTTATCTGGCATCTTGAATTTTTATTCAGGGGTGCGCCCCTAGCATTTTTAGCCTACTGCCAGGACCTTTTACGCAGCCGCTCCTCCCGGAAAACAGACGCTGGCCAGAAAGCCGCCCACTATGAACAGACGCTTTTGGATCCCACTCCCACGTACGAAGGCGCACCTCCTGGTGAACAGACGCTTCTGCAAGTTTTGGTCCACGAGTGGTATATTATTTCCCACTTACCCGTCGGTAAACCGGTGAGGGCATCCCCCTATCCGCCACCTGGGGACGTGCCCGATGGGAGACTTGCAACTCCCACGGGTGTGTGTGTGTGTGTGTGTGTGTGCTTAAAAACACCTTCTTTTCATTAGCCATTTGTCGCTGCGAAAACACCGTTTGGTATTACTTTGGGAGGTGGGGTTTGAACGGGCATTCTTTAATTTATTTTATTTATCAATTCAATTCTTCATCCATTTATAATGTTATGAACCACTATTGGTTTTTCCTCTCGCGCTCAAGGCACTCTGAGCTTAACATACGTAAGATGATGTTCTCTGGAGTTGGGCGCTGCCTAAGTCCACTTGAGAGTTTTTGTCTAGCTTTCTCCAATCAAGGGCAGAAGAACATGTTCTTTTCTTTGCTTTATTATTCATCGTCATCATAATACAGCATTTTTATTAAGAATAAAAATTCTTGTTAAAAAAATGTAGTTAAAACATATACGTATAAGTTTAAAAATTTTACAAAAAATACAATAAAAAAAATCAATTATAAATATTAAAATGATAAGCATATTTAGAATCTATAAAATTTACAAAAGTATAATGTTAAATCTCTGAAAATTGCATTTCATAATACAGAAAACCTTAATAAGAACACGACTAAAATAATCTAAACTATTCAATGCGCTTTTGTATGATAAATTTCTTCTGCTGAGACTTAAATCGCGACAACAGATCAATAGCTCTAATCTGCTCTGGTAATCGATTGTAGGTAACAAGACCAACACGGAGATGCGAATTATGCGCTACTTTGAATCTATTAGAATTAACATAAAAGTCATTGCGATTTCTTGTGTCATAATTTTTGAAATATCGAAAAATTAGTTTGTAGTACGACAAGCCATGAATTGATTTGTAAATAAATAACAGAATTGTAGAAATACACTTGTCTCACATTGAAGGTATTATTATAAAGTTCACGAGTTGGGGTTAAGTAATGTTTGTTAAGAATTAATTTAATATGTAATTTTATTCTGACAAATTTGAACTGCATCTAACATATAATTGTTGGCATTGAACCACAATGGGATTAAATAATTTAACCGGGAGAATACATGCGAATAATAAATATTCCACAACATTTTAGAACTTAAGTAAAGCCTCAATTTCTAAATTCAAATAAAAATGGGTTGATACTTGCTAATAGACTACGTAGGTGATGATTCCAGGTTAGAAGGCCGTCAAGCTCAAGACAACAAGATATACAAAACTATCACACTGTGAAATAATAATTCCATTTACTTGAAGGACAGGTAACAGGGTTCCTTTTAAAGAATAACATATAGTGCGATTTATTTAATTTTAGAGACAAAGCATTATTAAGCAGCCAACTAATTAGCAGGTCTAGATCATATTGCATTATAGATTGAAGGGTACTGTAGTCCCGTGCTGAATATAATATGCACATATCATCAGCGTACATTTGATTTTTCCCCCTTAAATAATAGACAGAATCAATCAAGTCATGTAAACAGCTACTTTCATCTGCTATACTAACACTTTGAACACGATTAACTAAATATGTTTTAAACAAATTTAACTCGTTAGCTGATATACCAACCAGAGAAAGTTTGTAAAGTAGTAATTCGTGGTTAATACTGTCAAATGCTTTTCTGAGATCAATAAAAAAGCTGAAACAACTTTTCGTTCACCAAGGTTTTCCTGCAGATTAGTTACAAGGTGAATACATGCCATAGTAGTACTAGAATTTTCAATAAATCCAAATTGATTATTGCTGAGACGTTCCAAAACAATATGTTCAATTAATTTACTGACATTAGATAAAATTGAAATTGGTCTATAATTTCCAGGATCGCATTTATCACCGGATTTGTAAATGGGGATAACTTTAGCCTGGGCTAATGATGACGGAAATACACCTAAATCAAATGCACTATTTATCAATTTAACCAGCATAGGAGAAAAGTTAGTTGAATATCTTTTCAATAATTTTGCCAATATAGAATCAGGACCATTAGATGAATTATTCTTGAGATTATTAATAATTTTCGCTACCTCTATAGAATTAGTATGATGTATTTTGAAGGGAACAGAAATACTATAATTACAGTTATTACGATGGTAACGTGAGTTAAATGAATCGGTACTTGGTAAGGAACAACGAATAGTAAACCATTTATTTAATTTATTACAAATTTGTTTACGATTGGTAATAGTGCTACAATTTAATACAAGTTCAGTGCATACAGTTTCCTTCGGAATTTTGTTAAATATAGCTTCATTAAGAACTGACTAAATTTTCCTAGAATTAATGGCACTAGAAATTTCATATGAATAATAATCTCGTTTGGCCTTATTAATAAGAGTAATGATTTTATTAGGTAACAATTTAAATTGTTGAATATAGTAAAGATTATGCGGGTAATTACGTTTTAATTTGGCGAACTTATCACGGTTCTTCATAATGCTTAAGATTTCATTGGTAATCCAGGGTTTTTTAAAGTTGGATTTACTCATAACAAATTAAAACAACACTGTCACTGGATTTTTCCGTAAGTTGATAATTAATTGTACTTCTAGTATGTTTAGTGCATGATAAGTTGAGATGCCTTTTACAAACAATAGAGATTGAAATTTGACGGTGATCAGGAAAGGAAACGTCCTTTAGCGATATAATATATTTATAATCAAAATTATTGGACAAAATATCGTCGATGACTGTTCCGATGGTCCTGGTCGATGACCTTCAGACAATGAATTTAAAAATGCATAACCACTAGCAGTTACTGTCTGACAGTACTTTTGTATAGTTAGATCCCGTTGATCTTTGATGTTAAAATTGAAATCGCCAGCACAAATACAATTTATATAAGGACTAATAATTCTTTGAAGCGTTTCATTAAAATGATCACAATTGCATGACTGATTTCTATAAAGGGCCTAAACATTCAGGTAAATACCACGGATATTGACAACCAAAATATTACTACCATCAAATTCATGATTTAAAATTGTTGACAAATAAATCCACAATTCCGATAAAATCAACACATAAACTAAATGTTTCGATGCAGTTAATACAGAGTCTATTTCATGAACTTTGTTTCTCAAACTTCGTCTGTTAAAGTATAATACATTGAGACAAGTATTGTTGGACTTTGTATTTAATATCAATATTGTTTGTAATATTAATTGACATTATAATATTATACTTATATACCATCAGCTACACCACTATTAAGTTTATCTAAATCCACAAATGCTTTAATTGTGTGTATACGCGATCCCTCCGACTTTCTAATTTTGCAGTTATTATTCAACCAGACAAATTTGAAATTATTTTCTTGGGCGAATTTTTTCATCCGCATTAACAAAGCCTATAAATCCTATTCAAAATAATACTCCATAACAATGGACCCATCACCGAACAGTAAATATTTTATCTGCGTAGATAATTAATGGATAAGTTAATGACAAAAAATATGTTTAAAAATACAGAATTTTGTAAAACATAATTTTATGAAACAGAATTTTGCAAAACGAAATTTTTCAAACCAGAATTTTTCGAGAAACTAAAATTTCGAAAAAATTGAATTTTCTAAAACAGAATTACGTACCGATCCCAAAATTACTAGTTGTTTAACTTAATTTTTTATATTAAAGAATAATAATTTATATGAATTCGATTGTGTTCTTAATTTAAGGAAACTGCTGTATTCTGCTATGGTAAACATGCCATGTTAGAATTAACAAAGTATTTCAAGGGCCTTTCCTTGTTCGCTTGCCAATATTTTAATGTGGACCAGATGTAGAAGAAGTCCTTCTTGGTGTTGAATCAACAAATTTCCGCCATTCGCTTTCAATTAAATTACCCTATTGATCTAAATATTTACTAATCCCAAATATTTAATACAATAATACTAAAATATTTACGAAACTGGTCAAAATAATTTTTCACATTACATTTATCTTCCTATTTTTGGACACCAGTGAAAATTTAATTTCATTTCAGCAGCGTACCAGCCTTTATAAGTAAAGTTACAACAAAAGAGAGGGTGAGACTTATCAGTGCAGCTATAATATTGACCGCAAGCTACCTAGTTACGTACAGAATAGAATCAGATGGTAATTGTGTGTTAAAATCGTAAAGTTAAAATTTGTCATTATGGATAATATTATTATGTTTTTTATTTCTGGTTTTCGCATCTGTCCAGTAAATTATATTTGCTACATTTATTAATGTTATAATTTTATAAAAATATGAGTAACGGTAAGTTGGCTAACTTCCAATTTTTTTTTTGGGATCAAAGTGGCTTCTTAATTATTTTAAGATGATGAGTATGATTTCTAAAAAGTGTGACATACTCGTATATGTTCCCTTGAGGTGAAATTTAAATATATGGGACAACATTGGAAATTATTGTAGATTAAATCGGAACCACTAATTCTCCCGGGTTCGTTGCCATCATTCTTATTTTAAGGTCAATCTAACAATATTATTGTCACTATTGCATGTACCTATTTTCCAAATAAATGGCCATTGCGTCATTCGATCTTACTAAAAAATTAGCACGAACAAGCATAAATTAGAGTATGTAACCAAACCAACCCACCAGTTAACGTCATCAAAGATTTTTAACATACTCATACACGCAATCAATATAACAACCACAAGGGATTAAAAAATATTCAACAAATGTGTGTTATTTAAAATGAATTTGTTCTAGCTTTTCTCACAGGAAAATATTTATTTTATAGAATTTTACAATTTTCTAGTTATTTTCCAAAGTTTTTCTATTAAAGTACGCAAATTAAGACTTGTACGAGTTTATACATACTAAGTAGCGTATATGAATGTTTTTTTTTTAAATTGAATGAAAATATTGTAGAATAATAATGTAAATAAAAATATACGAAATCGTATTGGTTTTTTTTTTTTAATTTTCTATTGTCTATTTATAGACAATTTTACAATGAAAATTGGTAGCGTAACGCGTACACAACAATTTTCCAAAATATTGCACAGACACACATATACAGACACTCACAAACAATTTCAATATAAACAGTGACAATAACATGATATATTTTGTTACAATATCAATACGGCGTGCGTATATTGGATATAATGTGTTGATGATTAGTTCCGAATTGCGGATAGAAGAAAAACGACCGTGGTTGTGGTGTGTGAAAACGCGATGAAAATTCCAATCGATATTATTTTTTATGTGTTACGGGTGGTGAATGGTATCTATTTTACAGACAGATACATAACATTCTATTTTGTTTATATATATATTTATAAATACTTACACAAATGTTCCTATTGTTGTACTGATAAGATTTTAACGCGCGTTTATACGCTTCACTACCAATTACAAATTATTATTAATCTTAATATAATTAATTTTGATTAATATAATTTAAATTTTCTTTTGGTTGTTGTTATGGCTTGTGTTGAAATTCTATATAGCCATTGACGTATTAGCTGTAAACATTTGTTACTAATGGTATGTCCTATGTATATACAGTGGATGGTATATTGTGTTTTGTGACTAAACAGAATAAAATATTTTCGAAAATTTCTTTTAATTTAATTTAATCAATAAAAGTTATGACAGTCGGTCGCGATTTTATTTTTATTTATAAAAAATATAAGTTAGAAAAATATTAGACGTTGATTGAAATAAATCGTTAAAATACCGTCATTTAACTAATGGCAGAAAGTGTGTTTGTAACCGATCTCTTGGCGACCAACACGTTTTTTGTTCATTGGGTATGCTGAAGCCGATACTTGGGGGGTTCTGTGCCGCCAAACGAATTAATGGATCGTACAATAACTTTACATGTTGAAATAACTGAAAAAAAAAATGCAAAAGTGTTTTATATCTAAAAGATCTAAAAGTGAAGACAAATAAATTAGTCACTTTTGAAGATATGTTTATCAAATATGAATCAGTCAAATTGTTTAGACGGGTACATGGTTTAGTCATTTGGTGGTACTTTCGATTTTTCAATATCATTCAATTCCTTTATCGATGATAGTTCATTCTTTAGACGTACACATTATGAGTTTTTTTTTTTAAATTTTTATTGGCGGTGGTGGAAATGCATTTACGCGCATGTGTCGGACTCTCGCCACCGAACTACCGACTAAAACCATCCCACCACTTAGAGCACAATCTCAAATGATTGGTACCTGTCCATATTCGCCTTTTTGACTTTCAAAATAACCTCGACCAACTTCTTCACAAGCTCCCAACACTGTTCTTCCTTTAACATTGTATCGATTGCTGTCTCTGGAGAATACCAAGGGCCTACTTCTTCCTCTAGCCATCTCCTTCGTTCCCCCCACCTACCGCCCGCAAAGAAAATCGTCTGCTTCTCCTGGACAATATACACCTGGACATTGTGTGCAGATACTTCCGGAAGTATCCATGCCCACTTAAAACTGTCTCGAGTAGTATCCGACCTGTCCGTGACTTCTCCCAATCCAAAGGTTCACTTGTTTAATTGAACTCGCAACCTTTCCTTCTTTCTCGCTAACTCGCAGCTATAACTAGGATTGCTGGTTCCGACACTATTCGGTAAGCCGATGCTACTCTTAGTGCTCCTCTCCTATGCACTTGAGACAGCCGCTTCCGGTACATATCCTTGTCAAGTGAGTTGACGACACTTTGTTTGGGTTATACCCGCAAGAATATTGCTGCTAATCTGTTCAAGTCCCGTATCCGACGTTTCAACTTGGTTTAGGATGAAAATCTGGTCGGCAGTTCCCGCCATCTCCCGTGTTTCTTTCAGTGCATCCGATGCTGCGCCATAAATCGACTGACCAGACTCCCTTCCTGATCGAGGCGTAGTCTTAGGCGTTTTACTGCTTTCAGTATTTATTTGTTCTTGTAGAAATTCCCACAACGTTTTGTGCAGTTGGGAAAATCAAATTTATGAGTATTTTATTACGGTTGGGAGGTAGTAGTGTAATTTGTTGGCACTGTAATTTATATTGGCCTTGCGAATTTAGAGGAAACATGATGTAAAATATTTAGCTTGCACGGAATCTCGTTTAGTCGTAAGTTCAGTTATCGCTATTGACAATGTTATTAATGGCATAATTACACAAGATGCATCTGGAGGCAGACATAAAAAGTATTGTGTCTGATTTCGTTCGACCGTTTTGAGGTAAGTTTCGAGTATTGTTAAAGGGCGTAACCGATACAAGCACTATTTATACTTTTAAGTGTTGATGCCTTTTATTATTATGCAGGTATTTCAAACCTGGTTGGTTGAAATTGTATTGCAAAAAAGAGGAAACGGAACTCACTTATCTAACCTTTCACCACCAACAACCAATCGAAATGTCAAATTGCTTCAGTTTGACTAATAATAGTAGCAGCCAATCACATATATAATTATCTCAATTTTCTTAGGGGCCAAAAAAAGGGTTAATTTTATTGAAACACTCATCCGTAATCTACCTTAGAGTACTCCCGGATACTACGTTAACAAGACCATGTCCTGTTGTTTTGCTGCTTAATACTACTCAGTAAAAAAACAAAGAGCAATAAAGACTAAATTTTAGCAATATGATGGCTAATTTAGAGAAACTTAGCACAACTTAAATAATAATTAGTACCACCATTTTTAACTTTTTTCTTAAATAAATTTCACTAAGTCGTCTTAAACTATCACGAAGCTAACACCTCAGGACTTCTAGTGGGAACTGAGCCGCTATAACGTTGGATAAAAATTATTTTATACCACGGAGGTAATAAAAGTAGCACACACCTTTTAGCAAACTACTGGAATATATGCATTAAAACATTAAATAAATATCGTGGAGTTTATCTATTCCAAAATTATGCGAGCCCATGCTTTGCCGGGATCCTTGACACAAAAGATTTTTGTGGAATTGGGATGTTACTCACAGAAACAACTAGGGTGATAACCGCAGCAAAGTTATTAACTATCTACCTAAATAGTTAAATTAATTAAGTTAGCAAAAAGCAACATTCTCACATTATATAGATTTGGATTATGTTTAGTTGTTAGTGTGTTAGTTGTGATTAGGTACAAATAGTATCAACATGGTATTCCTCAACAGTAAATAACTTGAGTCTCATCCTTTGCTGTATATGAAGAATGCCAATAAACATAAATAAAGCAAATACGTATTTAAACTATGTTCACACTAAACATTTTTTTAAATTAATTTTTTCACAAAATCATGGAGCGGAGAAAAGTGCATCATTAACTAGATCCTCCTTTTAAAAACTTGATATTTATAGACTAATATAGTTAGGTTAAGCGGCGGACTCCATCCAGTATTGCATAGGTATCTTTACAATGTTTTAGTCATTGAGATTTTAGAACGTTTTAACGCCTAAATAACTGCAAATGTTGCAGGACTGTATAATGTGTGTGTAAATTCTGCAGTTTGATTTGTAGTTTAGCGAAAAATGACTGCAATTAAATTCACCACCGGCAGTGCTGATTAGTCAGTTCATCAGTCAGTTAAGATCCTGTCTCAAATTACTATGTATATAATTGTAGTTTAACATCATTCAACCTTTAATGAAAGTATGCAGGCGGTGTCAAATAGTAATCCACATATTTCAAAAGGAGCTACTTTTCAGGATTGATAGAACCTGTTTTGTCAACAGCCTATACCTATAACAAAGAAAATCAACCTTAGTAAATAGTATCATTTTCATGGAGAGTTTAAAACGTTAAAAAGTAACGATGCACCCAAAAAATAAATAAATAAAAATTGACATCATTCGGTGCTGATATTCTGAGTCGAACTAAAGAAGATGAAGCTACTATTCTCAACAACAACATTCCGCAAACTTTACTATAATTTTTACGTTTACTGTTATGTACAATTTAAACAAAAAGCCTTTGAGAGATTGACAACTCTCTTACTATGTTGTGTCCTTATTTACCATTTCTTATCCTATCGTAATTTTCCTCTTCTATAATTAGTTTATCAAAATTATGTATAATATGGTTGTACCCCTAAATCCAAAAGGTACAAAATTCAAATTATTATAAGAATCGAAAAGCGAAAAACACGGCGAAATCCCAATTTCATGGATCCATTCGCCTCTCTAGATTCACTCTAGTGATGGTAATTTGAATACTACTTCTTCTTTGGTTATTTTATGGATAAAGGCTGGTCTGATTATTTCTATCCCTGCTTGTCACAGCTAATCCATGATAAAGAAGCTTTTATTGACCAGCATTGCACCTCCTTTTAATAACTTATTCAACAAATAAATTCCAATGAAGTTGCCAGAAGTTGAAACTCCAACCAAAATTTTTACCACGTGATTTCCCTTGTAATATGAATAGAAGCAAGTTCGGCAATTCAAGGAACTGAAAGCGGCGTTTTTGACCTCAGTGCAATTCCGAATACGTATTATATTGGGGAATTTACGAAAGCACTGCCAGTAAATCAACCCTTTTAATGCTTTGGCCAAAACTTGGATTATTTCTGTAAAACACCAGTTAGCTGTTTTTTGGTTATTTGAAGCAAAATCAAAATTCAAAGCTCAAATTCGATTTTAACAGAAATGATATTATAAGAATTCATTTCTCTAGACTCAATATAGAGATTCATTGGTAGGTGCTAACGATTTCTGTATATTGTATCATTTTATATTAAGAAGTGCAAATAATGTGACCTGTGACCTGTATTCACAAAATTATTGCACTTGAAAAATATTTCCAAATTTTTGAAATGTAGGGGTTCTACAGCTTTCCAATTGACCTTATTTCATGGAAATTTTCATGACAGTGGCAGTCACAATTATAAATTACTTTACTTTCTTATTTCATATCTACCACTTGTTTCTGCATCATTTAAGAGAGTACATTATCGTTGTGCCAATTCTTAAAACAAAACATAATTAGTTAGAACAAATTAAACAAATATATTTTATGTTTTATAAACTAATCAATAAGGCCGATTCCATTTTGAAGATCTCGATTATTTCTCAAGTTGTAATAACGCCTGATATACAGGCAAGTTTAGTTTTTTTCACCATTAACAACTCAGAATTGTTAAAGTGATGAAAGAACCAATTTTCAAAGCAGCTGGCAATTTGTTAAGTTCCTTTTTAGAATTCGCACGTTGGAACTGCACACTAATGCCGACCTTTGGTTTTTTTATTAGAGCCTCCCATAATAAGAAAATGTATAGATTTATTAGTTTTAAAATGTCCTTTATATTCCCACAAAGCGTCCGTTATATGTCACCAAACCAACCATTTAACTTTTATAAAACTTTTCAATTATTTTGAACAGGGCATTCCTTAAAATATCACACGTTTTCTTAAATACGGAGATCCCTTCCCTAATATCCTAATTCCTCCTCGATTATCCTCTACCCCCATGCAGCCAAATCGCAGACTCCAAATTAATGCTAGATTATTCAGAACTGAGAGGTATTGAACAGCAATCAAAACCTCATTCGTCGTTTTTCATCTTCGATCTTTAAAAGATAGCTTCAGTTATATTGGACATCTCTAGTATGCTGTTGAAAATCGTTAAAAATGTAAATTACTCCGTTCCGAGAACATCCACAATGTTCAAAAATTCCTTTCTGAAGATTTGTGCCGTTTGTTCAGATCACAAAATTGTGTCAGCACCGTGAGAATTGGCTGGTATAATCCTTTAATCAGTGCTTCAACCTCAACGGAGCATTGCTGTGGACCATTCGAGCAATACAAAGAAATAAAACACACACAATACAAAGTCAGAATTAATGTCTATTATCTAATGTGAAAATGTGAATGACCGATACCCCACCTCCTTGTCTCATAGTATTACATTTTCTATATCTCCTCAACTTCTTGATAGCGTGATATAATTTAATGGCGTCCCATAGTATTTTGCTAATAAGATTTATATACCACCTTTAATACCAAGAGGGTTTATTACTCAGAAATAATACCTTTAAGGCGATTTTATTAAAGCAATTCACAAATAATCTATCGATCAACATGTCGTTAAAATTTCAATCAAAAAAATGTCAATAAAACGTTGAAAAATTTCAATATTAGTTAGAATTGGAAGAAAAACAAAAATAATAAAAATGTATGACTATGGAAGGACGAAAGGACGGGCACTGTATTTTTGTAATCGATGTTTTGGAGTCCTGGTAACCTAATTCGTCTATAAATGTGAAAATCTGGAACAAATTTTTTTTCGCGATCATTATTCAGTTTTTAATACGTCTCTATGACATCTCGTAAGGGCCCCAAAATTTGTTGATAAAATCATCTAGAATCTTGTTTCTCATGATTTCCTTCCGTTTTTCCTTAGTTTCGATTTTAGTTCAGTTGAATTAAAATAAAATTAGAACAGTCGTAAATAACCGAGGCATCTAGCTGCACTCAATGCTGTATTATTTATTCGGTCAGCCCAAGAAATCTTATCAGATATAGTTATGCAGAGAGCATGTCAATAGATTCGGAACTACTCGTAATAGAGTCACCCCTTTTGAGAATTCGAAATGAGATCTGAGCTCTTATGGCAATCCTCTCTGCGAGAAAAGAAAAAGAGGAATAAAGTGAGCTGTCAGCAGCATAGAAGAAGTCAGCATTTAGAAAAAGTGTAGGGGACAAAACTGATCCCCACGGCACACTAGCATTAAAAGTGTGAGGAACGAATGTTGCACCATCTCAATCCAAGAAACCAACGTACTGGGAAGTCCAATTTCTCTCAACGTGCACAGAAAACCCTTGCGCCACACACGATCAATACTTTCGAGATGTCGAGCGCATTGATTTGAGATCCACCGGACTGAGGAATCCATCTACTCTATTGTTCGGTGACGTAGTTTATTAAATTACCAGTCGACAGCCACTTCGAAATTCATACTGTTGGTCGGAAATTAGATGATGTATTTCTAGGTATTCTATCATAAAAAAATTAACTTTTTTTCTAGAACCTTAGAAAAAGCAATGAGACAATATCTATTGGCCGGTAATTCGAAAAACCAGGTTTGCTGCCATTTTTGGACACTGGGTGAACATTGGCTATTTTCCAGATAGAAGAGAAAATACCAAGAGTCAAAGATGTATGGAACCGAGCTAGAATAAGAGACAACAGAAGGTTTTAACGAAGAGTCAGGCATATTAGAATCTGTGGCAAACTTTGTGACAAGGAAGTCAGTCTTTTCCTGGGCTGATGCATAAAGATTGATTCCATATAATGAAGGTGGTAAACTGGTCTTCCTGGTGTTGAGAAAGTTCTCCTGCACACTTCAACATCTCTTGCTTAAAGTTTTTTTTAGCACTAGAGACTGTGGCTGACGCTCGATTTCTAGCCATCCTGAAAGGTGCTAAGTTTTCATTCGTTGGGTCATTTAAATATTTACGATGAGACGCTACTTTGAAAGCAGCAGTCCTTACGCACTCCCGGTTACGCCATGAGTTTCTTGCCTTTTGGGGTTTTGGAAGACTGAAATACCGAAAAAAACTGCTCACTCCTGTCCAATCAACACTCTTATAGTGCTATGGTTGGCGTTGAGGTGGTACCTCCGATAAGACCACGATGAAGGAAATTCCGCTGTTATTAGCCGACGGTCCGAATTCCCAAGTGGGGAACCGACAGATGTGGTGTATTTTTCAGGATTACTTATTAGAAATAGGTGACCCGTGTCACTGTCCCGAACTGGTATTCTCGAACGACGGGTAACGAGTTGAGTAAGTCAAACCCATAGTAAAGACCACGAAGAAAGTGGAAGTGTTTCGAGACCCAAGCTTTACCCCATAAAAAGTTAAAAATGTCGTTCTTACTTTATCAAAAATAGCTGGAAGCGCTCTATGGGGAATCAACCGATGTATTAAAGAATAAGCTTTAATACCGATAGTTATCACAGGAGTTCATAATTTGCAGAATCGAAACGAAAAACCCCTCAAGAGAATGAACTACAGAAACTTAAACTCCAGAACAGATCGTTGTATCAGACTCCTTCCGACCGAATGCACTAATAAACAAACATGAACATTAATCTACTCTGTCAATAACATAGCGAAAAGTAATAAAATAAAAAAACACAGAAAACCAAAACAAAAAAGAAAATGACAATAAATAAATAACTGTAGGGATTGAATAGGAAAGGAAGGTACATGTGTGCTTATGAGCGTGAGTTTCCCGTTGCTTCAAAAATAAATTGTAGCATTGATTATAATTATTATTATTAAGTTTTGTTTTCGATTTTAATTAATAAATAATTAATTAACACAACTATCGTAGGACTACGTTAGTTTATTAAAATTAACACTGAAATATACGCAACAACATAATTAAAACAAAAATTATTTAAATTGAAAAAAAAGTGTATTGCACTGCGATGGACAGTACTCATCGAATGTGCGAAGACAACTAATATTTACCTTTATTCATTAGATCGCATTGGGCTCGTTCGATTGTTTCCTAAACGTCGAATTTGTCAAGGAAACGACATTTTTGGGGTGCGTTGGTTCGATCCATCTAGACTTCCTTGACGAATCAAATACAATGATATAGTTCTATGGCAACATATTCAATAGTGACACACCATAGAGTGTGACATACGCCAAATTTTCCCGCCCACGTAACTTTCTTTTTTTGGTTCAACTTACTTTCGGAGGATGCGAAAGTAAATAAAACCAAAATAAAAAAAAAAAATGGAGGTGTGGCCAACACACGACTTTCTTTTACGAACAGAGAATTTTGAGAAATTTTAATTTTTTTTTATAATTTTTTAAATTTTTTTTTTTAATTTTTAAATTTTTAAATTTTTTTTTAATTTTTTTTTTTTTTAATTTTATTTGTTTTTAATTTTTGGAAATATTTTGTTTTCGGTAGTTTTTTGTAAACCTTATACTTTTTAAGTTATTTGCAAAATAAATTTTCTGGACCAAGGGAGTGGCCACTTCCGGTTAGCCGATTTGGAGTAAAATTCACTGGGACCTCCCAATTTATCAAAAAAGCTAAAATCTGAAGTTTCAGTTCGATTGGTTAAACCATCTGGGCTGTAGAGAGGACACAGACAGACTGACAGACTGACAGACGGACAGACGGACAGACTGACAGACTGACAGACTGACAGACAGACACCATTTCGAAACCCACTTTTTCGGACTCAGGGGACCTCAAAACAGATAAATCACTAAAAATATCAAGGTCCAAAATTTTCATGATTACTATACTTTATTTTACTAGAGTAAAAGAAAGTAAAATGACGGGGGCGGAGAAATTTGGCGTATGTTACAGTTTATGGTGTGTCACTGCTGAACATGTTTCCTACGTCAAAATGTGTACAGCATCACATTCATAAGCCCATTGAACACTGGAGAACAATATTCATACTCATATATGCCCAAATTAGTATTTTTTTGCATTAAGTTGATAATATGAAAGATATTTTTATGATGACATTAATTGTGAGTATCAAATAAAATAAATACAAGCTACTTCTGATATTTTTATCTCTTGGTGAAGAAATGAAAGGTTATGGAGCTGTGAAAACTACAACTATTCAAACCCATAATTTAATTTCAGTTTTATAAATGAGGTAGCCTTCATTGTTGCCTCAATTGCTCTTCAGCCAAATAATGTCCGCATACACAAAACGAATCATTGCCACGGAATTATAAAAAAAAATGAATATAATTGAACATTGTAAGGCCAAAAGTTTCCTATCAAGGATAAAGTGACAGGTGATTTTATCAACAACTTTTGGACCACTTGCTTAGATGTATTAAACACTGATCAAAACTTAACTTTTCCCAGAATAAAAATTAAAAACAAAAAAATTGTATTGAAATAAAAAGCTTAATAATTAATTTAAATTATTTAAAACTAAAAATTCCTAAAAAATAATAATTTGTTTCATTTTTTAAAGAGATTTGTGTTGCTATACAATGAAAATTTAGCTTGCACAAACAATTTTCACTACGATAATACCTACCGATTTAATTTATTTTCAATTTTCAATAGAACTCTAAACCCTCGAGGAAACGAAAAGAAAAACTGCATTCCATTTTTTAAAATCTCTTGCCTGTAATCAATTGATTTTTTCGGCTTTTTATAGACAAATATATTAATTGTTCATGACATTCCCAATATCTTCGATTTGGTAAATCAAAAAAATAAAGAGGCCAATCACTCATAATTTATCTACTGACAAAAGTAGAAAACTCCCCCTCCCCCCTTCCCCCACCTTAGCCCAATATTATTATGAGTGATTGGCCTCTTTATTTTTCTGATTTACCAAATCGAAAATATTGGGAATATATTTGTCTATAAAAGCTGAAAAAATTAATTGATAGAATTTTTAATATAAAGAAATATGGAGAAACAAATTTTAACTGGCATAAAAAATCGTGTTTAAATTTTTTCTTTTAGAAAATAATTCTTGTACAGAAAGAATTGAATTCCAATTTTATAAGCCAATGAAATGTATTGTTGTATTTTTAAATTAAAAATAGTTTCGTCTGGTTTCAACTCTTTCGTTCCAGAACTAACTTGTTGTAAGTTGTTCGAATTAGAAATTGAAAACCCATTTTATATGCAAAATAATCAATAATAAAGCTATCGGGGTTAATTTATATCTTCTATGTATTAATTATTAATTTATAAGCTAACTTTAGGTTTTGATGATTCTAACAAAAATAGCCTCACCATTCATTATTTGTTCGTAAATAAAGTTTCATCGCTCAAAAGACTGTCTCTGAAGCGCTGTTGCTTTTAATATTGATGTATATTCCATTAGTTTGCTTTTAATGGAGGGTACCATACCTGTTCTAAATTTTAATTTGATGTATCAAATATTGTTTACTGATATTTAATGAAAGGCCTTTATCTCGAGGGATTGGTGAATTTTGTAGAAGTATTAAATTATAATTAATTACTATAAACCATATCCTTTAATTAAACCTGTATAACCAGTATCCCACTAGAGATATCTTCAGCGATTTGATTTTGTACAGCATATTCTATGTATAACACCTTTAAACACACAACCATCAACGTAATATTCACGTTAAAATCAAGAAATACCTCATAAAAATGAAAAAGCAATTTGTTCAAAATTTATTTAAAAATAGACGGATTTTTTTTTATTTGATTGGAGATAATCATGTGGGAGGCTCTTAATTATCTATAAACGATTTACATATTCACACACACACACACACACACACACACATATATTCATGTTTCGTTGTTTTTATTCAGTAGATGAATATTTGTCCTTAACATCAAATATTTTACCCACTTGAAGACTTAATGGGTAACTAGCGAATCAGTAAAAATCCCTACAGAATTTGACGAAATTATTTCCTTACAGAATATTTCACATATTAGCCACCGAATTTGCAATAACTGACAAATACAGTATTTAAATTGTAATCTGCTTAGCAAAATTATTATTTTTAAGAAAAGTTGGCCGTCAAAATTTTGATGTATTCTGATATTTCCTTCAGTTAAAGCTTGAATTCCACTGTGAATAATTGACTGAACTGACTTCAAGTCGAAAGAAGACAAAAAAAAAAGAAATGCATTGGAGAAACAAAGAAAAAGCATGTTTTTTTTATTTTTTTTATAGCACAAATATCTTGATAAATTTTGACAACGACAGCAAAAAAAAAAAATAAAAAAAATAAATTTTTGGTTATCACTTGGAGTTTTAATTTGGCTTTTTCACCACCAATAAATTATTTAAAAAAAACGATTACTTTACTAAATTGCCAATAATAGTATTTAGCGATATTATCACAATTGATCCCAATTTATCACAATTTAACTGTATACAAACTTTATATTTTTGTATTATCACAGCTATTTTAGAAGCAACCACCAAAAAAAATTATGACAATTACCGTAAAAATAACAAACTTTTAATAAACTTAGTGTGCGGAAAAAAATTTGCGTTCGTACACAAAATTTGTGTGCATATATTAGTTGGATAACCATAAAATGACTTCGATTTTGATAACTTTTGACCATAATTATGGCGATCAACTAATACAAACACACATTTGATGTAAGTAAAATCTTGACTGACTTCGTTTTGTGTTTCTTTCACACAACCATCGATTTTATATTTTTATCTCCCTTTATTTTGACTGACAAACTTTTATTCGCAATGGAATTCAGGCTTTACGCGTTAATTTTCGCTCTGTTAAGTGACAGCTGAACTATATGAAAAGTTCTTAAAGATCCGGTGGTCAGTAACATGCACTTTCTATTTATCGCAATCACACTTAAAGTTGTTACTGACCCGCTGGTTTCCCCATAGCTGTAGGCATATGTCAAATTATTTAAACATTTTGAATCGCAAGGTGGTACTGCTACTAAAAATTGTTTGTAGTAATTTATCTGTTTGTAGTAATCATCCGATTTTCAAAATGAGTGAAATTGCAATTAGAATGAAACACCTATTAATCTGTCAAACTGTGCTACAATAAACAAACGGAGCATTCACAATGAAAAAACTTGATACTTTTGACTTACAGGTTTGTATGAATTTCCAACATACCTAAGTAGTGTTCCATCGGGTAAAAATGATAAAAAATATTTATTTTTAAGATTTATTTTCTTTGTGATATTTTCGGTTCTTAAATTAAAATAAATATTCTTTTTTAAGGTATTTATATGGTATTTACACAATCACCTACTTATAAAAAAATAAAAAATAATTTAAATTTCGAATTTTTGTCTGAGAACACTGTTAAAAACCAAATAGTTTCAATATCAAAATAATTTATAAAACAAATTAATTAAAAAATATAAATCTTTAATAAAACCTGGCGACAAAACGAGTTTATTGCATTTTAAATATCATGATATTCCTTATCTTTATTGAATATCATGATATTCCTTATCATTTTGCACGATTGAACACGTCCATAACGAACAAAAATGTTTGCATAAAATTCGTTTTCTGTTTTTGTTTACAAAATG
This sequence comes from Tipula vernalis, assembly GCA_958295665.1. Lineage (NCBI taxonomy): Eukaryota > Metazoa > Arthropoda > Insecta > Diptera > Tipulidae > Tipula > Tipula vernalis. The sequence continues at coordinate 223,771,895 of OY282558.1, forward strand.
GAAATGCTTTCGCTACCCGCGTTCCATCTTTGGGTGTGTTTAGCCTATCAACAGTTCAGAACCTGTTATGAAAGCACATATTTATATGTAGGCCCATCTTTACCTACTCGTATAAATTGATATAATTTATTATCTGGTCTTGGAAACAACCTATAAAAAATTGTTCTGTCGTATGTGAGTCCCTTTCGGGGCAATTAATCTCTTTTTTCATAAGTTTGAATGAACTCCATATGAAAAATTTGTTATCGAACTGGAATTCGGATGCAGGACATGTATTTAGGTTGAAAAAAAACTCATGAGTCATGTTGCGACCATCATCCCCCAAACATGTTTTATATAACTAAAGAAAATCATTTTGAGAAAATCGATGTTAAAGTTTTAAAACTAGGGTAGATTTCAGTTAAAATGAAAACTATTTTTCTTATTGTTTCTCAAATAAGTTTTAATGATTTTGTTTTCGGATCAGGTCAAAATTTATATGTGAAGCAACAACAACGTTTGATCCAACATTGATTTTGGCTTACAAATCTAAAAATTAGTTCAGCTATTAAAATGTAGTTGTACAATAATTTTGTATCAAGTGGTTGGTAGTAGTGAAACGAACAATAAAATTAAGTACTGAACTCATTCTGCCTGTTCACTTGAGTATTCCGCCCTCTCACACGTTTTGCGAAACTTCGCTGGTTAAGTGGTCAATTTTTTTTTAAATTTGCTAGTTTTGCTAATTATGCGAGGTGCTCGTTAAGCAAGATTCCAATGTATGGAAAATATGTTTTAGAAAGATTTAGAAAACATGAAAATCTATTGAGTAAAGTATTGTGAGCTTTTTGTCAAAAGGCATCAAACGTCATTAGTAAAAATTTTTTAAAATTTGGAAAACAGGGGATTTTTTAAAAACTTTAAACTTTATTAAAATGTAAATAGAGAGCAGCTCACTTCGTTAGTCGATCGTACTTATTTTACACAATTTTTGACATTTGATTTTTATGTTAAAAATTATGTTTTACTAAATGCACATAGAAATGTGTTTAATTTCCAAGTGGATTTAAATCAATATTTTGATATTAATTATTCATAAATTAATTAGTTTTTGTAACAATAAGGCAGGGAAGTAAAATTTAGTGAAAAATTGTTCAAATTTTCAAATAAATGTAGTCCATCTGGTAAAATGGGCCCTTTCAGTAGAGTCAACTGAAGATTTTTGGTTTTATTGTTTATTTTTTTTTAATTATTTTTGTCCTTGTGAATTTTAAGAGTGTTAATTTAAGTTTTTACAAAATATTAATTAAAATATTTGATGAATAAAAATTATATAAAAAAAGTATTTTTTGTTAAATTAAAGGTATAAACAGAACAAGAGCGACGAAGACAAGCGACGACCCTTGTCAAATTAAAATATACAGAAAGCATACGATGCTAACAGAACTAATGTCGCTGGCGACGACGACAATATCGCCGAACTGTTTTTAGAAACTATTTCTATTTTTTTCGCCAGCGTTGTAATGCTACCAACTGATTTTTTCGTCGTTATGTTGGTAGTTGCAAATTTTTGGTTGTCAATTTTTCAAAACTTAAGTTTTCGTTCCCTTAACAACAAACAACGTAAATTTATTACCCAAATTTAATTTAAATTAATATCGCTTGAAAAACAAATTAATTGAGCTAGTGAGACGATATTTAAGGTTATGTTGTTTATTATGTTATTTAATTTTGTCGTCTGTCGCTGACGCTCTTGTTGTATTTACTATGGCGACATCGCCGTTCGACAAATGTATTTTGAAGTCGTCGCTTCTAGTTATCACTCTTGTTCTGTTTAGACCTTAAAGGAGCCGATTTTATCTGACCGATGGCCCTTTATACTCCAGAGCCCGATCAAGACTTCCCGAAGCTAAATTGACCACGTGTTAATTTCAAAACAAGCGGCTCCAGCGGTCTAAAACATAAATTCTTATCGGTCGGTAACCAAATTCTAAGCTTTACAAGTCACGATGTCAGTTTTCGATGTCAGGTCGGGGACCATGGAAAGCACACATTCAACCGTGAAGATCTAATAAATGAAAGGTACAAAAAAATAATTGTGGAAGCCAATTACCAGTGTGATTAAGTGAATACTGTTTGGTTGGAAAGAAGTAAACCCACAAATTACTTATTTGATGAGGAAGTGTCATCTTGCCTTTATTGTCGAGCAAATATTCCGGGTTATCCAACGAAGTGGTTTCGCAATAATATATTTTAGTATGTGGACTTATATGCCACAAGCTTTTTGTTTATCGTCCACTTTTCACTACACGATTTAAGATTTAATTCAAACACATAATTTATTTATATAATCATTATTTTATTATTAATAAACGTTATAAAAATTATGTCGAGTGGCAACGACTTTTTGCTTCGAGCTATAATAAACGGTTCCTTTTTATTTTTTTCCCTTATGTAGAGGTGTGGTTTTCCGTCGCCTCTACTATTTTCCAAACTGAATTTATTGTATTCACCACATCACGCAAGTTTCTCGTACCGTGCAAAGGATGTCGCTAATAATAACTGTAAAGGCAAATTTCAATGTTCTGTAATAAAATTAGCACGTATATTGATTAAATTAAGAAACCGCAGTTATACAGAGCGTTGATCATGCCAGTTGTCATTTATGAATGTGAGAGTTGGACCTAGTCGGATGATTACGAAAGGTGGCTGATGATCTTCGAGAAAAGAGTCATGCGAGTAATATTTGGCCCCAAACGAAACGATAATGACACATAACAAGTTTTGTATTATCGCTAGATCAGGGATTTAATGCTGATCTTGTGCGTGAAATGTTAGAACGGATAGTGCAGCCATCTCTGAGATGTGGGCCACCGTTTGGTGAGCGCCGAGGTCGTCGACGACGCTTGTCTAGGACAATAAGAAGAACTAACTCGAGATCGAAACCCATCGGGTGAAATTGGTGATACTATTTTACCTAATTATATGTAGCTGCTGTTGGGAGCCACTTTTATAAGACAGCTCTTGATAGCTAGTTTTGAATAGCGAATAATAAAATACGGCAAATAATGATGAGAAACTATATTCATTGCTCATTATCCTTAAATAAAAAAAAATTGAAAAGAAACTTTAATAGAAGACTTTTTGTTAACCAGCTGGTGGTGAATGGTTTACTGTTAGCTGGAAATGAAAAGTCGAAAATTTGGTTAAAGTATCCACCTGAGGCGCACAGCATACAATTTTAATTTGTACATTCGTAAAACATCCAACTTAAACCATCCATCTGTTAAATAATTTTTTGTATTTTTTATACCTAAACACCATTTGGTTCTACAGCCTACCCGACCAAGGGGCTTATAAACTTGCATTATAATTTTAAACCCAAATGCTGCCTTTCTACAAAGCTAACATTATTCTTACAACATAATGACACGACAATGCAAAGCATTCTAAAGGATGTTTTTAAATCGGTTTGTTTTTCGAATTGGCAACACCGTTTCCAGTAATAGGCAATTTCAGAGCTGATAGCTGATTTGTGCTCAATATGGTTTGCCATTTAACCATGAATAGACCTACCCAATCGTACGTTCGGTGAGGTTCATTTAATCAGCGGTGAGGCTCATTTTTGATTGAACGGCTACGTCAACAACCAAAATCACCTCACTTCGAATGAAGAAAAACTTCAAGCCATTAGTAAGACGCCTTAACATTCACAAAATGTCACTGTTTAGTGTTCTTTATGGGCTGGTGGAATCATCGGTCCATTTTCTTTAAAATTGATGCCGGCCAGAACGTTACAGTTAATGAATACCGCTAAAGAACCATGATTAATGACTATTTCGTTCTTCAATTGAATGTTATTAATGTAGAAAAACTGTAGTTTCAAGAAGATGGCGCAACGGACTTTAGTCTCAATAACGATATTAAAACTGTGCCGGTCATGACAAACTTTGATACATCTTAATTTTAATTAATCAGTTTCGACGTACCAATTTTTACAACCCTTTCCACCCAGTTTCTAAAGGCGAACAGATCAATTAAAACCGAATTATACCTAATATTAACTAACCTAATATTTTTTTCGAAATTTCAAACAATAAAAATCTAGTATTAAAAATTAATTTATTATTGAATAATACAATATTTTCATTGTGGTTCAACCTCTGCATAAAGCTGGTTCTGGTAGTTTTTGTTTTAGAGAAAATCAAAATGGTCGTTACAATTGCAAACTCTCTGCCATATAGAGTAATCAAAGCGTTTGGATGACCAAAAGTGCTCTTCATCCTTAACTAATCACAATGTATTGTATTAGCATTACTATTCTTAAACTAGATCTTTACTATGAACTATGAACTACTATGAACTGATAAATCTAGTTTAGAACTCACTGGTCATCTGATTATGATGGGTTCTTCTTTAGATTAATAGGCTGTTCATATAGTTTTTGTGTATTTTTGTAACAAATATTTTGTTGAAAAAAGCATTTTTTATTCAATAATACAGTTTCCATTTATATTTACAACCTTTCTCTATCTGGAAGCTTAAATATATGATTTTTGTAAAACTCCTCAGGCTTTGATTGGTAATATTATTTTTTGTGACTTGAGATTATATAGCAATCAATCATGCATATATTATAAAAATTGTTTCTTTCCGAAGAATTCAATTCTAATTTCTTAAAATTAGATGCTATGTGTGTGCCTCATAAAACAAGAATACGAGTAATTAAATGTCCCACTGCTCCGTGGTTAAATGCATATATTTTGAATTTAATGCCAGAGATTTGGCTTACAAAAATTATAAAAGATTTGGATTAGAGCTCGATTTTGAATCATTTAAATGGGAATTGGGAATTTGTACAAACCTAAACTAATCTAGAGCAATTTATAAAACTTGGTATTTCATGTAAGTCGACTGAAGCAGTCATTGACTTTTCTATTGATGAAATTTTGATAGGGATCAGTAAACTTAACGAATCTTTAGGTGTTTTGCCTTTACCCGATTTTGATTTTATTAGTTCTGATAGTTATGCTTTTATTTTTGATTGTTTCGGTGAACTTATGGTATTTAATGCACTTTGTACAGTTATGACGGATCCGATGGCATATGACATGGTAAACTTCAAAGTAGTAAAATTATTTATTGATTTGTTTCTGTCTCAAATCACATTTATCATTAACCAGTGTTTGACGAGATCGTTTCCTAATTTATGGAAAGTAACGTCGATTAGTCCTCTTCCTCAAAAGGATGCAATTTCTAATATTTCGACATTCGCCCGGTTAGTATTTTGCCTGCCCTATCCAAGGTCCTGGAAAAAATTATACAACTTCAAATTCTTTAGCACCTCAATAGCTTTAATTATCTATGCAAATTCCAATCCGGCCATAGTACTACTACTGCACTTGTGAATATTGTTGATAATCTATTTGCTATTTTAGACAAAGTTAATTCATTTGCAATTTTAGTCCTATTACACTTTTCTAAAGCGTTTGATTGTGTTAATAGGCATAAGTAATGTAATTGCTGGGGTGCCTCAAGGATCTATTAAAGGCACTTTACTATTTTCCATTTATATAAATGACCTATACTTTGGTATATTTTAAATTGTCGATATCATCTTTACGCTGATGATTTGCAAATGTATATTGGTGGTGACTTGTTAAAATTGGAGGAAATCGTTACGCGAATATTTCGTCATGGGCCAACAATAATTCACTTTCCATTAATCCAACTAAAAGTAAAGCTTTATTGCTCACTAGAAATAATTCGCATAATATTGCATCTGTGTTCTTTTTTAACAATGATATAATCTCATTTGTTCCAAAGGTTAATAACCTAAAGGGTTACTATTGAATTCAAAACTTACTTAGAATGATCATGTAAGCTCTATGTACCAGCGTGTTAATTATATGTAGTTTATATTCGCTCAGACTAATAAAAAAGTTTGGTCCAGTTGACTTACACATATATTATGCCTATTTTCACCTATTGTGTTGTAATATTTTCTAATTGTGATAGTTCCTCAAAGTGCTTACTTGAGGTTACTTTATTGTGAGATATGTTGACCTTAGAAAGTTTGATGATTTTTCCGAATTTAAGAATTCAATCCTTGGATGCGACTTGTTTGAATTTTACTGTTACAGAACTGCCGTTTTTATTTTCTGAATAATTCAATCGAGTATATCATTTTACTTGCATGATAGGTTAAATTTTTCTATGTCTTTGAGAACTAGGAACGTTAAATTGCCTGTTAGTAGAACTTATGTTCACAATAATTCTGGATTAATAAATCCGATTATCACTTGGGACAGTTTGTTAATTAATAACATTAAAGAGGTTATGTTAAAATTAGTAACTTAAAATCAAAGTTCTTGTACATATTGTAATTAATTATTATATTGTTAATTTTAAGTTATTCTCTACTGTTGTAAATATGTATGATATACAAAGGTCACGGCTTTTACATTGAATAAAGTGTTATTCTAATTATTTTTTTTAAAACCAAAATGGTATTCAACAAAGGACGACCCATACCTAAAATAATATAAAATGGCGACGATTAAATTTTTTTTTATTTAGATGGTTCTTTATCAGAAAAGCATCGTTCGAGAAGTCGAATAGACCTAATTTTTTATTGCACATTTTATGACCAGTTTAGTTAGTTTAGTTGATAAAACAAATTTTGAAAATGACATTCTACCAAATAACCTCTGATTTTTTGTCATTTTCTGTGAGGATTACATGTAACCTTTGTATCAAATCTTTTTATAATTCGGAAATTTTCACAAACTCGACATCCGCACAAAAGACGATTTAGCATAAATTAATGCTGCCTACACTAAAAATTCTTGTTTTATTTCTGTTTGACTTTAGTTTTCTTAAAAGTAATTGTCTTACGGCTAGCACTCATCTCCTGTTTAATATTAAAGTTAAAACAATTATAACGAAAAACTGATTTGAAAAACAAGAAGTTAAGGATTAGATTTTATTAATCTTATTATTTACTTTCATAAAAAACTCGTTTTTGCTTCCTAACCAATTTTGAGCTTCACTCTATTCATTTTAATTAAATTACAAGTCTGATATCATAAATTAAGCTACTGCGGACTCATTGATCTAAAAAGGTAACCAGAAATATGTTGAGCAACAGTTAAAAAACTTTGCATACAAGAAACATGAATTTATGATGTTGTAACAAATTTTAACAAATTTTTAAAAACTAGGTATTAGGATCACTACCAATACTACTTAACTTATACATATCACATTCTTCGTAATAGGAATTTACCTGGAGAAATTTTTTTTTTAAATATTTGCACTCTGGTATAGAAACGATTGGTTAAACATTTTTTTTTATTGTAAATACTAGAAAAAGCAAAAAATTATTTGTGATATATTTGATTAAATTTTTTAATCGGTTTCGGCACTCATAATATTCTATAATAATAATGTATGGCTTGGCCGCAAGAGCCAAACACCTGACAGCAACGTGGTAAGCAACTCGGTTAAAATATTCCTAAGAGCAAAATGTGTGAAGTAAATTGTAAAGTCGAAAATAATGAAAACTAGGAAAATTTAAAATTAGAAAAAATAAAACCTTCATTTTAACTAGCATTAGACAAAGTAAAGAATTTTCTTCGTATTCGAGTCGTCGAAGAATTGAATTCTTATTTAAATTAAATCAGATTCGCTCGTTTCTTATTTAAATCAAATCTTATACTTCGAAGAGTCGAATATGTTCGAGCGGAATTCACAAATAGTCCCCATCTGCCGTCTTTTCATTTTCTCTAAGAAATTGTCGACCAAAGAATTTTTCTTTTCTATTTAATTGGTTTCCTCTGCTTTAAAGAAAGGTATAATTTTTGTTTTATTTACTTACCTTGCTTATGTTTAACGATCCTGATTATATAGCAAGGTGAGCCAAAAAAAATAAAAATTCATAAAATAATCAAGGAAAAACGGAAAAATAGTTATGTGTAAATTTGACACAACACAAACAAGTATTTTTTATCATTTATTTATTTTGCCCGCGTGAAGTGGCACGACAAGTGTTTTATTTTTGATTTTTTTTTTTATATGTATAAATTGTGATACGTTTATATCAAAATTAAGCTTTTTGTATATTTTCCAAAAAAAAAAAAAAAAAAAAAAAATTGATAGAAAATTTCTTATAAAAATAAAAATAAAAATTCTAAAAATAATTTACGAGAACTGTTGATATAAAAATAATAAAAAAAAAAAATTCTAAATTTTATTTATTTTATGATGGAACGGAGATTTTGGTATGCTACCACACCACTTTTATTATTTCTTCTTGCTTCTGGGTTTAATTTTTCTTTATTTTTTGTTGGATTGTGGAAATATAGAAAAATGTTTATTAAATTTTGGATATTTTATTGTAAATTATATATTTTAATTTGTTTCTCTTGCTATTTAATTTATTTGGACATTTTAATTTATGAAATCAGATTGTTGGTTTCTAAATGGAATGAATGTGTTTATGAGTGAGGTAGGTAGGTATTTTGGATTAAATTGGATTTTAGATTAGTTTTTTTTTGTAGAATACAAGTAAATTTCAATTTTTGAATTTTGTGTCTGTTTTGTGACGGCTTCAAGAAAGGTAGAATTTTTTTTCTAAATATTATTTAATTGGATCCTTCTTATGATTATATTTCTGGTTATATTTTGGAACAAACTGCTTGTGTTTTACACCACAAACCTTGTAGGCGGAGAGGCGACCGTAAAAACACTTGATTTATTTCTCAAATCATGATATTTTCAGAATAAGTAATATTCATCAAGACAATGAACAAGCACTAGGGTTGCTTATTGGATTTTGGTTAGGATGGCGGGAGGGGGCTACTTTAGAGGGTAAAATTTACATACATACTTAACTTATTTCTGAAAGGATGAAATTAACGTTAATTGTTAAATAAAATAACATTTCTAGGGTTGACTAATAAAATATTTATTTAACCTACCGGCATCCTGTCATTTAGGGTGATTTTTTTGGACACTTACTGAACTTATTTCTGAAAAAATGAAACAAACGCTAAATTATAGTTTAATACTTCCTACAACTGAAAAAAAAAATAGGTTACCAGCTTAAAAGTAGGTAGTAATATTTGACAACCCACTTTGAACATACACCATACCATAGTGTATATTCAATTATTGCATCCCGTATAACGTACTTTATTTATCAAAAATTTAAATAATTTATTAGGAAATAAATTTATTTTTCGACATTGTTTTCTTTTAATTATTTAAGTTTTCCTATATTTATAGCAATAAAATCGTAAATGAGTCAAATTGATCCGCTCCCGCAATTTACAGGGTTAAATATATTTTGATACTTATTTCGATCAAGATATTCTATGCTATCAACTTCACTTTTCTAGTTTTTCCAAAATAATTCATTAAATATTACTTTTATAAATTATAATTTATCTATAATTTGTATCAGGAACTTTTTGTTGTTGGATCATAATAGGTTTCCAATTTTAAATAAAACCAACATCGATTGTTCAAGAACATTATTATTTATTACAACTTTTTTAATATCTACTATAAAATTCAGTTATCAATTTCTTCAATATCAATAAGCTTATCTGAATCATTTTCTTCGTCCTTATAAATGTCATCTACTCTTAACGGGGTTGGATCACCTTCAAACCATTTCAATCCTATTTTATTAGAATGAGCAATCCACCCACATTCACTGAGGTTTAATTTTGTACAAATGAGCTCCGTAGCATCTTGCCACACATTATTAAGAGAAATTGTACGGAGGACTTTTTGTTTTAAAGACTTCCAATATGGTGGGATCATGCTAGAGTTGAAATTTTTAAATTTTTTTTTTTAAATCTTCATATCTGGATTTAGTTGAAAAAAACTTCTGAAATACGACCAATCGAGCAAAATTCACATTTTTACAGTATTTCACTCCGTACATTAATGATGTACAAATATTCTTGCAATGTTTCCATGACGCCAAGTTATGCTGCCGGGCTTTCATGCTTTCACAGGGTGTGACTATAGCTTGTTTTTATAGAATAGGTTAAAAAACCTTTTGATCTAAGGAAAATAAAAAGGTGCAAGAAGTGTTGACTTCATTAACTGATCAGTTAATGAAGTCAACACTTCTTGCACCTTTTTATTTTCCTTAGATCAAAAGCTTTTTAACCTATTCTATAAAAACAAGCTGTATAGTCATACCCTGTGAAAGCATGAAAGCCCGGCAGCACTTTATGTAAACGATCATCTAACATTGTAGATAGTTCATCAGTTTTGATCCAATGGTTGTTAAATAAATTTCTAAATTTGAAAGTTTGTGAATATTTCTAAGCAAAATTATTAAAATATCGGTGTCAGAAGCTTTCATCATTACTTGTAGTAATTTGCTCAAATGAAATATAATTCTAGTGTCTGCTTCTTCATGAAAACATTCAAAATCTGTTTCATTGGTTTTAATAATAGTATTACAAATAACAGTATGTGAAAAGCATTATTCTTCTACAGTTAAAAATAATTTTTTAACGCCCAATATGTTAATCATAGTACTATCTTCAAATTGTTTTGACAAAAAAAAGGAATCCAACGCATCTTTAGAATTACAATTTCGTAAGCTTTTATAGAAGTCGTTTGGCCTTTTGTGGGAAGGAATAGTGATTGTGAAAGGTCTCAGATGCATTGGTGTTACAAATTTTTCCCAGAACCAACTAGGCAATTTTATCAAAAGTTTGTGGTATTGATGAGCCTAAACGATTTAATAAATAAAAATCATCAATTATGTCAGTATCAATCTGGGTTGGTGCAGATAATCTTACTAAGGAACGTACCTTTTGTCCAAGTGCATAGATTTATCCGTTTTATACATATCTGATGCAGGTGATAACGGAACAGATAACCAATATTCTAAGTCAATTTTTTTTCAAGTGCAATAGCTGGGAGTCACGCTCCATTTGTATTAAAACTTTCTTACTTCCATCTTTGGTTTTCAATATTTTTTCAGACGCTCTGATGCGAAATTACTTATGACATTTCTTTTTATTGGCCTTTCAAACCCATCTAGATTTTCATTGCATTCGATGATAAATTGACTTTTGACTAATTTATTGACATTTAAAAGAAACGATGTAGTGACTTCTAATGCAGCCTAACCGGTAACTATATTAAATAAATATTCTTTGTCAACAGTTTCATCAAATGAATTGATATTTTGCTTTAATCATTCTACATATAATGTTTTTAATGATTGTTGTTGATCTTTTTGGATTTCATGTGACTCTAATTCGTGTGTAATGCCCTCCTTACTATTTATTCCAATATTTTGCAACATAGTAGATATAATTTTAGTTCTAAAACTATGACTTAGCGCCGATTTTTGCCTAGCTGAAATTGATTTAGTGAAATAATGATACCAGTTAATGAATTAGCTGCATCGGCATTAATAGTTTGCTCTAAAGTCAAGTCTACTGGAGCTCTAGAAAAATTTACCTCTGTTCTTTTAATACACCAAAAGTGCCTTTTCTAAATTCTTGCAATACATTTGAATTACGTAGTTTTAAATTAATTAAATTACTAACATATAGTAAAATCCATCGACAATAAATTTGTTGATTCATTGCGAAAAAAGGGTTAGATAAATCGAATAAAAACTGAATGTATAGTTCAAAGTCACTACATCTATTACTGAAAATGAAAAGAAAGTATTCATAAAAAGTACATACTGCATAGAATATTGACAAGTTTTACCGTGTAAGCCATCCAAACTTGATTCGGTATAATTAATTTAATGATTAAAGACAGCATCCAATGACGGATTTATATCAATAAGTTCTCAACTTATAGTAGGATTATTTTGAGCATGTTTTAAGTCATATTCATCTATCATATTCATTTTCTACGAACAATTTTTGAATGTGCAATGTATAGTTGAAGAGCAGCCGATAGTAAGGGATGCAATCGCTTATACCTAGAAAAATGCTTCCCGACAATAAAACCGTTTGTGGAACCTTCCGCAAGAACCTCAGATTGTACAAGAACATCTACAATCCCTGTAGCATCTATATATTTTCCTAAAGCTTTAAAAAAGCCATTTCTATATGGAATAAATTATCGAATTTTGGTTTTTCTGTTAATTGGATTTGCATGGCCGTTTTAGCAATTGCTAAATCATAGCTCACAACTATTTTGTTTTCGCCATACTCGGAAGCTACTTTTTGAGCGTTTATCATAGTTTCATGAACTACAGCATACGACGTTGGGAATGCATTAATTTGAGGTAGTTGTTGAACTATTATAACCAACCCACATAGGTACTGACGGAACTTCACAAACAGAAAAAGCCCAAATTAAATTTTTTTTATAGGAGTTCTATTTATTACTATTGCATGCATCAATAAATTTAATTATCTCTTCGTGAGAAATCAAACTAGTTTGAGCAGAAGGTTTCTTAAAATACGGTTCTGAAAACCTTATGGCCAATATAACAAAAAGATAGACAATATGAAGTTAGCCCTTCAATAAAATTAACGGTGTATATTTCTTTTAGCAGCAGTAAATGACGCACTTGTAAATGACGCAGATTGCACACGTAGGAGAAATAACGTTCAATGTATAGTCTTATTTAGATCTTAAAAAATTTTTTTTAAATAGTTTTGCGCAGCCTTCAGTGATGTAGTTACAAAAATTATAAAAACTTTGATGGGTCGCATTTATTTTACATAGTAATCCTAAATAAAATAATAAATAATGATTAAAATGTATTATATTTCAGTTTCAATACACAAAACATTCAAAATGATTATGATTTTATGTTATTGCAATCATATAGTGTTACATGTGAAAATTAATAGGTGAAAAAAAATTGCACAACTATGAAAACAACGTCTTTGGAAAATTGTTGCCACGATCTAAGGAACCTATGTATTTTTTCTACGCGTAAACTGTCAGAATTCCAGCGAGAATTGAATACTACTATACATGGGTATTTTTTTAGGTTATGAACAAAAATAGTAAATTAATTACAAACACATAATGATAAAAAATACTTACACTTTTATTTATGGAAAAAGATTCGAATTTGTCTTTGAATTTTGCCTTGAGTACCGTAAACTTCTTATAACACACATAATAATAAGCACTATCGATCACCTGTTTAGAAAGTTCTATATTATGATACTTAAAATTATGTTTTTCACGAAAAACTTTCATATAAACACATTTATCAAAGCTATATAGTCTGTAAAATCTATTAAATTATCACTTTTCCCACAAAGGAAACAAGTCTCCATGTTGATACATATTCTCGTTAATGCCTCAATTCCATTGTGAATCAAAGTTTGTCAGTAAAAATAACTTGAGATAAAAATGTAAAATGGTGGTTGTGTGAACGAGACACACAACGGAGTCAATCAAGATGTACATAAATATTGTGTACCTATGAAAAATATTTCTCGCACACACTGATAATTTTAATAGTTTGCCATTTTTTTGGGAACGATTTTTTTAATTTTTTATTTGAGGACGGAAATAATTTGAATAAAATAATTCTGATATGAGTATTAATAATAAATAATTTTTTAGATTATTTTGAATCGTGAAAATAATCGAATTAACACAAATTCTTAATTTTTTTAATAATTCTTGGTTATGTTTTTGTTTGCTGTCAAAATGTATCCATAAAATTAGCTATAAAAAAACAATAACAAAATTCTTTGTCTTTGTCACTCTGATGGATTTATTTTTGTCTTATTCCAACTTCAAGTCAGCTCAGTCAATTTTTCACAATGGAATTGAGGCATAACACACAGAACTTGCACAGCAACAATGCACAGAAATATCTGGTTTTGATTCCTAATTTTACTAATGAAAATTTGTTGTGCTAGTATGAATATATTATGTTTGGTGACACCGTATTTTTCGTTTGTATTATTGCCATTATTGTAAAAAAAACAATGTCGATTCGATAAGATTAACATTCAATTTTCTTAGTAGATTTACAAAATAAATTTATTTCTTAATAAATTATTTAAATGTTGATAAATAAAGTACGTTATACGGGATGCAATAATTGAATATATACTGTGGTATGGTATATGTTCAAAGTGGGTTGCCAAAATTTACTACCTACTTTTAAGCTGGCAACCTATTTATTCAGTTGGAGGAAGTATTAAACTATATCATGGCGTTTGTTTCATTTTTTTATAAATAAGTTAAGTAAGTGTCTAATAAAATCACCCTAAATGACAGGTTGCCGGTAGGTTAAACAAATATTTTATTAGGCAACCCTAGATATATTAATTGACGTTAATTTCATCCTTTCAGGAATAAGTTAAGTATGTAAATTTTACCCTCTAAAGTAGCCCCCTCCCGCCATCCTAACCAAAATCCAATAGGCAAACCCTAGTGCTTGTTCATTGTCTTCAGAAATGAATCATGTGGTTTTACGGTCGCCTCTCCGACTATTGGTTCTATTTGTGTTTTATTGGGTCCAGTAAATAATCTAACTATACTTGGCGTTTTAGTCCTTTATTCGGTTTAATTTAGTAACCTAGTTAGTACTTGAAATAGATTTTAACTTAAACTGGATTTTCTTTTACTTTGTAAAGGATTTTTGAATCTAATATTGCCGTTTTACCGTTTCTATATTCTAATTTTTTGGGTATTTGAAATAATATGGAAACACATTTGAAATATTAACGTCGATAAATTTGAAAAGTTCTTGTGTTACTCTCCATTATCTAATTATACCGACGATTTAACAAAAACAATTTTGAATTTGTTGGCAAAAAATAAATTCAATAAATAAAAATTGTCAAAAATGAAGGATCTACTCATATTCACTAAAATGACTAAAATATATAGTACCCTCGAAACACTGCAGTTTAACAATTCCGAGTTTACCTAAACTTGATCATTTTTTTCTTTTTAAATATTAATTTTATTTTCGGCTTGATTAACTACAATTATTTTGATGCTTAAAGAATATTACAAAAAAATGCTAAAATATTTTGCTTTTTACAATTATATAAAAACTTTTAAAGTTCTCAAGTTATTAATTCTTTGATATTTTTTTTACAGGAATGAATTCATTTGTTGTTAATTTTGGCACAAAAATTTGCCTGACTAAAAATGCCGTTAGTCTATTTCTACTACTTTGCCTATACCCTAATATGAAATTTGTTACTTAATTCTAAATCGTGAAAAAATCGATGATGTCGCCCTTTCTCTTGAACGCTCTACCACAGACAAATATAAACAGATATGGAAAGTTCATACTACTCAAATGTATATGAATGATATTACTTACAATTTTCGAACAGTTGCCAGAAGTAAAACCCGAGAACGAGAGGTTTGTATCGTTTACTTTATAATGTTTTCTCTTTCTAGTTTCGCACAGTTAAAATGCAATCGTAATTGTGTTAGCAAGAT
Source organism: Tipula vernalis (assembly GCA_958295665.1). Lineage (NCBI taxonomy): Eukaryota > Metazoa > Arthropoda > Insecta > Diptera > Tipulidae > Tipula > Tipula vernalis. Next base: position 223,787,312 of record OY282558.1, read on the forward strand.
CGTTTTTTTATATATACATATGTACATACATAAATGAAATATATTTGTTCTACTTTATCTAATGTTTTCATGCATATAACCATTTCAAAAATTTCTTTTTAAAATACAAGAACAATTTTATATTTGTTAATTGTTGGTACATTTAACGTTTCCATAAATTTCGAGGTATTTAATACGACATTAATTTAATTTAGACTATCACAAAATCATTTCCACAAGTTTATTTAAAAAATAACAATTTTCCCAACAAATGGTAAATTCATTATTTGTAATACATTGATAATAAACTTATTTATTCATACGTACATATAAATCAAAGCTTCAATTTATGTGAAGAAATGTACCAACTTTCTTCTCGATCTTAGTATTTTATGATTTCCATATTCTATTTAAGGACATTGGGTGTGTACGCTTCGTTACAATTTTAATGGATTATTTGGTTTTAAAATGGATTTGCTCGCTTTACTTTTAGGTACATCAAAAACCAAAACAAATGGTGTAGTCTTGTAATTGTATTTTGAAAATCCATTTTTGTTGAGTTATATTATATTAGTATTAGTGTTATGTCGCCGATACAAACACGATATGAAATAAATATTCAAATTTTCTATTAAAATATTTATTATATAAAACTGACTTACACACTGACGCAAGTCAATGTACATTTGTTTTATGATATCTGGCTTGAATGAGAACCGCAAGGCTTGTACCAGACATATATTATACATTTTTGTGTACATACATTTTTGTAGTAGGGATTTTTCATTCATTATGATTCGTTATGTAACTGTTTTTATATTTGTCTGTGGCTCTACTATATCTTCTGTTTAATGGCTGTATGATACTCACTTTTTTTCCCACTTTTTCAGTGACTAGGTAAGACAAACGGAGTGAGATAAAAAATAAATATACAAAATATTTGTGAGAGTGAGTGTATACACCATAGATTTGGAAAAAATATAGAAACGTCAAAAAAAAAGTGGTAGCTCAACTTTTCTAGCAGTTAATCGAGCAATTATAGCAAAAAAAGAATTGGATTTGATTCTTTTTTTTGACATTACATACTTTTTTCTGACATTTCCGAAATATTAGAGAAAATATTTGTATTTTGTATACCAAAGAGAATTTATTTATTTATTTTTAAAATAAATTTAGTAAACAATTTTTCCATTTTTGTTCGCCATTATTGTTATGATTTTTTCCCCCTTTTTTAGATATTTCTTTTGATACTGAAATACAATTTTGGGTTTGCATTGTTAATTGTTTGCCAAAATATTTGAAACGTGCATTTTTTTGTAAATATAAAAATTAACTTAACATATAAATTATTTCGTTTCAATTAATTGCGGCAGCTAATGCAAATTAATTCAATAATATGGTCCAACACAAAAAAAATGTTGATTCTATTTACAAATTTTGTTTATCCGAAACTTCAAAATATTTGCCTATAGTATTGTCTACACTACCCTTCTCTGTTTCGCTTTACTAGTTTTGCAGCACTTTATTGTACTTGAAAAAAAGTGAGTATCATACAGCCATAACAAAAAAATTATGGGGTGACATGTTATAACCATCACTTTTTTCGCTTCGATGCATTTTCGATAGAATAACTGTATTCCTTTGTTAAAAATAAAAATTTTTAAAACCATTTAGTTGTAAGATACCGTTACTCTGTCGAAAATGCATCGAAGCGAAAAAAGTGATGGTTATAACATGTCACCCATGGAATGTTTCTTTGTCAAAATCTTTTTCGTTTGTCTTCGTTGAATATGATACATTAACGTTTGGTCTTCGTTGAATATGATACATTACCGGAAAGATGAATGATTCTAGTCCTGAAATTTTTCCTTGTTTTATGTGATATCGTATCAGTTCGATAATATGCAGATAAATTCTGTCAGTTGCGAAGTTATCCTATTACCTTTGATTTGAGTTATAATGTCGGTTTGAATCCACTTTTCTGTATTTTCCTCTGCAGTGCCGAATGTATTTTGTTACGAATTTTCTGAATCATTCCATGTAGCTCGCGTTGCAGTTGAACCAACTGGGCAACCGTATGTATTTATTGGTCTAATTAGAGACTGATAACATATCCTGTTTACCTTCTTCTCGATATATTTCGAGTAGAAAATTCGTCTACAACTCATTAATGCCCTTCTAGCCTTTTCTAGTTGTATTTTTATGTGTGGATAAATGTAACAAAAGTGGTCTATGTTGATTCCCAGACATTTGACTGAAGTTCTCTGTGGAATGTTTGAGTTATTTACTTTTATATTTAGTTTTTTTTCAATTTTTCCTTGTATCACTATCGGCAATTTTTCCTTGACGTATTTTGAATTTTCAGCAACGTTTGTGACTGTAAAACTTCTGTTGTACGACATATCCATTATTATGCTTAACAAATCTTCATCAAATTTCATTTTTTTGTAATTTAAATAGTAGCCCATCTAGCCAAACGGATTCGAATGCCTTTTCCATATCAATGAACACTGCTCCAGTACAATATTTTCTGTTAAGATAAATTTTGTTACTGCATGAATAGTGGAGTGTTCTTGTTTGAACCCGAACAGGTTATCATTGTTGAGATTATTGTTTGGCTGTTGAATTTTATTGTTAAGTAGTTGGTTTTTATTTTTTTTTAAGTTTTGGGAATATCCTGGCGATTTACCAACAGGGTGTGTGATAATTTTACTGTAAATTTTTCGTCCACTTTGTCCAGTTCATATTTACAAAGTTATATCGATGTTATATCTTGTGGCTTCGGAACTCGTTCCTATTGTTTCGATATCATTTAATTGAATTTCAATTGCCTTATGGTCACTTTCACAATAATATGATTGAATCTCCTCCAATTGGTTGGTTTTGACTATTAGGCGTTCTACCGAAGTGTATGTTGCCTCATCAAGCTTGTATAGCTTAGCTTTGAATGTTAAATTATTATTTATTAACCAATGATTTAATCGGGTACCTTTGTTGTTATTGACATTGTTTCCCTAATTGGTATGTTTTACATTAAGGTCTCCTGCTAAAACTTAGTAGTTTGATATATTTTCAAGGTCTAGCTCTTCGAATATTTGTTTCCACCCCTTCTCGAATTTATCTCCATTATTGTAGTTTATTTTTAAGTTTAAGTTTTATTACAGTCGTTTCAATTGTTGTATTATTTTGTAAACTATTGATTTTTGTCTGTTCGAATTTAATCTTTTTGTGTATTATCATCTCTATTCCTCCTCCTTGTTTTGCTCCCTGTCTATCTTGTCTAATAATGTTGCAATTTTTGTATTCGATATTATGTTTAAAATTTAGTTTCGTTTTGCAATATGATTTCCGGTTTATGATGTTTTAAAAAGTTTAGTAGATTTAAACGCCTTTGAATACTGACTATGGAGTTTACATTTAAAGGAATTATTTTCAGCCCGTTCAAATTAATTTGTTTATTAGGCTTAGTAATTGAGCTATCTGTTCGCTTTGTTGTTACATTGTAATGACCATTGTATCCATCTTAGCGGCGAGGTTCTGACTGGTATCTGTTAATCTAACAAATTTTGTGCTTAGGTTGTAAGGCTAAGCGTTTGCTTGATTAGCGAAATTATCTAATTAAATTACCGCTGGTGGGGTTTAATTAGATGGAGAATTAGAAACTACACTTTTGGTGATTAAGTTTATTTTGAATTCTTTTTAATAAATTTCGAGTTTAAATACATTTTTAGAAACTGCTTAATAGTATGATTTTATAATGCGTTTTTTTATAATGTTGTGGATATTCTTACATTCTAAACTATTTTGCATAGTTGACAAATTGTATGTATGCATACTTCCGTTATTAATATTTCGTTTTATGCAATCTATGTGATTTTTCTGGAAACAATTTATTTGTTTATTACTTAAAATTAAATTAAATTGTACTCATGTTCAGTCACAATGTCAGCAAATGTTCTGTTCACCGCGTTAACATATGTGGTTTTGGTTGTTGGGTTAGCCGTGGTTTGTTTGTTTTATTCCATAATTTTTTGTTTTAATTCCATAAGTGTCTGTTGGTAAATCGGGCATCCCTTGAATGAGGCTGAGTGACCCTCTTTTTGCAATTTACACAAGAAATTTCTGTGTTTGCCACTTTAGTTTTTATAGTACATTCTCCCGGGTTATGTACTATTTTACATTTTGCTCATCAGTTTATCAGGTTACAGTTTATTGCTGCATGGCCAAACCTTTGACATTTCCTGCACTACATTATTTGGTTTCCTTTTTTCAGGGGTTTCCATGTCACTCGTTTATAATTTAATACTTTAATTTTAAATACTTTTGCCATATTTGCATCCGGTTCAAGTTGAAGTATATAATAATGGTAGCTTGATTTTTTTTCGTTAGATTTTTGCGTTTTCAGTTAAACGATTAGTTTTATTTTAATATCGCCTTGATTTTCGATATCTGTTTTTAGTTCTTCTAGATCCTCCTCCTCAGATATTCCTTTTAGACCAATGGTTTTATGTTTCACATATTTTGGGAGTAAAGGTAAAGAAGCTATAGTTTTAACTTCTTTCAATGGTTCTGTAACTGTATTAAACTGTTCTATATTTTCCAATTTTACAGAGTGTTTTTCATTGCTCACTCGAGTTATTTGAAAATTTTAAACTTGCAACTACTTTACCAGTTTGACAGTTTCTTTCACCGCTTGGTGTTCCCAACTTTTTTGTTATCGAAGGCTGTATTTCATTGTTATTGTTGTTATTTCCATTTTTTTTCTTCGATTTTCCGATCGTTGTTGCTATTTGACGTTGAAGGCGATTTATTAATAATATCGGCTATTTGCGATGAATTATCTTATCATAACATTCTTCAATTTATGTTTGTTCATCCTCCGAGTCGATGATGGGTGCATACCGATTCTTGTTTATATTAAGTTAGAAGAGGCCGTACCTTGCAGATGTTGTCTTAAAAAAGGCAGTTGTTGTTGTCTTGATAAAGACAATTGTTGTTGTCTGGATAAAGACAGTTCTGTGGTAATTCTGCCATTTTGTTGCAACACAAAAAAAAATTGAAAAAATGAATGAAATTTAACACAAATAAAAACAAAACAAATTACACAGATGACAAAAAAATTAAAATATGAAACTGCTTTAAATCGCGGGAGAAATACAAATATCAAAAATTACTTTAAATCGTACGAAAAAGAAACAAGTTTTATTAATAAAATGGTAAAATAATAAGAAAAATTCCACAAATAGTACAATCAAAAAACAAAATTAGAACACTTAAAAATGTACACCGATAACATATCCATCCACTAGAAAACTTTTAAGAAATTCAAAAATTAACAAACGACAAAAAGGAGAATGAGCAAAATGAGCAAAAAAAAAAGGAATTGCTACTACTGTTTTGAGCTCGGGAGATCACACATTTCAACTTTTTAATTTTCATGAGACAGCCTTGATATCTGTTAACAAATAGTAGTAATTCGAAAAATACTCATCCGATTTTCATGAATCAAAGACAGACTAATAGATCTTGATCAAATAAGAAAAGCAAGGTATGGCTAAGATATCTAGGTGGTCAGATTCCAAAGTTATAGATGCGTAAACATTCCCTTCATAACACATACACGTAAAAAACTAAAACAATAAAAGTCATAGAATACTAGATACTGTTAAAATTTTAACCAAATCCTACCGCAAATTAACCAAAATACTTCTTTCTTTCTACTTTTAGATCACCGTCATATCAACTAGCCGACAAAACAATTAAACAACTAAATAATGAAGTTAACAAAGGTGCACCATTAGCCGACCCTGAACCAATTTCTGACGTCTCAACAATAACTGGACAAAACACAAGTCCGATCGATAACGCACAAATAATAACAACAAATGGCAAACAATTACAACATCAGCAATCGGTTACATCCGCCAAACTATTACAAAATATTCAAACAGGAAATTTATCATCTGTCATCGATTCGGTAACAAATAGCCCATTAGCATCAACACCACCTTGTGATTTACCTCAATCGGTAATAAATTTACCTGGAAATTTAATAGCGTTGTACGGTAGGCCGGTTATAAATCGTCGCACAGAAAAAGATAAGAAAATTGTTGTAATCGTGCTAGCATCTGAAAATCTAACAAAAGTCGAACAATTTACGCTAGTCAAAATCTACAATAATTTGCGGAACAAATGCGACACGCGTGGTTATGAATTATTTTTATCGAATTTACATTCACCATCGAGTGCGCTGTCACATCTGTCGAATGACGCTACATTTAATGTTAATCATTGGATCGATGGTCCGCTTGAAGCACAATGCGGTCATGAACTCGCCGCCCTTAGTTTAGCGGAAATTTCAAGGCATTCACAAACCGCATATTTAGTTCCAATATTATTTTTGGGTGGAACACTGGGTGCTCCACTACTACCTTTAACAATAGAAAGTCAAGACTTTTGTGCCGCCCTAAGTACGGCCGAGACCGAATGTGTTCAAGATAAAACACTGCTTGAGAAATGGTATAAGTTGGATAGTAAAGCGCAACCACCATGTTATCGGTTAAAATCAAAAGATGCATCAAATACACAGGCACAGGAAGAGTGCGCCGACGAATTAAATCAATTACTAAACATTTTCATTCAAATATTTTCGAAAGAACTCCGCGATTCCTATTTAACGACGGTGGTTGAACAAGAAATTAACAATACAGTGCTGATGAGTCAGGAGCTATCGAAACGATGTATCTGGATACAAAATAGTAATCTACCAATTAAAATCTCCGATAATTCGACCAAATTGGAGACCGAAATGTATCGACGTCTGAGCAACATCCATAATGATTTAAGGAACCAACTTAACGATAAGCATATAATTAAAAATCATCAACTAACCACGCAAAGTACACACGATCAAATGATGCAGCTACTCGAGCAGACGATTGCTTTAGAAATCGATTCAATTGTGGACGAACATCTGACCAAATATTCTATTCCGTACTGTACGTATGGCGTGGATCGAAGGATATTGCAGGAAATCGAGGAGGTAAATCGGTTTACCCGGATATTGGGACAAAATTGTGCAAATTTCTCGATAATGGATAGGATTCGAAATTACATAACGGGAACGTCTACCGCACCGTTGATCATATTTGGTAAAGCCGGTTGCGGCAAAAGTGTTCTGTCTGCAAAAATTGCACATAATGTACATACTTGGATGCCAGAATGCGGATTCATATTGCGGTACGTCGGTTTAACGCAAATGAGTATCGATTTGGTAACAATATTGGGGCAAATTTGTGATCAGGTGTCTGTGTTTACTTCCGGCCAACCATCAATTGGGCCTCACGTTAGTATTACTCATATTAAATTGTGTAAAAATCATTTCCAAATTCAACTGCAAATTTTTCAAAACTAACCGGACATTTCTTCTCAGAATGTTGAAATACTTTCATAGGTTACTGCGTAATTCCACTATTCCAATATGGACCACTATTAAAATTTGAAGTTGAAAATTTGCAATTGAATTTGAGATACAATTTTATTTGCACATGTTGAAAACTAACCAAAATATTTTCATTTCCAGACCATTGAATTTTACTCAACCCAATTGAAAAAAATGTTAGAGACAACCAAATATCAAATCGTAATTTTAATAGACTCACTTGATAATTTAATAGATTTAGACAACTTAAGCTGGTTACCAACTAATCTACAAGAAAATGTTAAAATCATTCTAACGATAACATCGAATATTCAGGATATTAAAGAATGTGAATACCTGGTGAAAGAGAATCGAGGCGATTGGATTATTAATGAGCTTCGAAAATTACAATCGATCACAATCAATTTCATACAATTCTCAAAATTCTCACAGGAGCAATGGAACGATGTAATGAATTTCGGTGGTGGCGATATTTATGCGGCCAACGGTGCAATCCAATTGTCCGAATCGTGGAAATGTATTGACGAGAAAACACCAATTCAAGCGAAAATTTTATGGTGGTTTGCCTGGTTAGGCATCACAACTCTGCCAGATTTGTCGCTCAATCATTTATGCGATAAAATTTTCGATATTCTTGAGAGTAAGTTTAACGCGGATTTAGTGAAATTTGTTGTTTCACTTGTAATTGCGTCACGCGATGGCATAAGTGAAAGTGAAATTGTTGCACTCCTGGAAAAGACTGAATTTGGTGGTGAAATGACGTCGGAGCTATGGATAAAATTGTGCTGGATCATGGGGCCACTGTTGATGCACAATAAAAACATTACTATTATGGATGGCGTAATAAAATTGGCGGCAAGCAAACGATATAAAACCGAGATTGGTATCCGTATCGCAGAACTAAGGAAATTCTATGAGGACCAAAAAGATATGATGACGGAGGCGAAAGGAAAGGACCGATGTTATAATACTCGTAAATTTATCGAACTGCCTTATCACGTATATAAATTGGATGGCGATAAATTTGCATCCTCGAAATATTTCACCGATTTACGATGGATCTATATGAAATTAAATGCAGCCGGCTGTGTAAATCTTCTTCATGATATTCAATTAGCTAAGTCACAGCTTCCTCATATAAAGTTACTAGCAAATTTTTTACAAACTAATTTTAAGTCTCTTAATTACGATAACCAACAATTTTATTCGCTATTTATTGAATTTTTATTTTATAATCAAACGGGCGGCATTGACTATGACGCTAAAGACAATGAAATTGTTAGTAAATGGAAAATGGAATCGAATTTTACGGACGAATCATATTTGGAACGTTTAAATGTTCATCTAACCGAAAATATACGGCAAAATAGCTATGATGATGAAACGGTTGGCGATTCTGCAATAACTGACAATATCAGTGACAATGATAAAACGCGAAAAGTTAAATTAAAATATGATTTGATTACGAATCTCCCTGGCAAAGGATATTTTGTGATATCGTTAAGTACCGATCGTGAAGAGATTTGTGTATGGAATGCGGCAAAGTAAGTTGGAAATCAATTTAGTTTAACCTCAACTGTGTTCTTATCTATGTATATGTTTAATATATTTTCAGAGATATTAAAGTTCGTACTCTGCGTGGAGTTCCACAACCGAGTGCCATTTGTCCAGTAGGTGACTTCGGTGTTGCAGTTCTATGTAAACGCGAAATAAAAGTTCTAGATTTGGACGAAGGAAAATTTAAAGTAACCCTTAAAGGCGTTATGAATCAAAAAATGCCATTCTTTGGTCTTCATGACACAACACATTTAGTTTGTTTGTCACGAAATCGAATGTATGTGAATTTAATGAATCTAGAATCGGGCGACTGTGTAACTACATTCAAGGCGGGCGAGGATCGATTTTTAAATTCATTGCTCATATCAGGTGATGGTCGAATATTAGTATGCGGTGACGAAACACAAAAACCATTTCCCCTACTCGTTTGGCATTTATCACAACGCAAATTATTGTACGATTTGCGGATACCACATCACGACTTCATTACATCACTATCGGCAATAACGCATGAGGGTTCGTACGTTTGTGTTGTGGCCAAAGAATTAAATGAGCCAACACCAAATTTTATTGTGGTATACGATTTACAAAGTGGAACCTTGTTTAAGAAATGGAAACCGTCATGTAATACGGTCTCGTTGGCAATTTCACAAACAAATGCTTGTGTAATAGCCGGATTAGACGATGCTCGAATTTTAGTATGGGATTTAGTTACGGGAAATTGTAAATGTACATTAATTGGACATAATGCGCCCGTAACGCTATTGAAGTTGGATCCACAGGGGAAAATTTTATTGTCGGGCGACAAGGAAGGGCGCGATATGTCAATTCGACTTTGGGAACTTGATTCAGGTGAGTTATTTTAAATATTAACATTATTTCTTGAAATTTTTAGAGAGTAGAATTTAAAGTCTTACCTACGAATGATTATTCCTCGGCTTAGAGTGTAACAAAGAAATTAATAAAGGATATTGACGACACCAGTGTTCTGCCACAGCTAATGACAAATTATTTTAATTGAAACATTTCGGTTTTCACAAATCGTGTGGCAATTGAGAAATTGTTGTACAATGAAATTGCAACACGATTTGTGCAGAGCATCCTTTTAGTAGATTTTTGATTACCATACACTGATAACAGTGATAAATGTAACAGGCTTATCAATTTTTCCTTCAAAATTCCATAAATATAAAATTTATGATACAATGTGAGTTTTAGTTTTGCGTACCTCTTCAAACCACGTAGTACATTAGTACACTATCCCTAATTTCAAATTTCGTTTTCTCAAGAATTTTTTTTTTTATTTCGTTTGGGTAACTGCAGGAGGGAGACTTTAGAATTTAAAAATGGAACTTCTCACACAGTTAGAAAATGAGAATCTTTTTTTCATATTTCCCCTGAAAGACGGTAAAAAATGCAAACATGAAATCTAATTTGCAGCGGAAACCAGACAACTTAATATTTTCCATTAGAACATTTTGAACAAATTGGTGCTTTTCATAAAAATATAAATTTCCACAATTTTCATTCATAACGATGGAAAATGAAAATCAATCAATACCCTAAATGATGCTGTATCAAATTATCCAAGCTACGTTATTCGTTCAATAATTTCCGAATTGAATAACATAAATAATCGATTTAAACTATTTCCGATATAAAATGTTCTAGAAACCAATAAAAATGTTGCGCCTGATTAAACATTCTATTGCCATAGGTCCATAGAATTTCGTTGTGGTTGAATTTGTGCTAATCTGGAATAGGCCAGAATCAATTTAGGAATTTTACGAATAGGGAATAGTGTCTAATGGCGTAACAACCGTGATTACGGTTTATTTTCTGGCCTATTCTGGATTGGCACAAATTCAACCGCAACGTTTTTTGAATGGCTAAGGATCTCTCACAACGGTTTGTACAACATTTTATGTAGGAAATAGTTTAAACCAAATATTTACGAGGGCGAATCAAAATGTCTTGCAATATCATATGAAAAAAAAGAGTGAGTGAGACAGCAATATTATTATTTTTCGACGTAATCTCCTTTAAGGTTTATACATTTGTTACATCGATCAATTAACTTGTCTAAGCCCTCTAAAAAAAAAGTTTTCTTTTGCTCCATAAAATATTCATTTACAACAGACTGTACTTCAGAATCACTGGAAAATTTCCGACCCCTTAATTTTTTTTTTTAAATTGGGAAACAGAAAGTAGTCACTGGGTGCCAAGTCTGGACTGTATAGTGGATGCGGAATTGCCACGAAGCCGCAGTCATTTAATGCAGCTTAAGCAACTTTAGCCTTGTGCACTGGTGTATTGTCTTGAAGAAGTAAGGTTTTTTTTCTAACTTTCTTTGGCCGTTTTTCCCGGATCGCTTTTTTCAATTTTCACAAAACTCTGCGTAATAGATGCCTGTGATTGTGGTTTTCGGTGGCACATAATCAATCATCAATATCCCTTCAGCATCCCAAAAAATTATTGCCAAAACCTTACCAGCAGACGGTTGAGTTTTGAGTTTCTTTGGTGGTGGTTCACCACGTTTAATCCATTGCATCGATTCTTGTTTGGATTCCGGATCCCAATGATGAATCCATGTTTCATCGCCTGTTATTATATTATCCAAGAAGTTTTCTGGATCTTCTTCATACATTTCTAAAATCGCCTTCGAAGTTTGAACACGAATTTTCTTTTGTTGTGCAGTCAACAAACGGGGAACCCATCGCGCACTTACTTTTGACATGTGAAGATGGTCATATAATATGGTATAAGTGGTACCATATGAAAGGGAAAGTCTCCACGCTAACCGCGAAACAGAAATACGGCGGTCCGTAACAACGTAACTGAATACAATTGATTCTGCCAAAAGTATGTTTTCATGGCTAATAGCATCTGCGGGACGACCCGGGCGGTTGTCGTCTTCTAATGACTCCCGACCACTTTTGAACAATTTTACCCTCATGATACTGTGGAATATGATGGTGCAAATTCGCCGTAAACTTTTGATATGTAATTGAATATATAAATTGCATTGCGTCCATCTTTACAGAAAAATTTAATAACGGCACGATATTCAATTTCATTCATTTTCGAATTTTTTTTAAAACACGGGCTACTAAATTGAAGAAAACAAACGAACTGTAAAATTTACATCGAATTTTGTTTCTATAAGTTTCACCGCAACAAAATTTTTTTTAAAAAAATATATAGTTGTCTCATTCACTCTTTTTTTTCATATGATATTGGAAGATATTTTGATTCGCCCTCGTAACTGTAAATGTTTCTTGTTAGTGCCTGATGAAATATTGCAATATTTGGTAAAATAACTGTAGTAATGATAAATAAATGAAATTAAAACTAAATTCTTTACACGTCCTCTCAGCGAGGCTTTTGGTCTATGAAAGGTTAATTTTTCTTCGAGAAATCCGTAAATCGACTTACTTAGCTTAAAATTTGATAAGACATTTAAGCAAAAAAATATTTTTTAGAAGCTAAATGTTTTACTTTTGCCTGAACTATGTACGTTAATCAATTAATTAAGAAAATTCTTCTAGAAAAGCAAATTTTGTGATTGTTTTTTATTCGTGGAACCATTAGTCAGAGAGCCGTTTAACGTTTTATTCAAAGATTTTAAACCGCCTGAAAATGTATGAAAAGGTGGTTTTTTCGCCCTTAAGAATGATATCAACAACTGAATGGACCACTCCGGGCGTGGGTCACCTCAGAATTGTTTAAAGTTGAATTAAAACATAAGCAGTTCAAAGGAAAGTACACTGCCTGATAAGGGCGCATGTAAAGTTGCATTATTGAGTGTTAAATTTAAGATATATTATACAGCCTGTCATTTTTACAGTATATTTCCAATGTAGTTCAAATATAAAAGAAATTAAAGCCTTGTCGATCTATATGCTGTAAAAATGACAGGCGGTATAAAATATTTTAAATGTAACACTCAACAATGCAACGTTACACTCACCTGGCGACAGGTCAGGTCCAGAGAAAACGCAGTTTTATCCCTTTAGTAAGTCTAAAATACATGTTAGAAAAAATTCAAGAGGTATGCTTCATTTTGAATTGCTTATATTTTAATACAACATTGAACCATTTTGGAGCGGCTCAGACCCGGTGTTGCCAAGCCAGATTGGCGATATCATGCCATAGGACAAAACCTTCCTTTTCATATAAATTTTCAGCCGGTATAAAACTTTGTTAACATAACATTCACAGCTCTTAGACTATATGTACCTTTATCAAAAATGAACGAGACATTTATCTGATTAGTCCAAAATTTGGAAAATTCTTCGAAATTTTAATGGATCAAACAGGAGTACATATTGATCTATAAAAACATAGAAAATTCAATTCTACCAACCTTTAATGTCACGGTGTTCTTTAGAGGTAGGAGCCGTTTTCGTTTCCAAATATTTAAGTGTTTGGATATATGGAACTCTTTTTGGACTACTTCTTCAGCCCTTTATAATAACAGGGGAGTTAGTTTGTCAAACTATATCGTCAAAATCTTATAGATACTGTTTTTAAATCAATGAATTGAAATCCTCTTATGATAAGTTCTAGTTTTGGTTTTATTTTCAAAATTTTCCATTTTAATTACATATTTTGCAATTTTAGTTACATATTTTAGGTACATATTTTCGATTTTTGAGAACCTAAAAATCCTATGTCTTCTAACTTGAACAAAATAACAAGACAAAGTTAACCCAGAAAAATAAAAAATAAAATTATTTTTATTTAATATACTCTATGCCGAACTCTACGTAACCTACTCTAGATTCCAGTTTCGCTCGTACAAGAAAATGAGATAGCGGACAATTTTTTTAATGGTGTACTCGTATTTATCTCTTTTATCGTATACTACAGGATACGATTAAATTTTGATACTATTTTAGATTTATTTACTAAATTATTTCATTATCATATTAATTACAGGAAGGCAATTAGCCGTCTACACACCACCAGCAAAAATTACAACATGTGAAATTTTACCAAATGGTAGATTCGTTGTACTCGCCCTCGAAAATAATACAAATTTAATAACACTAAAATTGAAAAACTACAATGCAGCATCCAATGAGGACAGTGAAGATAATCTAAATGAAGAAATGGTTTATGGTAAAGCGGAAAACGAAGGAAAATTATTCGACGTTTAATTTAATATATATATACATATATATACAAGTACATTTAAAATATATAAAAAATAATTTTAATTGCACAAATTAATATGAAATTTTTTTAACTACTATTTAAATATTTACATTTACAAAATTTATATAATTTTTCATGTAAGTTATGCACAAAATTCATTTATCATACCAAACAAACAAAAAAAAAACCTAAATTGTACAATTTAATTTAGTAATGCATCTTAAAAAGTTGTAACGCTTAAGGCCGGTATATATTGAGATCGAGTGACAAGAACGAACTTTCCTTTTAATCAAATTATGTAAAAAATTTGTTAAAATAGTGAAAATCGTATGTTTTTTATTAATGACAGCTGAAATATTCTGCATTTACTAAAAATAAAAGGTAAAATTTTAAGTTTTAATCCAAAATTTCCATTTATCATTCAAAATTTTTAATTTAAAACGATAATTTGAACTTTTATCTTTAAAACCGTTAAAATTTTACTTTTTATTTTTAATAAATGGACGATATTTTAGCAATCGTTAATTAAAAACCTAAGGTTTTCACTATTTTAACAAATTTCTTACATAATTTGGTTAAAAGGAAAGTTCGTTCTTGTCACTCGATCTCAAAATGTACCGGCCTTTATACATAGATATAAACTCGTATAAGACAATCTATTGCGAATATATAAATGTCTGTAACACAGTTAACACAACACATAATATATGTACATATGTATGTATATGTATTTAACAAAAAATTAATAAGTAAAAATCAGGCGAACATTAAAATTACATACTATAATTAATTATTTATGCTTTATTTGTAAAGAATCGATTCTTCCAAAACAAAAAAATTTTAATCAACAAATCTTAAAATTAAACATAATTTATAATCGAATTTTATTAGCGCGAATTATAAAGCCAAAATTATTTTTATTATTTATTTAATTTTTCGAAAGTCTCTTAAAATTTATTGTAATAATATTATAAACTTATTTATTTTGAAAATGAATGTTAGACTGTAGGTGTTTTAATAAACAATTAAAAAAAAAACTCATACACACACGTTTAACTTACATAACTAAATTATATTTATATAGGAAACCAAAAAATAATAAGACTTTTCTACGGATCATCATAAAAAAAAAATTCGACTCATATATTTATTGACTTGAATAACATACGCTCCAAATTTTACCTATAAATATACATTTCTATATTATTATAAATATAAAATCATAAATTAAGTAGCATATATTTATAAAAAATTACATAAATTTATATTCGATTTATCTATAAAATTTAAAAATGATCATATTTAAAAAAAAAAAAAAATTTAGTCGATTATTTGAAATATATTATCATTAATTTAATTAATGTAATAACAAGAAGCTTTTTTTAAGCTCAAACAGTTTATCTTTTAATTTTTTAAATTAAATATAGTCCGAGAGGTGTTAGTGACGATTACGCGATTTTCTTCAAAATTTTCGAGCTTAATTAATTTAATTATCGGTTTTATGTTTATTTTTAATATTTTTTTTTTTTAATTATTAATTTTAAAAGTCTTATCAAATTTAGAGGGAAAGGGAAGATACTTGTCCACAACTTAATAATAGCATCCCAAAAAGGACAGGCCATCAAGGATCATGTATTCATATAACGTTCAGTTTATGGCTTATGTTTAGCCCAAGCCAAAGGCTAGAGGGTGGTAATTCCCGACATATATTGAATACCGGGAGCCGGGATCGAGAATTCGTCAATCCCGGGAATTTCTATAGGATCACGGGAATTAAAGAAAAAAACATTTCCCGGTCAATTCACAAAAAATTTAAGAAAACTCATAAAAAACAGCAGTTTCAGTTTAAATATTTTATTTTATTGTTAACCGAATTATAAATTGGTATTCTTCAAGTTGATCGAAGTGATGTGACTCGACAAATGTCACAACCCAGAATCCTTGAGGCAACACTAATAATTTACATACTATTATTAGACGGAATTTTGGCATTTAAAAATCAAGGAAATGTGGATTTTGCTTTTAAAAAATCGAAAATATATTATAAATTACAAAAAACCTTTTAAAAATTTATATTTCATAATTTTTTGATGTGAATTGATTATATAAAATGTTGAAAGATTGCTTTTTAATTCCTTATTATAATTCAATGTATACATTTTATTTTTCACGTACAATGTACGATTATTGAAATAATTACAATATTTACAAATTTGCAATATATTTAAAAACTTGCCAAAAATAGTCAAAATATGATTTAAAAATCAAAAACTATCGTTTTTTGCCTTCATCTATTTTGTCTCACTGGAAAATTTCAGTCAATTCAAGTGACATGAAACTTTTCAAATGATTAATGGAATACCAATTTTGTCACTCCAATCGACTAAGGGAATACCAAAACATGACATTTTTACAAAAAATTATTTTACTTGTCTAAAGAATTAAATTAAAAAATAATTTGACTACACTAGATTTAGCCCGACAGTTAAATTTTAATTTTATCATCAAATTGTTTTATAGGATCCAAAACATTTCGTAACGTTTGTAACCTCTCCGAGTTCTTCTCTGAATAGAAATTAGACCATTTGAGATCGTTTAGGGTTTTACAACACAGTCACAAAATTTTAGAAAACGGACGGTCTTTATTTCTGCACTATTCCACCTTGTTTTAGGGTCAAACAATAAATTTAATTATTTTCCATGGTTAGCTTTAACATGATTCTGTAATAACGAGTTTCTAACTGCAGATGATTTAAATAGTTTTATCCACTTTTGATATATAATAGCCCGATAACTATGCTGATTTCAAATAAAGAAAATGTAAAATAACCCATTGTTATTGTATAACCCACGCTGCTAGGGGCAACGTGAGTTATATTTGGTATAACAAAATGTTGAGTAGTCATTGGAAAAATATTCGTAGTCAAATTGAATGAAAAACTATATTCCAAAAATTAGTTAAATTAAGGTACACCATGACAATTTAAAGAACGGTCACTATGATAAAATGTATTTCAAAATTCAATGCTCCACTTTGAAAACACAAAATGGAACTATTTCTTATTAATTTACGAAATTAATTTCAACAAAAGTGTACAAAACGTTGTCTGCCACTCGTGAGCAAAGAGATATTATCCACTCGAGATAATGTCCCACTCGGCTATCGCCTCGTGGGACAAACTTATCCCTCATGGCTAATATCTCGTTTTGCTCACTAGTACCATAAATAACTATTGTCCACGACTAACGTATAATATACCCATTACACATTTGTTTCTTCAATTATAATGATATACATTATTCACTGCTAGTTTATCTAGTATGTAGCCTCTTCTTCCATTATTCACTACTACCAAGTAAAAATTTAATTTTTGAAATTTTATCTAAGTAGTCTCTTGCCATTTTCATTGTAATTAAATTGAGACGTCAAAATGACGACAGAAATTATTTTAGGATTATTTAAAGGATTTGATTTTAAAATACAATATTTTTTATCGGTTGTGGACAAAGTATCGTATTCTACTCGCATATAATGGCTGTTATTCACTCAGATGATAGATAAACTTCATCTACGTGGATAACAGCTATCATTATATGCTTGTTGAATAATATACTATTGCGATACTTCAATCATTTTTGAAAGCGATGTTGGTGGCTTTAAGTTTATCTAGTCTTACCAATGGGCTTATTCTGGCTATTCCATGTAAATTGGGAAAAATATTGTGGAATTATTTCTAATGGAATTATTATTTCTCTACTTTCAAAAATTCCTAATCACCAGAATACACTTTTGGAAAAAATAATTCCCAACTGCTAGAATACGGCATTCAAAATACAATTTATCCCGAAATATTACTTTTTATATTTGCAAATTTTTTAATTTTTTCCCAAATTCCCGGGAATTTACGTTTGAAAATCCTGCGAATCGGGTTTTATAAAATATGTAAAAATCGCGGGAAATGGTTCCCGGGAATTCCCGGGAACTACCCTCTAAGCCCAACCCATACCATGGGGAACTATCGCATGAAAGCGATAATACCACGCGAAAGGCATACTTACTGGCTGGTCACCAAAACCCCGCAAGGTTTTAAGAACATTTCTCAATATTTTGGTTATGAAACCCCTGGTGTGTTAGTTGTATTAGAAAATGTGTAATTAATTTTTCTGAAAAAATACATTCAAACGATGCTTTTTTCGAGCTTTTAAGTACCATAATATGAATCTAAGAGAAAACTTATATCCAAAAAATATTTTTAATAATGTAAATTTACCGTGAAGTAAAATGTAAAAATGTAATCTCATTTAACAATTTAGTTTTAAAGTCAATCAATTTAGTTTAAACCTCGGCATCGCTAACCAAGCTAGCGCATTCAAATTTCAAGAATTGTTCTTTCATACATCCAATTCTGTAAACCAAAAATGCAGCTAGGTTGACAAAAATAAGTTCGAGCAGAACTTAGATTTTTAAAATAAATTTCAACAAAGTTCAGTTTAAATTTCAACAAAGATCATTTCAAGATGGAAAATATGTCTGGAATTCGAGAAAAATGTTTTGCGGAACATGAATCACGAACAATTTTGATCACGAACAACGAGTCAGTAAAAATTTTAAATAAGAATGCGACACATAGAAAAATCTTGTTATTGGCTAGGGAGTCTTGAAGAACATTCCGTTCAGTTTCATTTACAGCGAGCGGAGGATCAAATTATTAGAATCGCTTTGAATACTGATAATTTAATTTAATAAAAATTTTAAACGCAAAATTATTTTTTAAGTACCCAATTTATAATGGGTACTTTAAATATAATTTTACTTGTGTACTAAATATTAAAAGTGCTAAATTAAACATGTAATAATTTGTACTAAATTTATTATATTTATTTTTTAAGTTTGTAACACCCTCAGAACTACTGCTGGCCTAGTTAGGTCAAAACACTGAATGAAAGAAATGTAGAACTTGTCCTAGAGAACAATTCATTTTTTCAATATTTTGAGCTAGCTCGGCCAGAAATAGTTTTTTTTAATAGAGACTTAGCTAAATATTAGTAATTTAAATTTTTAGTACTTATATAAATAATTTAGCGCATAAACGTTTTTTTTTTTTAAATACATATATAACAACAATTGTAAACATAATATTTTAATGTGGCCCGCGTTTAAAATGTTTATTGAATGAAATAAATTATCAGTATTCAAAGCGGTTCTAATAATTTGGCCACTCACTGTAATTTAGCTGTTGTGTCACTTAACAGAGCGAAAATTATCGCGTAAACTAAAATAAAGTCAGAATACGTCAACTACTATATTATCTTAACCCTTAAATACAGGTGACACACGTTTCTTTAGAATCTAGGCTATTGTTTTCGATTGTGATTTTGAAATGAATTAAATTTTAAATTTAATAATAAACTATTTGAAATTTAAGTACTTTATAGATAATTTAATTTGTTAAATATTCATATAAAACCGTTAAAAACGTTGTGGACTGAAAATTGAACTATTTTGTTGTATACACCGTCATCAGCCAATCAAATTAATATTTTTTTGCTCTATTGATATCACTCGGACTCCATTAAATAACATTAGAACATAATACATAGATTCAAAGGAAAATATTATTAAATCTTCAAGTAAAAAAAAAAAAATTCGTACGTTTATTTAGAAAGACATTTCTTGTAGAAAAAAAAAAATCAAAAGCATAAAACCAAAAATTAAATTTATGTTGTGTTTTTAATTTGAATGTGAAAAATTATTATGTTTTTAACAAAAACAATTGATGTAATTTTAAATTTATTAGTAAAAGAAATATAACTAAATAATAATTAATAGTATACAAATTATATATAAAAATTTATCAACGGTAGGATAAAAAACAACTTTTTATTATATTTTAAATGTTTTTTGAAAAACTTATATTAATTTTTTGAAAACTTATACAACAAATAAATTAATAATTAATAAATAAAATTAAAAACAAATATCTATAAATAATATACATATAATATAAATACATGTTTCACACTCATCTGGTATGAGAATTTATAATTTTCTAAAAATAAATTAATAAAATAAATTAATACTTAATAAATTATTAAGGCTGGTCCTTATTATTAGAAATTATAATTTTTACGATATTTATTTTATTTTTGATTTTTTGATCTTAAAAACTTAATTTACTTTAAGTTAAAATTAAAACAACAAAACAGCAACCAAACAAAAATACCATAAAACATACAAACATACATACATAAATACAATAATTATAAATTTTAAATTAAAAAATAATAATTTCGGGTTTTATATAAATGTGAGCATATTTTAAATGTAATAATATTTTAAAATAATAATATTTAATTAATTGATAAATATATGATATAATTTTGGAAAACAAAAAAATCAAATTCAATTTAATTGTAATTCCCTTATTTATAAATGTGTGTACAAAATAATATATTTAAAACTGAAAATGAAAAACCAAAAAATGATTATGAAAAATTCGATTTATGTGATCTGAGTTTTATTTATTTGTGAAATAAATTTGTTTTAGGTTGTGGGGGGGGGGGGGGGGGGCTATTTTCACCGAAAAAGATTCCAGCTGTTTCAAACCTAATGAGGTAACCGATCTAGTAACCGATTCATAGTTCTACAAGTGAAAGGTGATAACAAGGATGAGGAGGAAGAGCCTAAAGAGAGACCTCCTATAATCTTCTTAAGAGAGGCGCTATCAAAACAGTTATTGACAACACCAAATGCAGAAACAAGTGAGGACTCTTTTATTGCCCACGTGCCAACGTGGTAACATCAGCGAATTCAGTGAACTGGATAAAAGCAAACCGGAGGATAGAAAATACAGTAATTGTGGTGAAAATCATACCACAATCTAAAGAAGATGGGTGGTGTATGACTAGTTAAGAAACAAAATATCTCCACGTCAAAGAGCGGAACAGCCAGCACTAAACCATATTTTCAAAAGTCAAACCAATGTTGGCCTGTCTGCTACGATCAATCCAAAAATATCGTACGCAAAAGCTGTCAGAGGTAATTCTCTTAATCCAACCCCAAAAGACGACCAGGGAATTTATAAAGTGATTAATACCGAATCAATGAAGAAGTTTATGCAAATGATGGAGATCATTTGATCATGCTCCAAAGCATGAATACCATCATGCAACTTCTCATCAAAAACTAAAAATGAATCAACTTAAGTTAGCTGTTTGGAACTCCAATGGGTCTTATCAAGAACAGAATAAGAACTGCAAAAATATAGTGAGAAGCATGTACAAGCAACTAGCATCTGTCTGGAGGAAAGGACAGGAAAATGCACCATATCTGCAGTTTATTGTCCACCGAAATTTTCAATGAAAAGATATCAGCAAATTACTTCAAAACTCTGGGAGATAAGTTCCTTGCGGGAGGTGAATATACAACGCCAAACATATCCAGTGGGGTTCCTGAATCCTGACTATTTAATATGTTCGATAGGAAAACGAGGAAAATACTGGCTTGATGCTTTTATAGTGGTTAACTTTTCAATGTTTCCCATAAGAACTTATAGTAAAAATGATGTGTTTTAACTAAAAGTTTTTCAATGAACAATGCTTGAATATTATACAAATTCTATATAAAAGTTGTCTACGCATCTTTAACAACAACATACAAGAATGTCTAAAATATATTTTCCGAACTTTCATTTTGAAGAAAAAAAAAAATGAGGCCACAGGCCAACATATAACATTCTTTTTCAAACAGCAAATTTTGAGAAACTTATTATGCAAATTTTTCTTGCAAACTTAAGATTTTTTCTGATTCACGGAAGCTGGAAGCTGGGACCTCATAATTTATGAAAAAAGTTTAAACATGAAGTTACAGTTTGATTGGTTAAATCATCTGGGCTACAAACTGACAGACATATAGACCAACAGACACTATTTCGAAACCCAATTTTTTGGACTCAAGGACCCCAAAAATCTCAAGGTCGAAAATTAACATGACAATTTTTTTATTTTGTTTTTTTTTTGATTTTATCTTTCATTTTAATTTTTTTAATTTTTTTTTGTTTGATCATTTTGTATACCTAGTTATTGTTACGGTGACACCTGCGGTGTAATAGAATAAGTTAAATTAATAGCTCAATGTTTACTGTACTAAAATGGAATTTTTCATGATAAAACTGTTCTAAATGTTTCTACACTGGAAAAGTCATGAACTTTCTAGAAGTTAGGTTTGCGTATATAAAAAGGCGAACGAGATCGAATTGGAATTATTAGTATTTGGTAAGCGATAGTGTGAACATTGAAAAGGAATTAAAAAGTGATTTAAAAA
Organism: Tipula vernalis; assembly: GCA_958295665.1. NCBI lineage: Eukaryota > Metazoa > Arthropoda > Insecta > Diptera > Tipulidae > Tipula > Tipula vernalis. The sequence continues at coordinate 223,809,772 of OY282558.1, forward strand.
GTGCTTTAGTGCGAAATAAAAAGTAAAAGTGATCAGTAAAATTGTGCAAATATTAAAATAAAGTGATTTTGTGAATTATCGTTAGTAAATTGTGTTGTAATAATTTTTGTGTGAAATAAATAAATTGTGATTCGAACCTTGATTGACAAGGCAAAAACGTAACAATATACATATGTATTAAACATGGGGTGAAATTGTTGATATTTATAAATTGTATGGAAAATCCTTTGTGAAAGTGACAGATACTATATTGTATTTAATTTTATTCATTTATTTATCTATATGTATGGTTTGTACCATTAAATAACTTTAATGGATTTTTTTTTTTGGTATGAAGGTAGGACGCATCATTATTTTGCATTTTAGAGTTTACTCCTTGGTGCTATAGCCTGGAAATGGATGGATGGCGAGAGCTATAACAACAAAATAATTTTTTTTTCTATAAGATTTTTATTTATTTTTTATCTATATTTTATTGAATATGGGGTTTAGAATATTAATATTAATTTAATTGTAGTAAATAAAAATTATTTTATAAACCGGTGTGAAGTATTTCACACAAAGTGTAGCTACACAAATTAACGAAAAGTGTAACTGTACTGAAAAAGTGTAGGCCTACATAAAAAGTGTAAATAAGAAATAGAACCAGGTATGGGCCGATATTATCATAAAGTAGACTTGTCGAGCTATCCGAAACAATTTTTCCTATTAAAATAAAAAGGGTTGGGTATGTTCGACGCTATTTTGAAAATTGTAGAAATCAAATAAACTGTTTCGGATAGCTCGACCTGTCCACTTTATGGAAATATAAGCCCACACTTGGTAACATCTCTGACATTTTGGTAAATGGTCATAGTGTAGCATCAGGTTTCGACAGTTTATTTGATTTTCACAATTTTCAAAGTAGCGTCGAACATAACCAACCCTTTTTATTTTAATAAGAAAAATTGTTGCGGATAGCTTGACCTGTCCACTTTATGGAAATATAAGCCCACATCTGGTAACATCTCTGAGATCTTCGTAAATGGTCATAGTGTAGCATCAGGTTTGGACAGTTTATTTGGTTTTTACAATTTTCAAAATAGCTTCGAACATACCCAACCCTTTTTATTATAATAAAAAAAATTGTTTCGGATAGCTTTACCTGTCCAGTTTATGGAAATATAAGCCCACACTTGGTAACATCTCTGAGATCTTCGTAAATGGTCATAGTGTAGCATTAGGTTTCGACAGTTTATTTGATTTTCACAATTTTCAAAATAGCGTCGAACATACCCAACCCTTTTTATTTTAATAAAAAAATTGTTTCTGATAGCTTTACCTGTCCAGTTTATGGAAATATAAGCCCACACTTGGTAACATCTCTGAGATCCTCGTAAATGGTCATAGTGTAGCATCAGGTTTCGACAGTTTATTTGATTTTCACAATTTTCAAAATAGCGTCGAACATACCCAACCTTCTTTATTTTAATAGGAAAAATTGTTTCTGATAGCTCGACCTGTCCACTTTATGATAATATCGCCACATACCTGGTTCTACTTCTTATTTACACTTTTTATGTAGGCCTACACTTTTTCAGTACAGTTACACTTTTCGTTAATTTGTGTAGTGACACTTTGTGTGAAATACTTCACACCGGTGCAGCGATAACTAATTAATTTCGATTTGGATTTGCAAAAGTACCGAAACAACCTCGCTCAGCTTCCAGAAACTTCAAGCATCCAGCGAATGTGTTGTTTAAAAATTGTATTGTCTTGTGCTAACTATTTTATCGTATATACTAACAAAAACCTAGTAACTATTGGCTACTTAAGTGTCTGGAACCGGGTCGATTCTTTGTTACTAACATACCTTCCCTTTCCTTTAGTTTTGTTATATGTAAAAAGAGTGTACGGTGGACCCGGCGTCTTACCGGGAACCTTGCTTAGTCTTTATCGTACACTCAAATCAATCAATCAATCAATCAATAGATTTTCTGTAAACTTATACTTTTTGTGACACGTATTTGCAAAATAAATTTTGTCGCAAAGAGTGTGGCAAAGATTTAAAAGGTGATAACTCTTAATATGAGTTATTACCTTTTAAACTTTGTCACAGATTTATGCGACCTACGGATTTTCAGCCTTAAAAAATAAAACTTTTATTCTTTCGACGACGTTTCGATATATGTATGTATATTTTATCTTTTCAAGTCTGAATAAACATATAAAACCACCACAAAATATATTTTTATTATAGAAATTATAGAAAATTTTAATGCAACGCTTAATTTTGAACATACGTTTTCCCCCAAATATTCCAAATCGAAAATGTATAGACAAAGACGTCAAACTATATTACTTTGTATAAAGTACTTAAATAGCTATAAACAAAAAAATAAATCGCCAATTTTGGGGATATTGTATCATTCAAAGCCAAAGAAAGATTTATGGAATTTGGTTTGACAGACGCTGAAAAAGAATCAGATATAATAGCTCTGGCGGCAATTCGAAAGTATTTGATTGCCAATTCAAATGTGTTCTACGATAGATATATTTTCAATACGTCTAACCAAATGGAAAATGAAAGCTTTGACACGTATTTGATTCGAATAAAACGACTAATCAAACTATGTAATTATCCGACGAACATGTCAGATGAGTTACTGAAGGATCGCATCGTTGTCGGTATTCGAAATGGGTCAGTGATGAAAAATTTAATGGACAAGGGTGATTTGACGTTACAACATGCCATTGACACTTGCAGAATTAGCGAAGCTACTCAGTGCAGGGTAAAATATATGACGACAGAAAACAATGTGAAAACTAGTGTTCGGTAAATAAAATTTCAAACACAAGGTGGCGAACAAGCGCAAGTAACGTTCTTAAAAAATGTCGGTTTTGTGGTGCGAAACACAAGTTTGAAAAGGGATGTTGTCTAGCTTTGGGTCATATTTGTGACGTATGCAAATATAAACACGAATCGTGCTGTAGACGTAGAAATAAAGAGTCTGATAAAAATTCAACATTTCATCGTTCTAATAAAGTTAATCAAATTGACTGTGATGAAGAGGAAGAACAATTCAGATCCAATGATGAAAGCTTTAAAATATGCAAGGTGATGACATCATTCAGTAAAAATAAAGTTACGGCAATTCTTCGTTTAAAATTTAATTCAGTTTGGGAAAATGTCGAATGCATGCTGGCAACAATATTCTAAGCTCATGAATAAACCTAACCCAGAAACGCTTCCAACACAACAAGGACTGATAGATTTCAATGGAAATCCTATACCCTCAATTGGAGAGGCGCATATTCCGTGAACTTGTCCACGAAAACACTCCATCGAAGTGGACTCAGTCGGAGGAAGACGAATACCAGAAGATTAAGTCCTTAGTGTCGGAAGGTTATCTGTTATGCTTCCAGAACGCTAACGGCTACAGAAAGAAACTAGGCGCAGGTAGAAAAGGAAGTGCTCGCGATCGTTTTCGCCTGTGTCAGATTCGACCAGATGATAGTTGGTCATGCTTGCGTAATCAGAACGGATCATAAGCCGTTAATAAATATATTCAATAAAACGCAGCGTTATTCTTTGAAACTTAAATTCATTGAAGGTAAAAACAACATTATTGAAGATAGGTACCCTGTCAAGAGCAAATTATGAAGAAGGTCCGGATGAAAACCAACAAGAAAATATTTTGTGGAAAATAGATGTAGGTCAAGTGTCAGATGCCGAAAGACTAGCAAAGGGTCAAAATTATTAGCAGTCTCAGCATCACAACAAATCGTCTCAACATTATTAGAGAAGAAACTGCAAAAGATGTAGGTAAGTTTTCAAAAGATAATTACATTAATAAATAAGTGGCCGAAAAATATACGTGATTTACCCGATGATATAAAGATTTATCATAAATTCAAACACGAGCTTTCCACGGAGAATGGATTGCTATTACGGAATGATAAAGTCATGATTCCGTATAGTCTTCGTGGATTGATGATTGAAAAGCTACATACCAGTCATAATGGCATCGAAGCAACAGTAAATCTTGCTAAGCAAAACATATTTTGGCCTGGAATGACTTCCGAAATAAGAGATAAAGTGAAAGATTGTTACATATGTGTCAAATATTCCGATTGCCAAATAAAACCTCCAATGCTTACACATGAAGTTCCAAACTATCCGTTCCAAATAGTATCAATGGATGTTTTCTTTGAACATATCAAAGGGAAGGCGCACAAATTTATGATAACCGTCGACCATTATTCAGTTTTTTTTGAAATAAATAAGTTAGATGATTTGAAACCAAATTCGACGGTAAAAATGTGCAAAATAAATTTCAGTCGACATGGTATTCCAGAGACGGTACTGACAGACGGCGGAACAAACTTCGTATCCAGTGAATTCAGAGAATTTGCCAACAAACGGGGCTTTTCGCATATAACATCTGCGCCTTACCATCAACAGGCTAGCGGCAAAGCAGACGCAGCGGTTAAAATCGCAAAACGAATCATAAAAAAATCAAATGAAACAGGAGAATACCTTTGGTATGCCCTATTACATTTTCGGAATATTCCCAACAAAATAGGTTCCAGTCCAGTTCAACGACTTTTTGCATGAAAAACACGTACCGGAATTCCATCAATCATCAAAAATCTTCAACCAGAAGTCGTTCCAAATGTTTCAGATAAAATAATAAATCAACGACAAATAAATAAGTATCATTACGATAAAAAAACAAAACAGCTACCACTTCTGGAAGTAGGACAGCCTGTCGTTGTCCAAATACATCCAACAGAAGATAAGTTGTGGTCGAGGGGAACTGTACAGCAAAATCTCTCAGACCGATCGTTCGTAGTTAATGTTAATGGATCTGCTTATCGCCGAGATCGTGTGAATATTAAACCGCACTCTGCTGAGGATCATAAACAATCAACTTCGGTTACCATACTGCCGCTTCCAGGCTGCTCAGCAAATAGCATTTTGGATTCTACTCGAAATACCGAAGGAAATACAATAGAAGGAAATAATCAACAGACGTCTTCTGAAGTTGAACAACCGTCAATTGTGGTCAATATGGAAATACCATAGAATTCTTTAAATCGTCCTCGGAGGGAAGTCAAACCACCATCCCGTTTCAAGGATTTTATTTTAACTAAATGATATTGAACTTGAATTAATTTGTTAATGTATAATTTGAAGTTTTGTTTTATATACATACCTAATTTGATTTCTAATGTTAAGATTACCATATACATACCTAGTTACAATGTATTTGTTGAATTGTAAAAGAGGGAGGATGTTGCAGATGTTATGTACTGTACTGTTGTAGACATACTTACTCTGTAGACTGTACGAACTACAAACGGCATGCAGGGTGAGAGTTGGGCATTGGTCAAACGACGCTATAAATAAGAACACATGTATAATAAATTAAAGAATTAATTATAATATATATTTAGTGTTTATATAACTAATAAAAAAGACCCTATTCCAGAACTTCATCTAAAACTCATGTTAGAATCCCATTTGTATCGCACAAGTCAAATTTCATCAAACTCGGTTGTGAAATAGCCAAATTCTATCCTGATTGGCCACATGCCAGAACTTCATCTAAAAATCTTATTAGAATCCCAATTTGCCGCACGTAGCCTTACTGGCCATATTCCAGAACTTCATCCAAACCGAATTTTAGAATCCCATTTCTTGGTTAAGAAATAGCCAATCCTTCTTAAAAGGCCATATTCCAGAACTTCGTCTAAAAATCTTATTGGAATCTCATTTCCATCGCATAGGATGAGTTTTATCAAAATCGATCAATAAATAGCCAAGTTTCCTTATAATTGGCCAAATTCCAGAACCTTGTCTAAAAATAAATTGTTAATCCCATTTCTATCGCACATGGTACATTTTATTAAAATTGGTGAAAAAATAGCTAAGTTCTATTCTAATTGGCCATAATCCAGAAAAAAAATCTTATTAGAATCCCATTTCTATCGCACAGGTTGAATTTTATTAAAATAGGATAGGAAATAAGTTCAGCTACATATAAGTTTCATCCTATTCTTAGAAAATTTTATTAAAATTGATTTAATTTCATTCAAAAAACTTATTTGGTTATTGAAGTTTTTTGAATGAAATTAATTCAATTTTAATTTATGTATTTTCTAAGTATAGGTGGAACTTATAGATTTGAATCATTTGTTAGTAGTTTTCATTTTGCAAAGTGAAGCAATTTTGCCAAAAACGTTGACCAAATCATCAAATACGAAACATTGAATTGGAGAAAAACTTTTACCATGAAAATGAACTGCGAAGAATTTTAATTTTTTTTCGAGTAATTTATAAAATGTTGAAACCAAACTTAAATGTTTTATTTATAAAAATATTAACTTTATTCTTGAATTTATTATAAAATACAAAATAATATTAACACAAATTAAAAATTTTGTTTTCTAGTTTTCATTAGGTTGGTGTCACCGATGAGAAATTTTCAATTCCTGAAATAGCTGCACTATCTGGTTTTGCATTTGTTGCCATTTCAGCAGCCTATTGTCGATAAAATGTTACTATATTACTAATAATGTCATTATAAATTATTTTACATTTTATCGGTTAATACTATTTCATAGTTTGCTAAAATACTATAAGCGATGGAGGTTAAAGTGTAAAAATCGTAATGTAATGTAAAGAAAGCAATTATGTCTGGCAATAAAGGTGATTATTAGGATAGGAGTTGGTACCAAGGCACCAATGTTACAAACGGCATGTTTACGTAACCTGCACAACGGGGCTAAATGTAGGATTCTCTCAATTAGGTGTAGTTCACTTAGTACGTCCAATTTCATCAGATTTTTTCTGTTGGTTCCATCTCTTGGAAGAAATTTTTTTAATTTTGTTTTAAATAATATGAAGCATAAATAGGAATAATAAATTGAAAATTTATTTGACTTTGAACGTAAACTAAGATGAAATATTATGAATTTCGTCTGCATCCAAATGACGTGGCTCTCTTTGTGAGTCAGCAACAAATTTTTCAGCATGAGTTTTGTCTCGCACGATATAGATAGCAGCCAAAAGAAACATAATACCTCCTAATACTTCAACAAACGCCGTAATCAATAACGCATATTGTAAGGATTCAAATTGTATATTTATATCCGTTTCAGAATTTTCTGTCGATATTGTTGTAGTGACGTCATTCAAGTTCTTATTCCTTAAGGAAGCTTTTATTGCTTCTGAGATTACACCAACTAAATATGGGCTTCCAGCATCGCCGAACGCATGTGACAACAATATTTGGAATGCTGTTGCAGTTCCTCTTCTTGTAGGTATAATCACATACAAAAGTATATCAGCTACAATTGACCAACACAAATTCAGTGATACTTCTGCCATAAACACAAGAAAGAAGCACCAATTAGTTGAATGTTTTGCGACGACCAATGCAAAATATACAAACGGGGCCGACATAAGTAAACCGCCTGCACATACGTGTGGGTCTATATTTGCATATCGTGGTCGAAGGCTTTGTGCCAATAATGATCCGGCTGGTACACCAATTAATCCTGATAACATTGCTATTATGCCAAATTTGTAAGAAACATCATTTTGTTTAACTGTCGCTCCATTCTCTTGTAACTTTAAGCCTAAATAAATAAATTTAGGTCCCCACCAAGCTAGGGCACCAGCGACAAATGCGACGCATGTAAATCCTACTGTAGAGAGCATAAATGATTTGTTCCGTACAACATCCTTCAAATCCTCCTTATAAGATGTAATTTCCATATTACCGGTGCCCTCACTTTGTCCACGTACAGGATCTTTTATAAAAAATATTAAAACAACAGCAATTGCTCCCAACATTGGTGTTACACGCAAAGCCCATCTCCATGAACCGAGGGCGTTCGCAGTCTCTGACCCGACAATATAACCCAATCCAGAACCAACTGGAATTGCAAAGTAAAACATCATTAACATTTTCGATCGCAAATTGTGTACAAAAAGATCTGAAATTATCGTAGGTGCTATTGTACTATATGAAGCTTCACCAATTCCTACCATTGCGCGAAACGCTAGAAACCACCCAAAATGATTCATATATGATCCCAGTAATGTTGTCCCACTCCACAAAAATACACCTAATATCATAATCCACCTTCTTGAGTAGCGATCACCTAGGTATCCAAACACAGGTGCACAAATCATATATGATAATATAAATGCAGTTTGGAGTAGTCCACCCTGGTCGTCTTTCAAATTAAAATGCTTTTGGATGTCATCAAGAACACCTGCTATTGTATAACGGTCCATATAATTGATTAAATTTACAAAACATAATACACCAACGATAAACCAATTCTTTGCCGACACAGTTCTAAGAGACTCATCCGAATTTATAACAACCGGATTTATATTTTCGTTTGTTGTAACACTCGCTGCTTCACCAGGCTGAATGAGCTGATGCGACGAGCCTTCGGATGCTACATCACTGCTGCGCCTATCATTTTCACTATCACTTTGTATTTTCAGCTTATCATTTTGATTGTCAATACTACTGGTTGGTCCATCGGTAGATCCCACTTTTTGATAGCGTTGATTAGGCATTCACGTTTTGTTTAAATTATCCAAAGTACAAAAATATTAAAAATTATGTCACTTTTCGACAGATACGTATAAGTATTATAAATGATACCAAATTTCTTTAAAATAATGTTAACAAACTAAACGCAAACAGTATTATCACGCCATTGTACTGACAATAACAACAATAACAATAACAAATCTGTCAAATTGCCAACAAATTTACAGCTATTTTTGACCGTGCGATTAATTTTGTACGTACATTTTACAAATTTGATCTTTTAAATGGTGTTTTGTAATATGTTTGTGAAAGAACGTACTATTTTGTACGAAAAATCATAAGAAAAAATGAAGATAATAAATTTTAACCTAAAAAGGGTTCAAAAACGAGAACCATTTCTTGGTCGAATCGAATGTCAAATTGATGCGATGAGTCACGAATGTCGATTTAACACAAAGTTTATGACAATACAGGGTGCAATGTATGTCAACAAATTTTTAATTTTTTTTTTTTTAATATATAGTGGTGCCATCTTATTTAAATTAAAAGAATTTTAAATTTTATGTGATGTACCCACCTACGGCTAATCCGCGTACTAAGTACTACCCATTCCAACTTAGTTTGTTGTACCTAGTTTTCTACAGATGGCAGTAACTTTTATTGTAAGAAAAGCTTGCTTATTCTAAAGTTTATTACATATCACTATTCGCCGCTAGATTTCACCAGCGAAATTATAGCGGTTCAAATTAAATTATTAAAAGCCGTTTTACAAGTGAAATTTGCAGTCTTATTAAACTTAATGAACACATTTTTTTTGTTAGTTTTTAGTTTAAACTGTTTTATTTTTATACCAACGGAGGCTTTATTCCTTCATTATCGGAGTGAGTTATAATACAATAATAAATAAAACACATTTTTCCAATCATTTATAGAAGAAAACAAAGGCCTTACAAATGTTCAATCGGTTTGAAGCCGAAATACATATTTTATTGAGTGTAATTTAATTTTGAAGAATGTTATAAATTTGATATTTGATTTTTATTTAATAAATTTGTGTTTGAAGTAGCATTATCTAAAGATAATCAATTGTAGTGTTTTTTTATTCGCTCCGGATAGCTGCTATCGAGAGCCGTCATATGAAAAGTGGCTCCGGATAGCGCTCCGTATAAATAGGTAGATCCAAATATTTTTTTATCAAGTTTTCGCTAAACAATTGAATTAAAAATGATAGTTTGATGTTAAATAAGTTTAGTTTACCAATAAATAGCGCGTCAAATATAAATTTAGGCGTATAAAAATGACGGCTCTCGATAGCAGCTATCCGGAGCGAATAAAAAAACGCGATAAATAGTCACTGTACGTAAATGATTTGTAATGGCACTATGCGAATTGTGAAAATCAAAATGGAATCGTGAACACGTCGGTACACCCGTTTTATAAAAACTGTTCCGTCTGTCATACATATTCTTTCCCACAAGAACATTTCGCTCAGCCCATTCAAGACTATTGTAAGTCGAGATACAATGTTTTTACACTATTATAGTCATGTATTCGTTTATGTGATACCTACCTACTGTCAAAAAATCATTCTAATCGGACGTCTCCCTCTAAAGTTATGGTTCAAAACGTAAAGCTGACATATTCTTTGTTCGAAAATATATCCAAACAAAAAAAAGTTATGTATACTTACAATGTTTTTACTTGGAGTAAAATTAGTTTCTAAAAATGATAAGTATTATTTAAAATAATTTTACTTGGACATGGTTTCTGATTTTGCCGAAGCATTTAGCCAGTATATTTTTTACCAAACTTGTATGTATGTGACAGGTACAATAGTTTTACTCGGACTTTTTTTAAAATTATTTTACGGAATGTCTACTTATAATTCTTTTAATTGGACTTTTTTGGTGAGTAGAAAACAACCCATTTTTGAAGGATAAATATTTTTCTAAAAACACTATTGTAAAACCAACGAATCATTTCATTGTGTTTGTACTGATATATTTTATCAAAATTTCTGTTGAAACTAGTTCATACTGCTTTATAAAACAATACATTTTTTTTTTGAAAATATATATATATTGTAAGTCTTTCTAAATAAATTTCAAAATTTGTTGTTGTAAAAGGAATTTATTTCAAAATAAACGGTATTTTTTATCAAACAAGTGAGACAATCTTATAAAATTTATATCATTGAATGAGTTGAAAATATAAAAATGTACAGTAGTTGTTTCAGGAATTTTATAAAAAATTACCGTTTTATGTAAAAAATATATTATTTCATTAGTGTGGCTTGGACAATAGTAAAAGTAAGAAGTTTTTTAAATAAAAATGAATCGTTCACAGAAAATAGTACAAATGGCATTAAACAATATTATTAAAGGTATTACATTTAGTATTTTTTGCGTTTATAGATATAATTACTAAATTACTTTAAAAATATAACATTATAGCACCGCAGTTAAAATGTTCAAAAAAATTAAATTTTTCTATCAGCGAAAATACAGTTCAATCAAACGACATTAGCAACCTGGAAAATCCGAACTTATGCGCAGCCAGTAATTTAATAAAATCTGACGTAAACCCGATTTCAGGTAATTCCATGTTTATTTATTTTAATATAATTTTTTAAATACTAAATATTTTTATTCGTAAACTAACTTTTAATCTTTCACATGTTTGTAATATTAGAACCAAAATTAAAGAGTGCCAAAGAAATTGAAGATGCCAATGAAAATGAAAACGTTAGTTTAACAAACAACGTTAGGTGCATAGTAGATTCCGAAATAGGACCAGTTCGAAATATAACTGAATCTGATTTAGAATCTGAACCAGGTAAAAACTATATTATTATATGATATTTTTAATTCGGAGTTCAATATTGGGTTTTATTTACCCAAAAAGGACCAATGCGAGGAATGCCATAAATTTAATAATTTACCAGAAGAAGAACAAATCACAAGAAAATCGGTTCATGATCTTCATTTGTATCACAAACAACAGGCTAGAGAGCAAAAAAATTCGGATAAATCACATGCAATTAAAGAGAGCGGTTCTACGGTTGCAGCTTGTTTCGATTTCCAGAAAGTGTTGCCAGTTCCAACAGCAGACACAAGTGTTTTCTATTATAAAAGAAAACTAGGCGTTTATAATTTCACCGTATATGATATGGGGAATAAAAAAGCAAAATGCTTTGTTTGGGACGAAACAATAGGAAAAAAGGGCGCAAATGAAGTGATAAGCTGTTTGTATCATTTCATTAAACAGGAAAAACTCAAGGGTATTACGAAATTTAATTTTTGGTCGGACAATTGCTTTGGCCAAAATAAAAACCGAATTGTCTTTGGCGGCTATGGATGGTTATCAAAATCGCTAGGTGTTACCATTTCACATAAGTTTTTGGAAAAAGGACATACTCAAAACGAGGGTGATAATGTCCATTCGGTCATTGAGCGGGAGAAAAAACGTAAAACTATTTATGTACCTGAGCAGTGGTACTTATTAATTAGAAATTGCAGAGCCGAAAAGTCCATGCAGTATGACGTCATAAAAATGACGAAAGATGACTTTTTTAACTTTAAAAGTTTTACTTCGAAGATTAATATGGATAAAAATGAAGAAAATGAAAAAATTCTTTGGTCCCGGATCAGGCAGGTGGACGTAGTAAAAGATAATCCAAATATAATTCAATATAAATACAGTTTTGAAGAGGATCCGAAAAATATTTTGGCTTATAAAAATCAAAGTAGCCATTCCAGAGGCCGCAAAACAAAATTCATTTTTCCTGATCAACTGCCGACTTGGTACAATACTCCGCTTTCAATTGCAAAAGAAAAGCTCGCAGACTTGAAATATTTATGTGAACATAATTATATACCGAGAGCATACCATCATTTTTACAAAAACTTAAGTTGTGGAGATAACTTACTTGCGCCAAGTGATTCTGAGTAAATTTGTGGAAACACAAAATTTGCTACGATATTTTTAGGATGAATTTTATTTTATTAGTTTTTATTTTTATAATTTATTTAATTTTTTAAACTTGCAATGTTGGTGAATACATATTATGTACTGTGTATTTAATTTAATGAGCTTTATTACATAAATTGAATTGAACAACATATGTGATTCTGATTAGTTTTTGTAACCTCTCTTAGGCTTGTTAATTTTCAAAGTGATCTAGCATTTATTTCTAAGAGCCTGCTGAATAATTGTATGTACACTTACAGTATGCTTCACTTAAGTTTACTCCTATTGAAAGTGTGATAAGTTGACTTATTGTAACACATATTCATTAATTGTCCAAAGCAAAACATATTAAGTCATACTTACTGAAATAAATAAAACTATAATATCCGAGTAAAATTATTGTAAGTTTAAAAGTCTTTAAATTGATCGTTAATTAACGACTTATTTTAGGAAATAAAATTTACAAAGCAATTTCTATTTTATACCTCATCATTTAATAACGAAAACAACTTTAAATCTAACATAACTTTTTTAATATAACTAATTATTGTAACTAAAATTTGAATTCGTTCTCCTGAAAATCGTCATTTTTCACTTACAGTCTTGAATGGGCTGAGCGATTTCAACTTATACACCAAATTGAACTGTATCGGTCTTTCAGTTTTGTTAACAAAAACTTGTCCAAAACTTTTTAATGGTTTACTAACAATTTTCGTATCATTCTCATTTTCAATTCCATTCGTAAAAATCCCGATTATAAACATAAAATAATCGATCAGTTTGGTATGCAATATTTTCAAAACGAGATTTTTACTTTGGATCAATTTTCGTTCGATTTTTTTTTTCGGTCTTGTCGTGGATGAAAATTGGAGAGATTGGAGATTTTTACCATCTAATTGTAGTTTTTATGGTAGGAGCTAATCTATCTATGAACATTGTTGACTATTACTTAACTAAAATATAACATTATTGCAGAGAAAATTCATCTCTAAAATTAACAAAAAAGAGGCAGAAACATGTTGGCCTTTGGAAGTGCAACGTAAATAAAACCTCTGGCAGTCAGGAAAGGCATATTTGAATTTGAAAAAGCAAGCAACCAATGACGGCAATTCAAATGAATGATGGATGGAAACATACTTGCTTTTTTCTATGTACCAAAAATTTCTCGGAAAATGATCGGCAGAAGACATATGATAACTTTGGAAATCTGACTGATGACAATAAACCCAAGTTTTTCTTTAAATTGGTTAAACGTGTGTCTATAAAACTTCGCCAAAAAGCCAATGAACATATAGTTCGTTTTTTATATATAATATAATATACTATAATATACTATTCGCAATTATTAATATCAAACACCTTACATAGACTAGAATTCGATAATGTCACACAGAAGATTGAAAAAATGACTGGGAAATTACTTAGGAAAGACGTCTCAGGAATCAACAATTCAAAACAAACTACAAGACAAGTACTTCATGTTGAAAACGCAATAAGACGAACAAATTAACAATATCAGGAAATACGTGGCTTATTGCAATTGATATACGCAACAACTGATGAATGTTTTGATTAAATAAAAAGCATCTAATATGTATTGGGTGTACAAATAAGTTTTGAGGGATTTACAAAAGAACTGGCGTAACTATTATTAAATCGCATCGGACCATCTTGTAACTATATTCATGTTAAAGCATAGTAATTCAAGTGAAATGAAACTTTCACTGGTCTCCAAAAATAGGAAGATAAACCTGACGTGAACAATTTGTTTGTTAACAACTTCAATTTGGAATTTAAAAACAAACTTAAAATTGAATGCAATAGGCGGTTGAAAAACAAGAAGCTAAAATGATGAAACGTCAAAATTTTTCTTCACATTTATCGTCCAGGGGCCCTATTCTCGAATTCCACAACCATTTTCCTTTATTTACATGCGGACATCTGTCAAAATTCATAAAAACGTTCGGAAATTTAGATTCAATTCGCTGTATGAAATTTTTTCGGTTCCTAAGGGAATATTTCCGAATGGGTATAAGCAGGTGAAAAAAATTCCTCATATACGAAAACGTCAATATACGTAATTACATAAATTTTGACAGATGTTCACATGTGGAAAATTTATGTGGAATTCGAGAATAGAGCCTCGGGAAGATCAAAATGAAGTGAAAAGTGTGTAGAGATAAGATAGAGACATCTGTATTCTATGTATACGAAAACCCCCATTTCGCTAACTAAACTGCGTACCGCAAAGTAAAATTCAGCGGTTAAATTTTCATTTTCGTTTTCACTTGTGTCATTTTTATATGAAAAATTACATTTTTCTTCAGCAGCGTACCGGCCTTAAGGCGTCATCATTTCACTCTAAAAATATGTGCCAACAAAACACAATTGGCGGGAAGCGCTGTTTTTTGTTTTAATTTGAAGAAAAGTGCAGCTGATGGACATCGATTGCTGTTTGAAGCATATGGGGAATATGTTCCATCAATAAAAACATATGAGTACTGGTTCCGGCGTTTTAAAAGTGGTGATTTTGGCACCAGTGACAAAGAACGCGAAGTGAGGCCAATAACGTTTGAAGACTCTGAGTTAAAGGCGTTATTGGAGCAAGATTCATGCCAAACTCAAGAGGAGTTCGCTGAAATTTTGGGAGTGACTCAGCAAGCGATTCAAAACCGTCTCAAGGCCACGGGTATGGTGCAAAAATAAGGGAATTGAGTTTCGTATGAACTCAAGCCAAGAGACAACGAACGCCGTTTTTTCACGTGTGAACAACTGCTCCAAAGGCAAAATTGGAATGTATTTTTTGCATCGAATCGTGAAATGGGACGAAAAGTGGATCCACTACGGCAACCCAAAGCGCAGAAAAACGTGGGGTAAGCCCGGTCATGCATCAACTTCAACGGACAAACCAAATATTCATGGGAAGAAGCTAATGCTGTGCATCTGGATCTACTATGAGCTACTCCAGCCAAACATCATTGGAGAATTTTATCAACAACAATTGATGTAATTAAGCTGAATATTGAAGTTCAAATGCCCACAATATGCCAATTGACATGACAAAGTGATCTTTCAGCACGACAACGCTCGGCCACATCATGCAAAAGTCGTTAAGGAAACTTTGGAGTGCTTCAATGGGGTGTCCTACCCAACCTGCCGTATTCACCAGATATTGATCCTTCCGACTAGTACTTGTTCCGGTTGATGACTCATGGCCTGGCCGAGCAGCACTTCACTGCTTACGGAGAAGCCAAAAATTGGGTCGTTTCTTGGATCGCCTCAAAAGCCGAGTCAATCTAATAATCCTAACTCTTTTCTTAAATTAGTGAACAATTTAAGTTCTTTATCTTAATATCGGCTAATTGCAAATTTGATGGAATATATTTGACAAAAATTTGACACAATTGTCGAATAAAAGTCGCAACCAAACTGCCTCACACGCCGACTAACTTAACGTCCATACTCTTCCTCCGTCGACGATAAACTAACTGTTACTTGGTTTCTTGAAGTCCATGACACCGATGAATCAAAAACTTTGAACATGAATCCGCTCAGCGACTTTCGATCATGGTAGCAAAACCATAAAGCACTTCAGCATTCGGCACATTTGCATATACCAGATTATTATAGTCTGTCCGTAGCACAATTTTGAAATCGACTAAAAAATCCCACAACAGCCACCAAATTTGGTCTAGAAGTCATTACAATATAATTTAGACATCCAATTTCTTCTCTGTATGGCTTGATTGTACACTGAGCCCTGTCCCTTAGCTTCAGTTTGTTTCCACTGGTGATGAAATTTGCTTGCATTCGTTTATGTTGCAAATGATCCAATAAAATGGGGTGAGGCGAGGGCACGCAGCGATTAGCTTAATGAACTGTCATCATTATAGAAGAACAATACGTTGACGTATTTGAATTAATACTTTCCGATTTATTCTTTTCCTCTTCCTCTGCATTTTCATCCTCGGTTTCGAGATTGCCAATTACTCGCTGCCCATTTTCACTGAATACAACGTCCCTATCTCTTATGCGTTAATTTCGATGGTAAATGTTTTTCCGTTCCTGTTTATTACTCTGTATGGTGACTCCAAGAAATTCCATACCGCATCCGTTCGTAGAAAAACGTGGGTTGTATCCGTTAAATCTTCGAAATAAAGATTTTATCGGTGCCCCGTCTGGAAGCTGGAGTCGGTTTAATTTCCTCGAAATGTTTTTTTAAATTTTGTACAAAGTCCGTTTGTGGAATTTTGTTGTCCGTGGTTTGGTCGAAAAACTGTCCTGGTATTTGAAGTGTGCTTCCATAAACAAGTACTGCTGGTGTGGTCTTCAGTTCAGTACTGTACGTAGTCCGTAATCCCAAGGTGCGCCCAATGTGTGTAACGATCTATTAGCGTCGCACAATAACGATTGTTTTTAGTAATTGGTAACGTACCAATGATGTTGTGATGAATTTCAGAAACGCGTCGCGATGCAACTACAAATATACCGAGAGGTGAATGTGTATGACTTGAAATTTTTGATTTTTGACCTGGTATACAAATTTGAGCCATTATTCTTGAATCTTTTGTGATGGAGGGCCACATAACATTCTCAGTTAAAAGTTTCACTGTAGCTCATATGGCCGGATGCGATAAATTATGTAAAGATTTAAGAATAAAAAGTCTTGATATACTGGTTGAAACATCACAACAAATAGTTTTGTTTGAGTTGAACTTTGGGGGTATTGGCATAAGAATGACTGAAGTGTTTGAATTATTATTCAAAAGTTCTCGTATTTCGTCATCATTGGTTTGATCATCCGCTATTGCTGTAGAATCAATACTTTTGGCCATTGAAATTTGATTAATATGTAAGAGACTATCTGCTACGACGTTATTTACGCCGAATATGTGTTGTGTATCGGTAGTAAATTGGCCAATGAAATCAAAATGTCGAAATTGTCGCGGTGATGCTTTTTCTGGATTTTGCTTAAACGCGTAAATTAACGGTTTATGATCCGTGAATAGTGTAAACTCGCGACCCTCTAACAAATATTTGAAATGCTTAACGCCAGAATAAGCTGCAAGCAACTCTCTGTTATAAGCACTGTACCATTGTTGTGTTTCGTTTAGTCGTACTGAGAAGAACCTGAGTTGTTGCAAGCACCTGCAACATATTGCTGGACCACGGCCCCAATCGCCGTGACCGATGCGTCGACCATGACGGCTAACCTAGCCGTGGATGAGGAATGTGCAAGTAACGTCGCTTGACATAGCTTATCCTTACAATTATCGAAAGCTTGTATTGAAGTCACTGACCATTGAATTGGGGTTTTACTGTTTTTCTTGTAACCTTTCAAGAAATCATTCAATAAAATTTGGCCCAGAGCTGCGTTTGGGATGAACGCCTGTAAAAATTAATCATACCCAAAAATCTTTTGAGATGATTAACTGTAGTTGGACGCTCATAATTTTTGATTATTTCGATTCTTTCCTGAGTGGGTAAAATGCCTTGTTCATTAACCGTATGCTCTAGGAAGGTAACCTCGTGTGCAGCGAAAACACATTTATCTGGATTTATGATCAAACCATGTTCCGAGAATTTTTGTAAGACTACATTTAGATGGTCTAAATGTTCTTTGAAAGATTTTGAAGCGATTAAAACATCGTCGAAATAGATAAAGCAAAAATTGAGGCCGGACAATATTGAATTCATTTTGGTGAACTCGAATAAACCAAAGGGTGTTGTAATGGTACTTTTTGGCATATCGGCAGGTTCGATCGGAATTCATCATACGCTTGAACAAAGTCTAGGGACGTATATATTGTGCACCCTTCAAGCTAATACAAAAAGTCTTGAAGACGTGGTATCCGATATTTGTCGGGTACCGTGATATGGTTCAACGCCCTGTAATCACCGCATGGTCTCCAGGAACCATTTTTTTCATTACCAAGTGTAATGGACTTGACCACGGCACTGCTACTGGGGCCAAAAATGCCCTGTAAATCAAGTGTTCGAATTCATCTTTCGCGATTTTCAATTTGTCAGGAGCCAGTCTCCTGTTTTGCAAGCTGTTGGTGGTCCAATTGTCTCTAACCGGTGTGTTCCGTGTGTCTAATTAATTTCTTACTTAGTGCGCCCTTCGTAATTTCATGAAATTCTGAAAGTAGATTATTAATTTTGGGGCGCAAAAGTGACTTGTCCAGTAATGATAGTGCTTGTTCTGAATTATTTGTAATGGTAGCTTTGACAAACAAGGAGGTTAATGGGTCTATTTCCCTCTGTCCCTGGATGTCCACCAACAATCCTGTATGCCTTATAAAATGTGATCCTAATATTGGAATGGACACGTCTGCTATTACAAACTCCCAAATAAATTCTCTACGTAGTCCAATGCCCAATTTCATTACTTTTATGCCGAAAGCTTTGACTGGTGTCCCATTTGCTGAAAATAAACTTGGTGCAGTTGCCGAAAGAATGTTTTTGAAGAATTTGACTGGTAGTAGGTACTGAAATGTCTGCACCGGTGTCGATTAGAAAGTTAATGTTTTTACCATCAATGACCGCCGTTGCCTGTTGATGGGAACTTAAAAATCCTGCTTCTTGCCTTGCTACCATACTTAAAATGGTAATAGCATTGATCGACATTGACTATATTCTGAATTGTGGTTTGAACGCGACCGTGATTTTTAAACGGACCACATACTTCCGAAATCATGATTGTCAATTTATTAATATTTTGCTCTATCTCTGTTTTTTCGTTGGTTTGTGGAGTTTTTGTGTCAACATTCGTTGGTACAGTGTATGCTGTAATTTTGTTGACTTGTGCTAAATTGCTTGTTCCAAAGTTTCTACGAGGTTATCCGCTCGTGATGCGAGCGCGTTTAGCTCTATGTCATTTTCGAAAGTTGTTAGAATCAGCTGTACTTGGGGCGGAAGACTCTTCATCCACAACTGCTTGAGTGTTCGCTCGTCGAAAGCTGTTTCAGCATTGAGACGGAACATGTTCAAGAGCTGTGATTTTCACCTAAGGGTCATATGATTTCGTTCCTTAATGTTGTATAAGGAGTTTGTCCTTTGTCACGTAATATGAGACCTGCAAACGTTTTATTGTACCTCGTATATAATGCTGCGACGGCGTACACGAACGTACACGTAACACGAAAGTTTGCTCAAGTATATTAAACCACATGGCTAGATTTTGTGTATATATACATAGTACCTGTAGTGGGTTGAAAGTAATATGTACAATGTGATTAGCTAATATTCCGGTGGCTTGTGGTGTGCTGTTCAACGAAATTGCTGCCGCTGAACTACTGGGAGCTGTTTCAGTTAGTCTAAGTCGTAGCTGTTCGCTGATGTATCGTTGCAGTTGGTCGGCCAAAAATAAAAATATTTTGAAAACAATTAAAATGCCGAATTTTTTTTTTTTTTATTAAAATAGAAAAAGCTCCAAAAATTAGGACGGGTGTGTACTCACGTTTTGTTGACCTCTGATGTGTGGCCGAGTTCCCTGGTCGTAAAATTGTATTCCTCCCTGAGTGCTTACCGCTGGTGGGAGCTATGACCTCAAGTTGGAATACAATTTTTTTTTTGATAAACACAGAAAATTCCAATTTCTTAAAGCTAAATGACGTTGTGGTTTCGGAATCCGGATATTTGTTAGACGTAGTGAAATTGTCTCCCTTAAAAAATTCATCAAAGGCTCTTCTGTGGCCTCTTTATTTGAAATTGTGATGAATGTCTGTATTATTTTTGCTTGATTGTGCGAAAATTAATCGCTGTTATAGTTGTGATGATTGCCTGTTACCCCAATCACGTTGGTTTAATGTTTAGAGAAGTGAAGCTCATTGGCTATTCCCTATATGTTTGAAATTTAGAGGCTTCGTCCTTCGAAGCCGTCTCACTAAATTGGTGCTTTCCAGCATACTACGGATGTCGTCATTTTGGTGTTGACTAAGACGCTCCAAGTGTTGTTTCGCGTATCTTTTGATTTCTTCGCTGACATATTCCATCTTTAAATCCCTATTTAGGTTATCATTTCTTATGTACCACGGTGCTTTCACTATGCCACGTAGGACTTTATTTTGGAAATCTCGAATTATTTTAATGGTGGTTTTCTTGGATCAACCCCAAAGCTGAATACCATAAGTCCATACTGGTTTTAATATTTGCCAATATAATAGCAATTTGTTATGTAATGTTAGCTCAGAGTGCCTTCCTATGAGCCAGTACATGTTCCTGTATTTGATTTCCTTTTTCTTTTTTCACATGCTCTTTCCAAGATATTTCGCCGTATTTGCATGGGAAACACTGTGGTACACATGGGCTCACTGTGTCAGTGGCTCCCGGAAGTTTTCTTGTCGCTTCTTCTATGGTGTTACCAATTGCAAGCATTTCAGTATCATCAGCGAATGTTGCAATGGTTGTTTCATCAGCATTTGGTAGATCTCTTTTATAGAGAAGATACAGTACTGGCCCTAGGACGCTGCCCTGCGGTATATTCCTGCTGATATTTTCTTTGATTCAGAGTATTTTTCTTCATATTTAATCCGGAAGTAACGATCGGTTATGTAAGATTTTAGAATCTGATAAAACTGTTTTGGTAAATCGAGCCAGTAGTGACATCTACAGAATATAGTACGACTCAACGTACATCTATTCTGGTGGCTTATTTCCGCACTTATATTAAACAAATATCTTAGTACAATAATACAACTCCCTACTACATCACCATATCTGGTCGGATTGTTTTCGCGAACCGTACAAACTAAATTGGTTTGCCTCTATAATTGCCATTTAAAAAGCGTAACTTACTTAAATGGCGCCCAACGTTACCATAGATGAGTTTTTTTATATTTAATTAAAAAAAATTAAATGCGATTTATATGTCGAATTTCTTCATAATCCGTTGAGAAACAGCCAAGTTCCATCAAAATTGGCCATATTCCATAACTTCAATTAAAACTAAATTTAGAATCCCATTTCCATCACCCTTATCAAACTTCACCATAATCGATTAAGAAATAGCCAAGTTTTAGAATATGGCATATTGCACCATGTGCCATATCCAAATATACTTTCGTGTAATTTGTAACGGAACTACTTTTGGTTGAATTTTTGTGCCGTTAACAGAATATTCCTATGGTTCTGTATAAAGGTGACTGCAGCACATTTGCCGGCTAGATGAAGAAGGTGGGCAGGTTCTTGTCACCAACCGTAGAAATCATGAAGTGCTGCTGCTCCCATATTGCCGACCTGAGGCGATATCCTATAAATCGGTTAATCTCGAAAATAAATCGGTTTTTAGAAATAATGAATATAATAATCTCAATAGTAATATCAAATAAACATGGACTCTAGTCCGACTTTAACATTTTTCACTTAGCTATTTATGTATCCTGACAAGATGGTGTCGTCATAGCCCTGGCGATATTTTTCATGCTTATGCTCTTATAGGATTCCGTTTATTTTTTTTATATATGTTCCTTTCTTATTATTACAGCGTGTCAATCCAGTTAGGTTTAGCAATCCGCGCCAAATTTTGTGGGCCAACAAATAAAATATTTAAGTTGCGGAAGAAGTTCTTTTAGGAAGAAAATAATACAAAAAAATAAACAAACGTCTCTCATCTCCAATAAAACAAATTCAATAACGAAAAAACAAAGATCATACCTTTTCCGCGACAACTCAGACTTGGTAATTTTTCGCCGGTAAATATAACTGGTTTTTTTTCCAGTTAACTAGGTTGCGTTTACTATTTACCACTAAAATATTTCAACTTAACATACAACGTTAAACTATTTAAGCTTTAAGTTATTTATGAAAACTAAATAAAACACACCTAGTTTATTGTAAATACCGCGGCACTGGTTCACTGTATAAATTATTAATTTTTTTAATATGATTATGTACACGCACCAAAATGAAATGACTGATTGCAATTATTGTTAAATTATAATTGAAGTTGTTGTTGTTGTTGGATAAGAGGTAATAGCGCAAAACAACTAAGAATATAGCAAAAAGCTAATAATCACCACCATCTGTCACAACATAGCTAAACTAGCCAATTATACTGTTACGTTTTTGCCTTGTCAATCAAGGTTCGTATCACTGGATTGTGAATAATACAAAATCAATTTAATTTATCTCCAACGAATTTATTAATTTCACAAAATTTATTACAACACAGTTTATCAATCAAAATTCACAAAATTACTTTATATAAATTATTCTCAAATTTTACTAATCACTATTACTTTTTATTTCGCACAAAAACACTTTTTAAATCACTTATTAATTCCTTTTTAATCTTTATACTATCGCTTTCCAAATATTACTTATAATCTTACAAGTTTACTCTATCGCGTTCCAAATACTAATAATCCAATTCGATCTTGTTCGCCTTTTTATATACAAAAACCAAGCTTCTCGAAAGTTCACGACTTTTCCAGTTAGAATAGTGTAGAAACATTACGTAACAATTTTTATCATGGAAAATTCCATTTAGTACAGTAAACATTGAGCTATTAGTTTTACTTATTCTATTACACACTAGGTGTCACCGTCACACTACCCCTCACCTAAGCCTGTTCGTCCCGAACAGGACCCAAATCACCTCCTCTGTATAGGGCCAGCCTCTCCAAATGCACCACCTTTGGTTTACCTCGATGTCCCTTCCGTATCCGATAAACCACGTCGTTCATCCTTGTGATGACAGTATAAGGTCCTTCCCATGCTGGTTGCAGCTTCGGTGATAATCCCTTTTTCCGTTGCGGGTTGTGAAGCCATACTAATTGCCCTTCCTGGAAGCCCTGGTTATTTGCTCGTATGTCATATCGAGCCTTCATCCGGTCACTTGACATCCGTATTTTCTCCCGTACAAATTGATGAATCTCATTAAGTTCCTCTTTCATTCGGTCTACGTAATCTTGTCCACATAAAGCCGATGATGGTACAGCCCCAAACTTTAGATCTCCAGGTAACCGTAGATTATCTCCAAATAACGTTTTAGCTGGTGTCATTCCGGTTGTGTCATGTATAGCTGATCGATAGGCCATCAGAAACATCGGTATATGTCGATCCCAGTTGCGTTGGTTTTTCTCAACGACCTTTGCTAGATATTCCTCCAATGTACCATTGAATCTTTCCACCATACCGTCAGACTGTGGATGCAAAGGCGTTGTTCTCGTTTTATTTATACCGAGCATCTGGCATATTTCTTGAAACACCACCGATTCGAAATTCCGTCCTTGATCGGTATGAATCTCCATCGGCACTCCAAATCTGCTAATCCAATTGTTTACCACGGCATCAGCTATTGTTGTCGTCTCCTGATTGGGAATGGGGTACACCTCCGGCCATTTGCTGAAATAATCCATGATTACTAGCACATAGTTGTTGCCGCTCTCAGTGGTGGGAAATGGGCCCGCTACATCCATTGCAATTCTTTCGAATGGTGCTCCAACGTTATATTGCTTCATGGTTCCACGACTTTTGCGTGCGGGTCCCTTCACCGCCGCACATTGGTCACATTTTTGGCACCATTCTATCACAGACTGCCTACATCCTGCCCAGTAGAATCGTTGACGTATCTTTGCTAGAGTTTTATTAATTCCAAGGTGGCCCCCACTTGCTCCTCCATGATACTCATTCAGAATTTCTGCAATCCGGCACTTTGGTATCACTAGCAACAATTGCTTCACTTTGCCATCCTTGCTTTCCCACAATCGTTTTAAACAGCCATTCTCAAGACGGAGGCTATCCCATTGAGCCCAATAAGCCTTGACAATGGGAGTTTTGTCCGCGATCTCGCTCCAAGTTGGCCGGTGTTCCTTTTCCTTCCATTCCATTATAACTGATAAATCCGTATCATCCAATTGCTCTTTCCTGATCATTTCGTCGGTCCACTCCTCATCAGGCAGCACTTGCGTAAGCCTAACGTCGATGATGCCTTCCTTTGCTTCAACATGGCCACAATGTTTACATTCTACTGGACACGGCCGTCTTGATAATGCGTCGGCATTTCTGTGTGCACTTCCCTTCCGATGTTCAATTTGGAAATCGTAGCTTTGAAGACGTTCGATCCAGCGTGCTACTTGTCCCTCTGGATTCTTAAATTGTAACAGCCACCGTAAAGCGCCGTGATCTGTCCGTAAATGGAATTTTTGGCCATAAAGATACTTATGGAAATGCTTGACACACTCCACTATAGCCAACAATTCTTTCCGTGTCACGCAGTAATTACGCTCCGGTTTTGATAATGTTTTGGAGAAGTACGCAATAACTCTTTCTTGACCATTAATTTCCTGTGATAACACACCTCCTATACCGTCATTACTTGCATCGGTGTCCAAAATAAATTTCACATTGGGTATAGGGTACGCGAGGATTGGCGCAACACACAACCGTCTCCTTAGTTCCACGAATGCTTCTTCCTGGTCATTCTTCCATTCGAATGCCTTGTTCTTCCTGGTCAACTCGTGTAAACTTTTGGCGATGTTGGCGAATCCTGGCACGAAGCGTCTATAATAGGTGCACAATCCGAGAAAGCTTCGTAATTCGTGTAAATTTTTAGGTCTTGGCCAGTTCTTTACCGCTGCGATCTTTTCTTCGTCGGTGTGAATTCCATTAATCGTTACGAGATGACCCAAATATTTGACTTCAGTTCTGAACAGCTTACACTTCTTTGGACTTAACTTCAATCCGGCAGCCTGTATCCGATCCAAAACTTCCGCCAAGTTCTTTAGATGCTCGTCAAAATCCTTCCCCATAACGATTATGTCGTCCAGATATATTAGGCAAGTCTTCCAATGTAATCCCTTTAACACGCGCTCCATTAATCGTTCAAAAGTCGCAGGGGCATTACATAATCCGAACGGCATAACATTAAATTGCCAAAGTCCGTTACCCACACTGAACGCTGTTTTCTCGCGATCTTCCTCATGGACTTCCACCTGCCAATAGCCGCTTTGTAGATCTAATGTCGAAAATATTTGAGCACCCGATAATGTGTCTAACGTGTCATCGATCCTTGGCAGTGGGTAGCTATCTTTTTTCGTCACAGCATTGAGTTTTCGGTAATCAACGCAAAATCTCATGCTACCGTCCTTCTTCTCGACCAATACTACCGGTGAGCTCCATGGGCTATTAGATGGTTCAATTACTCCTGCTGCCTGCATATCTGTTACCATTCGATTGACTTCTTCTTGTTTTGCTAAAGGTAGCCTCCTGGGTGGTTGACGAATTGGCATCTCTGCTCCCGTATCAATGCGGTGCTTTACCATTGAGGTCCTTCCGTTATTATCCGATGTACTGCAGAATATGGACGTGTACCGTTTGAGTAGATGATGTGCAGAATTTTTCTGTGCCTCGGTAAGATCTTCGGTCCATTTCTGCATAAGTTGTTCTACCATTTCTTTCTGCCATTGCATGTCGGCTTTTTCAACCGGACTTCTCTGTTCACACTTTACTATAGTTGAAACCTCGTTACATTTGCCGATGACTGTCCCTTTCTTGATGGTTTTCGTCTTATCCGAGAGATTTAGAGTCCTAATTGGTACTCTATAGTCGTTGTCTGGTTTAACTAGGGATTTTCCGATTATAATTTCCTTGGCTCCGTTCTCCTCTTCGTTAGCTTCCACAACCCACAACCTGGGTGACCCAGAACCTCCCTCCAATTTTCCCCATAGGATCGTCTCCGAATTCGGTGGCAGCTTCTCCCGATGATCAATAATAATTCGCCTGATAGTTGCTCCGGCACTGCTAGATTGAAGTGGCAACTCGATGTTATCGTAACTTAAAACTCCTCGTCCAACATCCACCACGAAGCCATTTGCCCTCATGAAGTCCATCCCCATTATGACTTCATCCACAATATCTGCAATCAGCACTTCGTGTTGGAAAAGAGTTCTCCCGATTTTTATTTTCACGATCTTTTTGCCTTTTATTATTGAACTATCTCCAGTTGCTGTTTGTAACTTCAATCCATTAGCTGGTTGTACACCTCCATCGATCAGATCTTTACGGACAATCGTGCGATTTGCTCCCGTATCCAGAGTGATGATGCAATCCTTGCCATCAATGTCGCCTTTGATTGTTAAGCTGTCACCGCCTCTTGCTACTTTCGAAACGCGGATGGAGGTTATGGGGCAATCGGTTGTGGGAGTCAGCTTCTGCCCCTTTAAGCTGACCCGTTGTAGTTTAACGGCTCCGCCGTCATTTGGCCTTCTTGCCTAGCCAACGCCTGCTCCCCGCTTGGTCGTCGCTGCATAGGAGATGGTGATCTTCCCCTTTTTCTTCTTAATTCCCAGCAGTCGCGAGAGATGTGACCGACCTTATCACATGCCCAACATCTGATTTTGCCGCTTCCATCTCGGTATCTTGGTGTTGCCCGCTCGTTGTTTATGCTTGTATCGATTTCTACTCGGCGTATTTTCATTGACGGTTTGGTGATGGCTTGTGCAGTTTCATTTGTTAACGCACAAGCGATGGTTTCCGCAAAGGTTGCTTTAGGTGACAACATCACCGCCCTGCGTGTCTCTGGATCTCGAATGCCGTCAATGAATGCGTCAATTTTTAGTCTTTCCATATAATCGGCCGATGTACTGGTATGTGCTAGATGTACTAGCCGCTCGATTGCCGATGAAAATTCCTGAAGTGATTCTCCTCCCTTTTGGTAGCGGCTTTTCAATTCCATTCGATAAATTTCTCGCTTGTGATCACTGCCGTACTTCCTATCCAGCGCCTTCATAATTTCGAGATAACTGTTGCGATCTTTTTCCGGAATTGTTTGTAAGGCCTCCGCAGCTTCACCTTTAAGGGCCACTATTAACGCTGCGACAAGATGTTCATCATTCCAACGGTTTTGATTAGCTGCCGTTTCAAATTGAAATTTGAAAATGCCGAAAGATGTCGTACCGTCGAAGTTTGGTGGTTTTAACTTAACTGATTGAATGGTTTGTACCACTTGTGTTGTTGTTCCACTTGCCTTGATATCAGTTAGCTCTTTCCCGAGACGTTGAACCTCTGCTTGTAATTTTTCTTCGACCTGCTGAACCTTCGTTTCAAATTTTTCGTCAACCTTTTGAATCTCCATTTGCAGCTTCTCCACTTCGCCGTGAATGTTAGTAGATAATTCGAGAAGTTTCTCGTCCATTCTCTTTTGACCATCTATAATTTGGTCTTTAATTTCCTCTCCTTGTTGTTTCATTTCTTGGTTTGACTGATTTATAGTCTCCATTTGTTGTTTCATTTCTTGGTTAGACTGATTTTGTTGTTCCAACTGTCGTTTTATTTCTTCGTTTGACTGGTTTATAGTCTCCAACTGCCGCACATTTTGTTGTTCCATTTCATTCTTAATTTCTTGGTTTGACTGCACTGCTTGTTGCGCCATTTGATTTTTAATTTCTCCTAGCTGTCGTTCGTTTTGTTGTTTCATTAGACTCATCTGTCCCGTCATCTGGTTCATAGCAGCTATTAACTGCGACAAATCGAAACTTCCAGAATGTTCTTGTGTCTTTTCGACCAACGGTTGTTTATCTTCTGCTTTCTGCTCTACGGTTGCCGCATCCGTTACTTTCTCTCCAAAATCATGATGTTCCGCGTCCAGCCCTTCTTTCTCCATGGCATCACGTAGTCGCGCTTGTAAAGCTGCTTTACCACCATCAGTAGCCAAACCCCGTTTCTCTAGTTCTCTTTTTAATTCTGGAACTTTTAATTCGTTGAGAATCATTTTCTTTATCTTTTTATTCACAATCCCACCGCTGTCACCAATTTGTTACGTTTTTGCCTTGTCAATCAAGGTTCGTATCACTGGATTGTGAATAATACAAAATCAATTTAATTTATCTCCAACGAATTTATTTATTTCACAAAATTTATTACAACACAGTTTATCAATCAAAATTCACAAAATCACTTTATATAAATTATTCTCAAATTTTACTGATCACTTTTACTTTTTATTTCGCACAAAAACACTTTTTAAATCACTTTTTAATTCCTTTTTAATCTTTATACTATCGCTTACCAATTATTACTTATTCTTACAACTTTACACTATCGCGTTCCAAATACTAATAATCCAATTCGATCTTGTTCGCCTTTTTATATACACAAACCAAGCTTCTCGAAAGTTCACGACTTTTCCAGTTGGAATAGCGTAGAAACATTACATAACAATTTTTATCATGGAAAATTCCATTTAGTACAGTAAACATTGAGCTATTAGTTTTACTTATTCTATTACACACTAGGTGTCACCGTCACACTACCCCTCACCTAAGCCTGTTCGTCCCGAACAGGACCCAAATCACCTCCTCTGTATAGGGCTAGCCTCTCCAAATGCACCACCTTTGGTTTACCTCGATGTCCCTTCCGTATCCGATAAACCACGTCGTTCATCCTTGTGATGACAGTATAAGGTCCTTCCCATGCTGGTTGCAGCTTCGGTGATAATCCCTTTTTCCGTTGCGGGTTGTGAAGCCATACTAATTGCCCTTCCTGGAAGCCCTGGTTATTTGCTCGTATGTCATATCGAGCCTTCATCCGGTCACTTGACATCCGTATTTTCTCCCTTACAAATTGATGAATCTCATTAAGTTCCTCTTTCATTCGGTCTACGTAATCTTGTCCACATAAAGCCGATGATGGTACAGCCCCAAACTTTAGATCTCCAGGTAACCGTAGATTATCTCCAAATAAAGTTTTAGCTGGTGTCATTCCGGTTGTGTCATGTATAGCTGATCGATAGGCCATCAGAAACATCGGTATATGTCGATCCCAGTTGCGTTGGTTTTTCTCAACGACCTTTGCTAGATATTCCTCCAATGTACCATTGAATCTTTCCACCATACCGTCAGACTGTGGATGCAAAGGCGTTGTTCTAGTTTTATTTATACCGAGCATCTGAAATATTGCTTGAAACACCACCGACTCAAAATTCCGTCCTTGATCGGTATGAATCTCCATCGGCACTCCAAATCTGCTAATCCAATTGTTTACCACGGCATCAGCTATTGTTGTCGTCTCCTGATTGGGAATGGGGTACACCTCCGGCCATTTGCTGAAATAATCCATGATTACTAGCACATATTTGTTGCCGCTCTCAGTGGTGGGAAATGGGCCCGCTACATCCATTGCAATTCTTTCGAATGGTGCTCCAACGTTATATTGCTTCATGGTTCCACGACTTTTGCGTGCGGGTCCCTTCACCGCCGCACATTGGTCACATTTTTGGCACCATTCTATCACAGACTGCCTACATCCTGCCCAGTAGAATCGTTGACGTATCTTTGCTAGAGTTTTATTAATTCCAAGGTGGCCCCCACTTGCTCCTCCATGATACTCATTCAGAATTTCTGCAATCCGGCACTTTGGTATCACTAGCAACAATTGCTTCACTTTGCCATCCGTGCTTTCCCACAATCGTTTTAAACAGCCATTCTCAAGACGGAGGCTATCCCATTGAGCCCAATAAGCCTTGACAATGGGAGTTCTGTCCGCGATTTCGCTCCAAGTTGGCCGGTGTTCCTTTTCCTTCCATTCCATTATAACTGATAAATCCGTATCATCCAATTGCTCTTTCCTAACCATTTCGTCGGTCCACTCCTCATCAGGCAGCACTTGCGTAAGCCTAACGTCGATGATGCCTTCCTTTGCTTCAACATGGCCACAATGTTTACATTCTACTGGACACGGCCGTCTTGATAATGCGTCGGCATTTCTGTGTGCACTTCCCTTCCGATGTTCAATTTGGAAATCGTAGCTTTGAAGACGTTCGATCCAGCGTGCTACTTGTCCCTCTGGATTCTTAAATTGTAACAGCCACCGTAAAGCGCCGTGATCTGTCCGTAAATGGAATTTTTGGCCATAAAGATACTTATGGAAATGCTTGACACACTCCACTATAGCCAACAATTCTTTCCGTGTCACGCAGTAATTACGCTCCGGTTTTGATAATGTTTTGGAGAAGTACGCAATAACTCTTTCTTGACCATTAATTTTCTGTGATAACACACCTCCTATACCGTCATTACTTGCATCGGTGTCTAAAATAAATTTCACGTTGGGTATAGGGTACGCGAGGATTGGCGCGACACACAACCGTCTCCTTAGTTCCACGAATGCTTCTTCCTGATCATTCTTCCATTCGAATGCCTTGTTCTTCCTGGTCAACTCGTGTAAACTCTTGGCGATGTTGGCGAATCCTGGCACGAAGCGTCTATAATAGGTGCACAATCCGAGAAAGCTTCGTAATTCGTGTAAATTTTTAGGTCTTGGCCAGTTCTTAACCGCTGCGATGTTTTCTTCGTCGGTGTGAATTCCATTAATCGTTACGAGATGACCCAAATATTTGACTTCAGTTCTGAACAGCTTACACTTCTTTGGACTTAACTTCAATCCGGCAGCCTGTATCCGATCCAAAACTTCCGCCAAGTTCTTTAGATGCTCGTCAAAATCCTTCCCCATAACGATGATGTCGTCCAGATATATTAGGCAAGTCTTCCAATGTAATCCCTTTAACACGCGCTCCATTAATCGTTCAAAAGTCGCAGGGGCATTACATAATCCGAACGGCATAACATTAAATTGCCAAAGTCCGTTACCCACACTGAACGCTGTTTTCTCGCGATCTTCCTCATGGACTTCCACCTGCCAATAGCCGCTTTGTAAATCTAATGTAGAAAATATTTGAGCACCCGATAATGTGTCTAACGTGTCATCGATCCTTGGCAGTGGGTAGCTATCTTTTTTCGTCACAGCATTGAGTTTTCGGTAATCAACGCAAAATCTCATGCTACCGTCCTTCTTCTCGACCAATACTACCGGTGAACTCCATGGGCTGTTAGATGGTTCGATTACTCCTGCTGCCTGCATATCTGTTACCATTCGATTGACTTCTTCTTGTTTTGCTAAAGGTAGCCTCCTGGGTGGTTGACGAATCGGCATCTCCGTTCCCGTATCAATTCGATGCTTTACCATTGAGGTCCTTCCGTTATTATCCGATGTACTGCAGAATATGGACGTGTACTGTTTGAGTAGTTGATGTGCAGAATCTTTCTGTGCCTCAGTAAGATCTTCGGTCCATTTCTGCATGAGTTGTTCTACCATTTCTTTCTGCTCTTGCATGTCGGCTTTTTCAACCGGACTTCTCTGTTCACACTTTACTATAGTTGAAACCTCGTTACATTTTCCGATGACTGTCCCTTTCTTGATGGTTTTCGTCTTATCCGAGAGATTTAGAGTCCTAATTGGTACTCTATAGTCATTGTCTGGTTTAACTAGGGCTTTCCCGATTATAATTTCCTTGGCTCCGTTCTCCTCTTCGTTAGCTTCCACAACCCACAACCTGGGTGACCCAGAACCTCCCTCCAATTTTCCCCATAGGATCGTCTCCGAATTCGGTGGCAGCTTCTCCCGATGATCAATAATAATTCGCCTGATAGTTGCTCCGGCACTGCTAGATTGAAGTGGCAACTCGATGTTATCGTAACTTAAAACTCCTCGTCCAACATCCACCACGAAGCCATTTGCCCTCATGAAGTCCATCCCCATTATGACTTCATCCACAATATCTGCAATCAGCACTTCGTGTTGGAAAAGAGTTCTCCCGATTTTTATTTTCACGATCTTTTTGCCTTTTATTATTGAACTATCTCCAGTTGCTGTTTGTAACTTCAATCCATTAGCTGGTTGTACACCTCCATCGATCAGATCTTTACGGACAATCGTGCGATTTGCTCCCGTATCCAGAGTGATGATGCAATCCGTGCCATCAATGTCGCCTTTGATTGTTAAGCTGTCACCGCCTCTTGCTACTTTCGAAACGCGGATGGAGGTTATGGGGCAATCGGTTGTGGGAGTCAGCTTCTGCCCCTTTAAGCTGACTCGTTGTAGTTTAACGGCTCCGCCGTCATTTGGCCTTCTTGCCTAGCCAACGCCTGCTCCCCGCTTGGTCGTCGCTGCATAGGAGATGGTGATCTTCCCCTTTTTCTTCTTAATTCCCAGCAGTCGCGAGAGATGTGACCGACCTTATCACATGCCCAACATTTGATTTTGCCGCTTCCATCTCGGTATCTTGGTGTTGACCGCTCGTTGTTTATGCTTGTATCGATTTCTACTCGGCGTATTTTCATTGACGGTTTGGTGATGGCTTGTGCAGTTTCATTTGTTAACGCACAAGCGATGGTTTCCGCAAAGGTTGCTTTAGGTGACAACATCACCGCCCTGCGTGTCTCTGGATCTCGAATGCCGTCAATGAATGCGTCAATTTTTAGCCTTTCCATATAATCAGCCGACGTACTGGTATGTGCTAGATGTACTAGTCGCTCGATTGCCGATGAAAATTCCTGAAGTGATTCTCCTCCCTTTTGATAGCGGCTTTTCAATTCCATTCGATAGATTTCCCGCTTGTGATCACTGCCGTACTTCCGATCCAGCGCCTTCATAATTTCGAGATAGCTGCTGCGCTCTTGTTCCGGGATGGTTTGTAAAGCCTCTGCTGCTTCGCCTTTGAGGGCCACTATTAATGCCGCGACACGATGTTCGTCGTTCCAATGATTTTGATTGGCTGCCGTCTCAAATTGAAATTTGAAAATGACGAAAGATGTTGTTCCGTCGAATGTTGGTGGCTTTATCTTGATTGATTGGACGGTTTGTACCACTTGTGTTGTTGTTCCACTTGCCTTGATATCAGTTAGTTCTTTCTCGAGCCGTTGGCATTTTTCTTCAACCTGCTGAACCTCCGTTTTGACAAGTTGAACTTCCTTTTGCAGTTTTTGGTCAACCTGTTGAATCTCCATTTGCAGCTTCTCTACTTCGCCGTGTATGTTAGCAGATAATTCGAGAAGTTTCTCGTCCATTCTCTTATGACCATCAGTAATTTGGCTTTTAATTTCTTCTCCTTGTTTCTCCACCCGGTGTTGAAGTTCTTCGTTTGATTGTTTCATAGTCTCCAACTGCCGCACATTTTGTTGTTCCATTTCATTCTTAATTTCTTGGTTTGACTGCTCAATTTTCACCATTTGTCGTTCGTTTTGTTGTTTCATGAGACACATCTGTCCTGTCATTTGGTTCATAGCAGCTATTAACTGCGACAAATCGAAACTTCCAGAATGTTCTTGTGTCTTTTCGACCAACGGTTGTTTATCTTCTGCTTTCTGCTCTATGGTTGCTGCATCCGTTACTTTCTCTCCAAAATCATAATGTTCCGCGTCCAGCCCTTCGTTCTGCATGGCCTCACGTAGTCGCGCTTGTAAAGCTGCTTTAGTACCGTCAGTAGCCAAACCCCGTTTCTCTAGTTCTCTTTTTAATTCTGGAACTTTTAATTCGTTGAGAATCATTTTCTTTATCTTTTTATTCACAATCCCACCGCTGTCACCAAATTGTTACGTTTTTGCCTTGTCACTCAAGGTTCGTATCACTGGATTGTGAATAATACAAACTCAATTCAATTTATCACCAACGAATTTATTTATTTCACAAAATTTATTACAACACAGTTTATCAATCAAAATTCACAAAATCACTTTATATAAATTATTCTCAAATTTTACTGATCACTTTTACTTTTTATTTCGCACAAAAACACTTTTTAAATCACTTTTTAATTCCTTTTTAATCTTTATACTATCGCTTACCAATTATTACTTATTCTTACAACTTTACACTATCGCGTTCCAAATACTAATAATCCAATTCGATCTTGTTCGCCTTTTTATATACACAAACCAAGCTTCTCGAAAGTTCACGACTTTTCCAGTTGGAATAGCGTAGAAACATTACATAACAATTTTTATCATGGAAAATTCCATTTAGTACAGTAAACATTGAGCTATTAGTTTTACTTATTCTATTACACACTAGGTGTCACCGTCACAGTATATTGTTACGTTTTTGCCTTGTCAATCAAGGTTCGATCACTGGATTTGGAATAATACAAAATCAATTTAATTTATCTCCAACGAATTTATTTATTTCACAAAATTTATTACAACACAGTTTATCAATCAAAATTCACAAAATCACTTTATATAAATTATTCTCAAATTTTACTGATCACTTATAATTTTTATTTATCGCACTACAACACTTTTTTAAATCACTTTTTTAATTCCTTTTTAATCTTTATACTATCGCTTTCCAAATATTACTAATAATCTCACAAGTTTACACTATCGCGTTCCAAATACGAATAATCCAATTCGATCTTGTTCGCCTTTTTATATACACAAACCAAGCTTCTCGAAAGTTCACGACTTTTCCAGTTGGAATAGCGTAGAAACATTACGTAACAATTTTTATCATGGAAAATTGCATTTAGTACAGTAAACATTGAGCTATTAGTTTTACTTATTCTATTACACACTAGGTGTCACCGTCACACTACCCCTCACCTAAGCCTGTTCGTCCCGAACAGGACCCAAATCACCTCCTCTGTATAGGGCCAGCCTCTCCAAATGCACCACCTTTGGTTTACCTCGATGTCCCTTCCGTATCCGATAAACCACGTCTTTCATCCTTGTGATGACAGTATAAGGTCCTTCCCATGCTGGTTGCAGCTTCGGTGATAATCCCTTTTTCCGTTGCGGGTTGTGAAGCCATACTAATTGCCCTTCCTGGAAGCCCTGGTTATTTGCTCGTATGTCATATCGAGCCTTCATCCGGTCACTTGACATCCGTATTTTCTCACGTACAAATTGATGAATCTCATTAAGTTCCTCTTTCATTCGGTCTACGTAATCTTGTCCACATAAAGCCGATGATGGTACAGCCCCAAACTTTAGATCTCCAGGTAACCGTAGATTATCTCCAAATAACGTTTTAGCTGGTGTCATTCCGGTTGTGTCATGTATAGCTGATCGATAGGCCATCAGAAACATCGGTATATGTCGATCCCAGTTGCGTTGGTTTTTCTCAACGACCTTTGCTAGATATTCCTCCAATGTACCATTGAATCTTTCCACCATACCGTCAGACTGTGGATGCAAAGGCGTTGTTCTCGTTTTATTTATACCGAGCATCTGGCATATTTCTTGAAACACCACCGATTCAAAATTCCGTCCTTGATCGGTATGAATCTCCATCGGCACCCCAAATCTGCTAATCCAATTGTTTACCACGGCATCAGCTATTGTTGTCGTCTCCTGATTGGGAATGGGGTACACCTCCGGCCATTTGCTGAAATAATCCATGATTACTAGCACATATTTGTTGCCGCTCTCAGTGGTGGGAAATGGGCCCGCTACATCCATTGCAATTCTTTCGAATGGTGCTCCAACGTTATATTGCTTCATGGTTCCACGACTTTTGCGTGCGGGTCCCTTCACCGCCGCACATTGGTCACATTTTTGGCACCATTCTATCACAGACTGCCTACATCCTGCCCAGTAGAATCGTTGACGTATCTTTGCTAGAGTTTTATTAATTCCAAGGTGGCCCCCACTTGCTCCTCCATGATACTCATTCAGAATTTCTACAATCCGGCACTTTGGTATCACCAGCAACAATTGCTTCACTTTGCCATCCGTTCATCCGATTCCCGCTCCCCTCTTCGTGCTCTTTCCACGGAAGATGGTAATCCGTGCCGCTTTCCTCCTGCTTCCAAACAATCTCGCGAGATGTGGCCAATCCTGTTACACACCCAACATCTTCGCTCGCTGCCGCTAGACCTCTGTCCCGGCCGTTCCGTGTTTGCTCGTATAAAAGGTGGCGATCTTCTCTCTCCATGTATTACTTTCCGACAGTCCATTGAAATGTGACCCAACTTGTCACATTTCCAACACCTAAGCCTGCCTCTTCCGCCTTTCGGTACCATTCGCTCCCTGCTGCCGTTCTTGTCTGAGTTCATTTGACGCCTAAATAATACTGATGGTCTGGTGAAATTCTGCACAGCCTCGATGGTTAACGCAAACGCAACGGTTTCCGCAAAGGTTGATTTAGGTGACAACATTACCGCTTTGCGTGTCTCTGGATCTCGAATGCCGTCAATGAATGCGTCAATTTTTAGTCTTTCCATATAATCAGCCGATGTACTGGTATGTGCTAGATGTACTAATCGCTCGATTGCCGATGAAAATTCCTGAAGTGATTCTCCTCCCTTTTGGTAGCGGCTTTTCAATTCCATTCGATAGATTTCCCGCTTGTGATCACTGCCGTACTTCCTATCCAGCGCCTTCATAATTTCGAGATAACTGTTGCGATCTTTTTCCGGAATTGTTTGTAAGGCCTCCGCAGCTTCACCTTTAAGGGCCACTATTAACGCTGCGACACGATGTTCGTCGTTCCAATGATTTTGATTGGCTGCCGTCTCAAATTGAAATTTGAAAATGACGAAAGATGTTGTTCCGTCGAATGTTGGTGGCTTTATCTTGATTGATTGGACGGTTTGTACCACTTGTGTTGTTGTTCCACTTACCTTGATATCAGTTAGTTCTTTTTCGAGCCGTTGGCATTTTTCTTCAACCTGCTGAACCTCCGTTTTGACAAGTTGAACTTCCTTTTTCAGTTTTTGGTCAACCTGTTGAATCTCCATTTGCAGCTTCTCTACTTCGCCGTGTATGTTAGTAGATAATTCGAGAAGTTTCTCGTCTATTCTCTTATGACCATCAGTAATTTGGCTTTTAATTTCTTCTCCTTGTTTCTCCACCCGGTGTTGAAGTTCTTCGTTTGATTGTTTCATTGCTTGATTTGACTGCTCTCCTTGTTGCACCATTTGATTTTTAATTTCTCCTAGCTGTCGTTCGTTTTGTTGTTTCATTAGACTCATCTGGCCCGTCATCTGGTTCATAGCTGCTATTAACTGCGACAAATCGAAACTTCCAGAATGTTCTTGTGTCTTTTCGACCAACGGTTGTTTATCTTCTGCTTTCTCTACAGTTGCCGCATCCGTTACTTCCACGCCAAAATCATAATGTTCCGCGTCCAGCCCTTCGTTCTGCATGGCCTCACGTAGTCGCGCTTGTAAAGCTGCTTTAGTACCATCAGTAGCCAAACCCCGTTTCTCTAGTTCTCTTTTTAATTCTGGAACTTTTAATTCGTTGAGAATCATTTTCTTTATCTTTTTATTCACAATCCCACCGCTGTCACCAAATTGTTACGTTTTTGCCTTGTCAATCAAGGTTCGATCACTGGATTGTGAATAATACAAAATCAATTTAATTTATCTCCAACGAATTTATTTATTTCACAAAATTTATTACAACACAGTTTATCAATCAAAATTCACAAAATCACTTTATATAAATTATTCTCAAATTTTACTGATCACTTATAATTTTTATTTATCGCACTACAACCTTTTTTAAATCACTTTTTTAATTCCTTTTTAATCTTTATACTATCGCTTTCCAAATA
Source organism: Tipula vernalis (assembly GCA_958295665.1). NCBI lineage: Eukaryota > Metazoa > Arthropoda > Insecta > Diptera > Tipulidae > Tipula > Tipula vernalis. Next base: position 223,847,640 of record OY282558.1, read on the forward strand.
TTACTAATAATCTCACAAGTTTACACTATCGCGTTCCAAATACGAATAATCCAATTCGATCTTGTTCGCCTTTTTATATACACAAACCAAGCTTCTCGAAAGTTCACGACTTTTCCAGTTGGAATAGCGTAGAAACATTACGTAACAATTTTTATCATGGAAAATTGCATTTAGTACAGTAAACATTGAGCTATTAGTTTTACTTATTCTATTACACACTAGGTGTCACCGTCACAATATACACCTGTTACGTTTTTGCCTTGTCAATCAAGGTTCGTATCACTGGATTGTGAATAATACAAACTCAATTCAATTTATCACCAACGAATTTATTTATTTCACAAAATTTATTACAACACAGTTTATCAATCAAAATTCACAAAATCACTTTATAAAAATTATTCTCAAATTTTACTGATCACTTTTACTTTTTATTTCGCACAAAAACACTTTTTAAATCACTTTTTAATTCCTTTTTAATCTTTATACTATCGCTTTCCAAATATTACTAATAATCTTACAAGTTTACACTATCGCGTTCCAAATACTAATAATTCCAATTCGATCTTGTTCGCCTTTTTATATACACAAACCAAGCTTCTCGAAAGTTCACGACTTTTCCAGTTGGAATAGCGTAGAAACATTACGTAACAATTTTTATCATGGAAAATTCCATTTAGTACAGTAAACATTGAGCTATTAGTTTTACTTATTCTATTACACACTAGGTGTCACCGTCACACACCAAAAATTAACAAAGGCCATCACCACTTGTTTTTTAAATAATTTTTAAATTAATGGGGAGCTAAATTCAAAACGAATCACTTTATTTCGTTTTTAAATTAATCAAAATTAATTTATACATTTATTTGTTACACGGCAGAGCACTGAAATAAAAGTAAAATTCAGCTAAAACATAATGTGACGGTGACACCTAGTATGTAATAGAATAAGTAAAACTAATAGCTCAATGTTTTACTGTACTAAATGGAATTTTCCATGATAAAAATTGTTACGTAATGTTTCTACGCTATTTCAACTGGAAAAATCGTGAACTTTCGAGAAGCTTGGTTTGTGTATATAAAAAGGCGAACAAGATCGAATTGGATTTATTTGAATTTGGAACGCGATAGAGTAAACTTATAAGATTAGTAGTAATATTTGGTTAGCGATAGTATAAAGATTAAAAAGGAATTAAAAAGTGATTTAAAAAGTGTTTTTGTGCGAAATAAAAAGTAAAAGTGATCAGTAAAATTTGAGAATAATTTATATAAAGTGATTTTGTGAATTTTTATTAATAAACTGTGTTATAATAATTCTTGTGTGAAATAAATAAATTCGTTGGTGATAAATTAAATTGAATTGGTTTTATTCACAATCCAGTGATACGAACCTTGAGTGACAAGGCAAAAACGTAGCAATAATTTGCTGATTGGTTGCGAATAACGACAACAGATGGTGTAGATGAAACTGTTTTGGTGTTGTACTAAGGTGTCCAAGATAATTGCTTAGTACAAAGTAGTGACTTGTAGGTACTAATATATAGTGCTGGGAAAAAAAAATTGAGCAAACATATTTTATTACAAATTGGAGTCTTTTTTTGCTAAAATTACAAAACTTTTGAAAGCAATTGACTTAATGTTTTATTTTAAATACATTTATGCCTCATTTAAAAAAAATAAAATAAAAAATGCCTACAATTTAGGGGGTAAAATCGATAAATTGCTAATATATTCAAAATATCCCATTTGGAACTTAAGGGCGTGGAAGTAATGGAATAAAATAAATACTTTTTTTGGAATTTTATTGGTTTGTGGAAATTCTATTTTCAATATTAATATTTTGTTGGACCGCTTTTTGCCTCTATTACGGCGATACAACCCCGCAACTGATGTGTAAAAAAATTTGTCAAGCAATTAGTTTATTTTACGCCTACCGTTTTTGGCCGTAATTAGGGTGCAGATGTTTTATTGCCTGAAAGTATTTTATTGAGTATAAATAGTGGATATTTTGTAAGATTAAGTTATTCTGTAGGTGATCCTAGTCAAATAAAGAATAAAGTGCAATTTTAGTTCAAAAAATGGGAAAAGTTAGTGAGCAGTGTAAAAACAATATGTTGATTTTGGCGCGAGAAAATTTAACCACGCGTGAAATAGCAGAAAGATTAAACATTCCTAAAAGTACTGTCGCGTGGAATATTAAAAAAATGCGAGAGATGGGCAGTACACAAAGAAAGAAAGGCTTTGGAAGGCCCAGAAAGACAACGCCAGTGGAAGATACAAACCAAACTTCTAGAAAGTTCATGACTTTTCCAGTAAGAATAGTGTTGAAACATTTAGAACAGTTTTATCATGGAAAATTACATTTTACTACAGTTAAACATTGGGCTATTAATTCAACGTATTCTATTACCGTAGGTGTCACCGTTTCAATAATAACCAATTAGCTAATATTCTCACCACAATCGTAGCCAATCTTTTTACCGCATCACTTTAGGTATGTACAAAACACAATGTCAAAAGTTCCAAATTGTTTTCCATTTTGTCTTAAAGTTTATAGACAAAAATTCAACAAACCGATGTATGCCTTACGCCATATATGCAGCCTGCCTTAAACATTTCAACATTGTTACAAACTTATGCCACGGTGTACCATATACCGTACTAAAAAAAGCCGTTTTGAAATATGCCATAATGTACCTTATGTCGTAATGTACCATATGCCATATTGAAATATTCCATTTTGGAATATGCCATAGTGTATCTTATGCCGTAGTGTACCATATGCCGTTTTGAAATATGTCGAATTGAAATATGCCATAGTGTACCTTATTACTAAAGATGATCTGACTGAGTTTTATCTGAAAGTGATCTGATGGAAAATTTGGGTTGATGGTTACATAGGACTTTTTTATTTGATTTGAGCTAACAATTCAAAATAATTTGAACACCACTTCGAAAATGTATAAAAACCTTTTGCCTTTTTAACATTATGAAAAAATTTGTCAATTCAACTAAATTAAAGCTTACATGTTTAACTCAACACACAAAGTGACTCAACCAACCAAATTTAAGTTAACCGAACTCAGACTACTTTCAGATAACTTTCAGTCAAGTCAACGTTTACATGTTGAATTTATCTCGGACGTTTTCAGTCACATCACTTTCGGTTTAACATGTACCTTTAGTATATGTCATATACCAAGAACTCTCATAATTTATTTTTATTTTTATTTCATAATATGGCCTTTCATTGAGTCATACGAATTAAAAAACACAAAATACTTTTATAATACAAAGTAAAACATAAATAGCTAATGTATACATAAATGTAAATATGAGTGTAATAATAAAATTTGTACAACTGGTAATCAACATTTAGGCTGGTACATCAACTTATTTCATTCGGTATTCAATTATTTCATATAAACTTTCCGGTTCGATTCTCACCAAGGACGTTTTGTATTATTTATTGTATTTTTATTTTATAACGACATTTGATCGTGGCGTAACGAATTAAAAAAATATAAAATTTTGTATTGTACATATAAACAATTAAAATAAAAATACATAAAAAATTATGTAGAAATGTGACATCAATGACAAAATTCCCGGAGAACTTCCCTCTGCTATTGAAGCATAACTGTAACTTTCTTAGGCTAATTGCAAAAAGTTAAGAAATAGTGGATTATGCCTTATTTTTATTTGTTTTATAAATTTTATTAGGTATTTTTATTTTTTGTTAATTACAATTCAATACGTTTTGTTTTTTATTAGTTTTAAATTAGAATAATACATAATTCCAGTTGTAACACTAGTTTTTAACTATAATAATTAATAATCTTTATTTATTTATATAATATATTTGTTTATTATTTATTTATTTATTATTTATCATCTGAGATTTAGTGGAAGAATTAAATTTGATTATGGTTTGTTTGTTGTTTCAATTTTAGTAAATATATAAGTTTATTTGTTTTAATTATTTATAAATAGCATTTTTATTTATAACATTACGCTTGTAGAGGAATTCATAAATTATTTATCAGGGCAAATGAATATTGGCAACATAGTGATATTAAAACTAAAAATGTATCACAAATAGTAGTACTTACACAAGTAGTTCATCTTTATGACGTATTTGGCCAGTACAATAGTGCTAATATCAAGAATAACAACGATCATTTTATAGGACCGGCTAGTTTGGAATAACCTAGCCTCAAGTTTCCAACTGTTCGCATGGATTTATTTTGCTAAAATTTAACAGTCATCACTGATCAAATGTAGGAATGTGTTCGACATAATAATGATTAATATAAACTACTTGAAACAGGATATGAGATGGTTACACTAATTTTGAAGTGCTAATGAACCACAACTCTCAACTTTTTTTTTTCGACAGTTTCAACTATAATTTATCCCGAACTCTCACCAGCCCATCTCTTCCATTGTTTCAAAGGTACTTCTAGGTTCGGACAGATTAAACGTATGCATGTATTTATTGTATTGATTGTCAATCGGCTCTCGAGCTATTTAAATCGAATTTTGGAAAAAATCGCAACTTGATTCATGCGGTGATAGCCTTTGTGATATGTAAAACTTATTTAGAAAAAAAGCTCCCAATTTTTTTTTGTTTTGTTGAAAAAAGTTCCCTATCCTATGTAATAGTAAATTTAAATTATTTAACTATGTATTTATATTTTGTTGTTATTGTAGGTTAGAAATTAATTTGTATAATTATGAAACCACAAAAAGTTAAATTTCACAACCTTTAGATATACTATAGACTATAATTTAATTTGCGCGCGCAATAAACAGTTAAATATTCACAGAATTAAGCATAATAAAATGGTAAACAAAAGTTCATACAAATGTATCACAATCTTACAAAGAGCGACGGCTAATCATCTCCTGAGTGCTAGTCGATTTACGTGATTTTGAATAGTAATGCGAATCATCTTGCCCCTGTGTCGCATTATTAACGCACGTTGGTATTGCATTTGACCATTTTCCATTTCGTAAGCATTTCAACATTTTTGCGCCCCGCAATTCGAGTCCCGCATCGCAAGTGAACGTAATACTTTCCCCAATAGCATAATAAAATTTAACCGAAGACATTCGTCCACTTATCGCCGTTCCTGGGTACGAACATGCCTGTACACATTTTGGTAGTCCACCCGACCATCGGCCATTATCCTGGCATGCAATAATTGGTTGGCCTTGCATCATGTACTCTGGGTTACAATTAAATTGTACTACATCGCCGGCACGGTATGGTGGCGATCCTTGAGCGTATCCATTTTGTGGAGCACCCGGATTATCGCACGTTACCTCTGAAAATTCAACTTTTATTTTATTTTAATAGTTTTTTTGATACAAATTCAACAAAACATGTGTTTATATTCCATTTTTACTAAAATTGCATGAAATTTACCAACACACGTTGGAAATGGTGTTGCCCATTCGCCGCTCGGTAAGCACACTGATTCTGATATACCACGCAGTCCAAACCCTGAGGGACATGAAAATGCAGCTCGACCACCTACCTCACGCGAAAGGATTGCGACCCGGGCTGATGAACCATTTTGCGGCGGTAGCGATATATCACCGCATTCGACACCTACAAACAGTATAGAAGTGTCAGTTTATGTTATCATCACATTTATATTGTTTGAATCTATTACTTTCACAGACGGGTAACGGTGCACTCCAATTACCACTGGGCATACATGTCAATTCCGAGGCACCGATTAATGCATTCCCATTTATACACGATAATGTAACTTTTGAACTCATTTTGGTTTCCGTAGTACTCACAGTGAGACCACGTCTAACCGGTATTTCGGGACAGTTAACTGCTTTCACCACAACTTCAACGGAATGTTCATGTCGTGCTGGCGTTTGACACGTAAAAATACCAGAATCTTCTGCAACCGCATTTAATACACTTAAACGATACTCTAACTGTGGATCGCGCCCTTCATCAGATACCCAGCCTTCAGAATATTTACGATTTTCATGGCTCACATTCCATTTGGGATTTCCAAATCGTCGCATCCATAAACATTCCATGTGTACTGTGGTCCCAGGATAAACTATTAATTTACCATCATTGCTCTGTGCGATAGGTCCATTTTGATGACGTAACAGGATCGTAGGGGGCTTTTCCACTGAAATTAATTTATTTGGATAATATATTGTTTTGATACTATACCATCAATAAAACGTCCACTAAAATACATATACATACTTGCATAATCATTCTCCTGATTAAGTCCTAAACAATTTGGTTTGTTACCGCTCCATTCTGAATGAATGCACGATCTCACACTACTGCCAGTCATTGAAAATTTTCCGATATCCACGCATCTAAATAAAATAAAATTTTCATTTATTTCGTTATCATCAGACACCAGATGAGTTTTCCAATTTTAATTTTTCTATTCTATTAAATTTTCCAACCGAGCGAATAATTCAATTTCATGTGAATAAGTTAGCAAATTTATTAATGAAAAATGTAGCTGGTATCAAGGAAATCTGTATTTCTTGTTTAGTCGTGTAACAGTTTTCGCAGGACATGGACGATTTAGAGAAAAATCTGGCAAAATTACTAGTGGAGCTAAAAAGCTCAAAAATTAATTTAAAACAAATAAAAACTGTTCAGCTGCATAAAACTTTAATTTGGAAATCGAAAAAATTTTATGAAAACAATCTGATGATAGTCGGCACATTTATTGTATTGTTCGTCATGTGGAATCATGATTTAATTTTAAGTGAAAACTGTGCTATTGAAATGCCAAGTGAAATCGATAAAATGGTTCGGGCTCCGGAAAATTGTGATTTTTGCCGAGGCATCAGTGAAGTGAAATATTTACGAAATTTATTACCCGATGAATTTGAAGAGAAATACGCTTACCGTGGTGGTGGAGTTATCGTAACAGATGCGATGCTGAATTGGACAGCACCCGAAGTTTTTGATTACTGGTATTTTAAAGAGTTATATGAAAATCAAAGTCGTAAGCAGAAGACTCTCAATTGTCAATTTTTTCCGTATAAATCGGGGTTGAAAAATTTGTTCGATGCATTTAAAATGAATCCGGATCGAGTGAATTATAAACCGGGACAAGAACCGTGGTATTTCGGTTGGAGTAACTGTAATCCGGATGTAGCGAAAATTTTGAGGCAACACTATGATCGACCATACTTCCTGCCAAAATCGTCTGAAAATAATCCAACTGATTGGATATTTATGGGCGGTCACGGAATGGGTGCCCATATGCATGTGGACAACGTACGTTTGCCATCGTGGCAAGCTCAACTAAAAGGGATAAAGGAATGGATTCTTGCACCACCACCCGAATGCTATTACGAATGTAATTTTTTTAAAGCTGTCGTTCATCCGGGCGAAATTAGTACGTACTGGTATATCGAATTCATTTTTTTATTTTCATTTATTTAATGCATCTCTTTACAGTTGTTCTGGACACCAATAAGTGGTATCATCAAACTAATATTTTGAGTGGTGAGATCAGCGTCACTATCGGAGCTGAATACGATTAAATTTAAAATTGTGCAAAAAAATATTTAATGTTATTTAATAGAATAAAGAAAAATCTTACCTAGAAATTATTGTAGCACCCGGTGGAAATTCCACAACCTCTTCGCGAATTTCCAAGTCGTTGTAAAAACTAACGACATGCGGTTCATTATTACGGAATATACATGACCCGTTTGCACAATTAAAACTTCGCCCAACCCAGTAGCCATCTTCACAAACAATTTTCCAAGTGGAGCGTTCTCCAACACTGCTCGAAATACAATTGAACAGAATTTCGGTACCAGTTGGATATCTATGATCGTGTTCTGAAATTGGCTCATTACGATATGTAAGTGCACCTTGAACGTGGGCCGGTGAACCACAGTCTCGTCCGCCTATATTCAAACTGTAATCCGTATTTAATAAATTAGATCGATCAACAGTTTCACTGTAATCTTCACGCGACTTTCGTATAGGTGATTGACCGCCACAGTTAATATTCAATGGTGACAGGGAACCTAAATTACAATCCATTGGAATTAAATTTAGATTTCCATTCCCATTAGCATTATCACACTGGACCGAAACCGAGCTACCGTGGGCTATAGTCAATCCAGACCGATATCCACCTTGATAGTTGGCATGTGGAATTGCTGGTAAGATACAGGGTAACGGTATACATTCTGGAAGGACTGGAACGGCCCAATCTCCATTCCAGCAACGAATTTGATTTGGTCCATGGATATTGTACCCTTCATCACATTGGTATGCTATCACTTGACCGTTCTCGATATGCGCCAAAGCAGCCAAAGGTGTTGTTTCAGGTTTATGAGATTCCGCTAACGGATCTATGTGGTAGGTGAAAAAATGTCCGTTCTCTGACAGTGGAATGGTGCACGGAACTGAAAAAGGGTAAGAAAATTTGAAAAAAAAAATCTTTTATTTAACCGAGCAAAATATTTACGCATCAAGCAAGCCGGTTTAATCGGTTTCCATCGACCGCGAACACACTTTGCCGTCGCATTAGGATTTGATAAATTTATTCCAAATCCCTTACCACATGAAGCCTTAACAATTGTACCCGAACTAAATGGCTCAGTGGGATCACGTCCTTGCCTTATAATCTCAATTTGCACATTTTCCTCGGGCATGATCGGATCACAAGGTGTTTTTTGTTTTGCTTTGCGCCCATTATTATCTGTCATCTCCATCCCAGATTCATCATCAAAATCCATCGTTTGATTAATCCGTCGACTATTTTTCCGCTCACGCCGTCTTACACTATCCTCGTCATCATTCCGTGCGCTACGTTTTTTGCGCTTAACCAACTGTGATTTTAACTGAGCAATCAACGATGAAATATTTGCCCTATGATTACTATTCCCATTCTGGCCGGAACGATTCTCTTCGTTTTTCAATTCGTATTTACGATCCTTATCGTAATAATTGTTGAATTCAAAATCATTATTCATGATTTTCTGATTCGGTGTATTGTAATTGTTCTCGGTCAATGGATGAGTGTATCCAGACGAGAATGATGTCGAAACTTGTTCGTTTATATTCGGAATTGATATGGGCACAATACCAACCGTTTGTTCCAGTGGATCCGTATATGGTGAACTATTCTCATTATAGAAATTCAGTTCTTCCGATTCATAATGGTTGCGATTGTCATTGTATTTTGGCGATTGTTTTGATTCGGTCCCAGCATACGAATTATCAAACCATTGCTCGTGATCTAAGCGAAGTCGATTCGATTTTCCCAAATTGTTCGTATGCGACTGTTGTTGTCCCATACGATTTTGGCTTAGCAGTTTTGAAACATAAATTCGATATTTGTCTTTAATTTTTTCATAGTACTGAGAGTAGGCTTTCTCGATTTCACTGAGTTCGCGACGATTTCGAATAAAATCGACAGCATTTGGCAGAGGTGTCATAAACGCGTGCCGTTTGAACCGAATAATCGGATGGAAATTTGATAATATTCTGGTTGTGTCATGATTACGGTGATTACGGTAGTTCTCAATTAGTGGTATGTTATTGTATTCATCGCCCAATTCACGTTTCCATCTGTGTAGATAACGATAGTGTTGGAGGAGGAAGTTGGTACGGCGATACCTTCGCTCTGGCGGAATAATTTTTGTAGATCTACGCCGCCTGTTCCAACGTAAACGAGGATGTTGCCCAGGAATACATGTTGGTAATTCTAGTGGGCTCCACTTACCACCGACACATGTGGCTCCAGGCGGACCTTCTCCAAACACATAGCCTTTGTCGCATTCGTACATAATTTGTTTATTGTTTACAACCTTTTTGACATAAGGCCGATAATCGTATAGGCCCATATTACCGACGAGAAGCACTTTCCCGTACGGTATATATCCAGGGAATTGACAATAAACTTCCATACAATACGGGGTTTCACCCGTCCAATTACCAAAAGAGCAGGTCAGTACATATTCGTTTACGTCGTGAACGTCTTTGCCGCCCGGTCCCGTCAAATTAAAACCATCTTTACATTTGAATCGAGCTTTCATACCATGTTCGGTTTTTGGGGCAAGCACCATTCCATTTTTAGGTGCTTTCGGCATCGTTTTACATCTGGCCGGGACGCATCGTGGTATCACGCTCCACGTACCATTATTACAAGTGGGCGGTGCTAACGATGATATTGGGAATTCATAGTGCTCATCACAAAATACTTCTAATATAGTTCCATGTTTGACTTTGGATATTGAACCAATACCTAGTGTGGCTAATGTTGTGGTTCCATTCATATCGACATCAGTATCGATAGGACTTACTAGACCTTGTGATATTGTTGGAACTACACAGGGGGCTAGACATTGAGGTACTTGATAACGCCATCTTCCATCAATTTGACAAACGGTTGATGTGTGTCCAGACAATAGCATACCAGGATGGCACCGGAAAATTATGCTTGCACCAAGACCAGTACCACTTTCTATATTCTCTAGCCAACCATTGTATAGAACACCGGGATGCCCACAATTTATTTCTAGAACGAGAACAATTTAAATTGCGTCTACGTTTAAGGACCATAAAGCTTACCTTTGCACACTGGTATTTGTCCGCTCCATTTTCGGTCAGCACCGCAACGACGTGAACTTTCTCCCACCAAAGTGAACCCGTATTTACACTCATAACTAACGACCGAATTATATGAACAGCTTGTATATATGGCTTTACCATTTTTGGGATTCTCTGGTGGTGGACATTGAACTGCTGTCACCACTGGAAAATAAAATAAAAACTTATTGATTGTGATATATTTGGTCGGTACTGTATTAATTTTTTTTTTTTTTTTTTTTAGATCGCTAGATAACCTGGCGACTGAAAACTATATTTGAAAAATCGATATCGCGAATAGTTACCACAAATGGAATTGCATGCAGAAAGAAAAACTCGACCATGCTTAACAACAAAAAACCAAACTCAAATGAAATGAAACAAAATCGGTTTGGTTAGTTTTCCTCTATGTATTTCTAATTCAGTTTGTAGTAACTATTTATTTAATTCATAAAATTTTCTAATAAAATTTACAATGTTTTATGGCAATTTAATAATAAAAAATAAAAAACCAAATGGCTACAATATTTGTTCTATATATGGCGTAAGCTGAGTGTATGAATTTGTGATTTATGAAAATTATGATGCTGATCGAAGAAGGTAGAAAATAATTAAAAAATAAAAATGATTTTAGAATGAGATTTAAAATAAAAATTCTACAACTCAATACTCACAAACACAACTCGGTAATTCTTTTGGTGACCAAGCACCATCAGCTTGACAAAAGCGCTCCAGCTTGCCGACAAGCTCGTAACCTTCACCACAATGATATGTGATTCTACAATTAAATGTGTAACATTCACCGGCGTGCCATCCATGGGCGGGATCTGATGGTTGGCCACATGAACGAGCTGAAAGATAAAATGAATTTTATAATACAAAAATTGTAGGCGGCATTTAGAACTTACGTTCACACGATATATCAGGTCCATACCAGCTCGCCTTTCCATCGATTGCAAGACACTTAGCTCGTGGAAATCCATTGGTTACATAACCGGTATGACAATGATACTGCACAGTCGAATCTAAATCAAAGGTTGTTTGTTCCGGTAAAGCCGAGTGTCTTGCATGCTCAATAGTCGGCGGAGTCAAACAATAAACTAACGAAAAAATTGAATAAATTATTATCCGAATAATTTAGTGAATTTCTTGATTAATTACTATTTTGTTTGCAAGCCGGTTCGGTACCAGCCCATTTGCCATCTGCTTGGCATAAGCGGCTTTGCAATCCGACCACATGGGAACCATGAGGACAAGTATAAGTTGCACGTGCCCCAAAAAATCGTCCAGACAAAATAACGGCTCCCATCGCCGGCTGTTCCAGTTCAGGACACTCACGATCTGGTTTAATGCAAGACATACCACAAGCACCATCGCATAGACATTTTTTCTTTTTACTTTTGCAATCTTCGTCGGACGAGCATTTCCTTAGACACTTTTGGCCCTAAAATTAAATAAAAATGTTTAAATAAGTCCACAAAAGGAGCGCTTATGGTTAAATCATACCAACAATGTTGCCTGCTCTTCATCACGAGGACATTCGGTCGATGGTGAATTACGCGGATTCTTATAAACACGTCCATCATCGTCCGCCTCCGATGAATCGTCATCTTCATCCCAGTCAGCATCGTCATCATCCTCGGTTGGCTCGGTTGGTGTCGGTACACATAAACCTATGACAATCAAGACACGTGGTTAATGTTTACATTCCGAAACCAAAACAAAAACATAAGTTCTAAAATTCCGAGAGCATAAAAGCTCAAAAAAAATTCCCCAATGATTTTTCATATTTGTTACGAAAACGGGTGAAAAAGGAAAATAGAAAAATTAAAAAAAAAAAAAAAAAAAAAAATTCTCCTCACCCATAAAAACCTAATTTTTATTTTTTACGAGTATCCTTTTTTTTCATTACTATGATTATTTTTTCACGACAGATTTTTTGTGTCGTTTGGAATTTTTTGTTAAATCAATTAAATAAGCGCATTAAATTATAATTTAATTAGAACAAAGCCTAACGAACGTTTTATTTATCAATATGAGACGAAAAATGGATTTTATTACACACTAACATAGCAAATCTTACCTCTATCAATCAAAATGGCAGCAAGAAGTAACCAATAGAAATTTTTTTTCATTTTTTTACTTTCTCGAGATTGTTCCGATTTTCCTGATTGCACAATTTACGATAAATTATTTAATTGTAATTTTTATGGTATAGATAAATTAGAAACTAGAACAAGTAGAATTAATTAGAGAAATCTCCTAAATAAGTTTGATTGTTTTGTAAGAACTTCATTTTTCATCGAGAGCAATTGACTTTTTATTTTTTTTTTTTTTTTTTTTTAGAAAAATGGAAAATTCAATTTTCCAACATCACAATACAGTATTAAAATATTTTTAAATAAATTTTGTATGCACTTAGAGACTACAATAATTTTTAGTAAGACACAACTGAAATTTGGTTTAATTAAATAATTTTATAAATTTTTAAAATTGATAGAATTTTATTCTTTTTTTTTTTTACTGAATGCTTTTTACTTTAAGAGCTTTTTAATGCGATTGAATGAATTCAAAGGAAAAAATTGTGTTATGCAAGGATTTTTCTTTACTGTTGCAAAAAAATATGTAATACATAAAAAAAGGAAAATTTATTAAGAATTTGGGTGACATCTGCTTGGAGAAATTGGAAAGTTAGATTATTCTTGGATTTCAACCTTTTTCCGGTTATTTTGTTTTGGATGATGTTTTTCAATCGATAATTTTGTTACAGTTGAATACGGGTAGAATAAAATTGATTTAGGAAAATAATTTGAACAGCATTTGCAAGAAATGTTTTTATTTAAATAAAACATGGAGCTGAAACAAGTAGTTTACATTCCAAAATGTAAATATGTTTACCGACCAAGTTCACAAACAAAAGAACATTTTAACACAGTCTGTTATTGTAAAACAGTCAATTTTAAAAACAAATTTTTGTGGATAGAACGAAATCTTGTTAAATAGAAGTGTGCAAACCCGATATAAATCGCGAGTGTAATTAAAATATTGAGGAATTCATTAGTCATCACTAGGCTTAGGATTTTTAGGTTCTAAAAAATCAAAAATAAGTTCCTAAAATATGTAACTAAATCTGCAAAATATGTAGTAGAATGTGTAATTAAAATGAAAAATTTGTGGTGATATTTTGAAAAGAAAACCAAAACTGGATCTTATCTTTAGAGGACTATGCAATAGAATGAGCACTGGCAAAACAAAATTAAAACAATACACAAGGGCCAAAAATGTTTGCCACAATTCGAAGTATTTGGAGGTCGTAGAATGAAAACCACATAACGAAACTAGAAATTGTTGAGAGCGAAGCCAGAAACATAAATATTGACTGGAACCACATTCCCAAATCCAGCGCTAATCCGGCACTATATAGAGAAGCAAATCATGTCAAAGACAACATCAGATAAAACACCGCACGTGTCAATCATCGAATACAAAGCAGATGCACTCAAACAAGAACATCAACAGGAGATAAACAATAAAGGTACCAAAACAATGTTCAACGACGCCAATCGTGCAAATCAAATCAAAACAAATTTATTGACATCGTCATTATCGGAAAATTCGTACTTTATTACCATAAACGAATTGAAACATATTCTGGAGTGGTGCAACACAAAAAAGTCGTATGGAATCGACAAAATACCAAATATAGTGCTCAAACATTTACCAGACGTGATTGTGGCGGATCTGTGTACCATATTTAATATTCTTCTTAATAACAGATCATTCCCATCGTGTTGGAAAATGGCTCGAATCTTTCCAATCTTTAAGAAGAATAAAGATTCGAAGGACGCACAGAGTTATCGGCCTATCAGTTTAGTGTTGAATCTAAGCAAAATTTATGAAATTGTGATCCATAACAAAATTAAAAGTCATAAAAAAAACAACCTCATGCCAGATAGCCAATTTGGTTTCCGGCATGGTCACTCTACTATTCATGCGACCACGAAACTGACATCCGATGTGTGGCCCAACCTTAACAAGAAAGATATGTCTACCGGGGCGGTAATATTAGATATGGCAAAGGCTTTTGAATCTATATGGTTAGACGCGCGGTGTAATGTTTAAACTCCAAAAATTAAAATTCAGCAAAGACATCATCAAAATCCTCATTGATATGTTATACATTAACCACCACGGGAACTGAAACATTCAAGAGCGTATTCGAATTGCATAATGGCTTGCAGCAAGGAACAATAAATGCGTCTTTATTATTCAACATTTATACAGCGGACCTTATCTCGAGCAACTGAACTCACCAAAAGTGAAAAAGATAGCTTATGCAGACAACTTAGTGGTATATAGCGCCGCATTAAGAATCAATCAAATACAAGAGAATATTCAAACAGCAACCAATTTCGTCACCGCATTTTTGAAAACCTGGTAAATTCAAATCAATGGCAGCAAATGTGAAACGATTCTATTCAGGAAAAACAGGTGTAAAATACTTGGGCATCAATTTGGATCGATTCTGCTATATAACCGATCATATCAATCAACAGCCAACCAAAGCCAAAAAGACAATCCTTTATAACAAAAAGATATTTTATTCAAAATATCTGAGTCCAACAGTCAAAAGGATATGCTATCAAACAATAATCCGACCCATCATCAGTTATGGTTGCCCAGTATGGTACAATTATTCAGCGAGTCATATGGAACGATTACAAAAATTCGAGAGAATGTGCATACGTCGTTGTCAAGGAGAACGGTGGAAAGTTGATACGGGCTACTTACACTACATATTAAACCAGAATCAGTTCAGCAGTTTTGAAACAGACAGGATTGATATTCACATCATAAAATTATTAAGAAACCATGTACTGCGCACGACCAACAATTTCACCACCAATTATACCGACGACAATATAATAAGCAGCAACATTCAGAAAAATAAAATTCCAGGCCCAGAAGCATTTATCTACTTGGACATGGTCGGATACATACAGGGTGATGACCAGATACCTATAATCTACCATGTTAAAAGACAACCGAATGAGAAAAGATTTGACCCAACAAAGTTTGAGAATCTAGAAGAGTATATGAGGTACAGCGTCTGCGTATAGCCTTGAATAAAACTGAGGAACATAAGTACACCAACCAAAAGCTTAAATACTGGTGGCTTCCTTAAACAAAAATAAAAAAATTCTTTACATTTAGGTTAAGTTAAATTAGGATAATTTGTTAATAATTGTAAATAGTAAAGAAATAGACCATGGTGATTTTATTTAAAGCGGATTTTACAAAGGTAGCATTGGAGCTCAAGGACCTCGAGAGGGTTGTCCCACTCCCGTATATTCCTACTCCTGCCCCGTATTCTGTTTGATTTTACTCTTACGAGTTGTTGGAAATTGTAAATCGCCCGTAGGTCACCCGGCTTTGTTGTAGTAATGTGTTTGGTGGAACTTATAGATTCACTATTTACAAATTACAACACTTCGTTTATATTTATTTTAAAACATAAATATTATTATTATAATTTAATTTTATAATTCACTAACTATAAATCTTATTGATTAAGAATTTTGTTATATTCCAAAATTACAAAATAAGATTTTATTATATTTAATTTAATGATTTTAAATTTTTACTTTTTTATTAATTTTTTTGTTGAATGTTAATTAATTCATGTAATATCTAATATGCTACCGGTGGTTAGACCATTTTAATTGTGTTTCGATTAACACGAGAAGTATATTAGTATTTACGAACAGTAATTCATATTGTGAAGAAGAAAAAATTGTAAGAGAATTCATCTGTATTAGTACGATTCGCTAGTACTTAAATCACAGCACATTCTGTATATATAGAATGTAAATTGTGGTATAATCAGTCCAGTCGCCGCGGCCTGATGAGAAGATTGATTTTTTCATAATCATAAACTCATCAGTTCGAAACTGGATTGAATTCTCTTACAATCTTCGAAACATATTAAAAATCATTTGATTTTAAATTATTATTAATTTATTATAAACTATTTATTTTAATTAATATTTCACGCCACTATTATGAAAATTATTTTTCTCTAACCAATCTGGTCATTAATACGATATATATGTATTCAGGAATTATCTAAAAATCTATATTTTACAATAAGTATATTGTGTATGTAGCGTCATACTTATACTTAATGAAAATCCGAACGGGGAAAAAAGAAAGATAAGTATATAAAAATTTTGTTTGCGCACACTGCGTAAGCGGAGGTAAACAATAGCGACTTAATATTTCTGTAATTAATGCAATTAACGTTATGTTACGAAGTAATGTACACATAAAATTGATGCGACCAGTACATTCGTATAAAATGCTATAGTACATTTCATAAAGAGATTATACTTTTATTTTGTAGCGCGATTAATATTTATTTGAAATTCGAATTACAAATTTGATTATTTACAATTGAATTGCAATGATTAATTATTACTATTAATCGGCTGCTACAATACTCCCTTCCAAGTTAATGTCCGAATCAAATGAGAACATTAACTAACAAAGTCAAGTGCTTTAAAATTTTTTTGAAAAAATTTTGTTCAAAAGAACTAATGATTCCAAAAGCAGGCTTCAATCTATCGATCGAGATATTATGATTTTTATCCTTGATCGAAATAATAAATGGTTTTCGAAGGCGCCTAATAACTTTAAACGGTCCTTCGTATGGAGGGGAAACTCCAACTCGAACCTTATCTGTCTTTACAAAAACAAAATCGCAGTGTCCAGAGTTGTTGGAACAAATATGCCATCTTGTTCCACTTTACGCGTAGGTGAAGGGATAAGATTCTTCATTGCGTTTCGCAATTGGTCGATAATTGTGTTGTCAGGTATAGGTGAAGGAGGATTTTCGATAAAAAATCACCAGGGTGTTTAATGGATGGACCATAAACCATCTCTGCTGTTGAGCACTTAAGATCTTCCTTTACTGTAGCTTGAATACCCAATAAAATAATTGGTATTTCAGAGCTCCAATTAATTGTATTACCTCTGGCCATAAGAGCAGCTTTAAGCTGTCTATGAAAACGTTCGACCATGCCATTCGCTTTAGGATTGTACGCAGTTGTACGAATCCGATGATATCCAAGAAGTACTGTAAGTTCAGTAAAGAGCTTAGATTCAAATTGTGAACCCTGGTCAGTTGTTATTTCTGCCGGGACACCAAATCGCGAAATATAGTTATTAACAAATGTAGTGGCAATCGTATTAGCGGACATATTGTTCATGCAATAAGCCTCAGGCCAGCGTGTAAACCTATCAACACACGTTAAAATATAAGAACAATTGTTGGAAACCGGAAGTGGTCCAACGATATCCAAATGGATATGTTCGAATCGACCTTGTGGAATATTAAATTGTCCATGTGGTGAGACTGTGTGCCTTTGTACTTTGGCACGTTGGCAAGATAAACAAGAAGTAGCCCATTGAGTTACATCTTTGTTTATACTTGGCCAAAAATAACGAGCTGTAATCAATTTACGAGTAGCTCTAACTCCAGGATATGCTAAATTGTGTAATGAGTCGAAAAATATATCCGACGCAATGGATCTGGAATGTATGGACGGTTTTTACCTGTCGATACTTGACAATAGACTTCAAGGCCCGGCAACATAAATAACTCAAGTTTATAACTGGAAGTTGATCGACGATCGTTTGAACCAGATAATAAAATCTGAAGTTCTTCGTCTTTTAATTGTGCCTTAATTATATCTCTATAATCGAAAAATATTTCGTTAGTAGCCGAGTCAATGTTTAAAGTGCGTGATAACGTATCCGCTACCACGTTTTCTACACCATGCACATGCTGAATGTCAGATGTAAACTGACTAAAGTAATCCAAATGGCGTGATTGCCTTGGATTTCTTTCAGTTTTAAACTGAATAGCTCTTGTTAGTGGCTTATGATCGGTATAAATTGTGAAATCCCGACCTTCTACATAATATCTATACTGTTTAACGCAGAAAAATGGCTAGGAGTTTCCTATCAAATGCTGAATATTTTATTTCAGCACTCGTTAATTTCTTCGAAAAGAATGCTAATGGTTCCAACCGATTCTCTTTCTCATTAAACTGTTGCAAGACAGCGCCAACGGCAATGTTCGATGCATCAGTTGTAATACTTATTTTAGCCCGCACCCAATTGGGTGCGCGAGAAGAGTAATTTTAATCAATTCCGCAATTACCTGGTTAAATGCAACATTACATTCATCCGTCCAAAAAAAGTTCTTGGTTAGCTTTGGCGACTTATTTAGTACTGCCAAATGTGCGTGAATTGGAGCTAACATTTCCGCTACCTTAGGTATAAATCGGTGATAGTAATTAACCATCCCGCTTGCTGCTTTATAGAAGTTGGAACCGGAAACTCACTAATTGCTCGAATTCTATCATTAGAAGGAAGAATTCCATCTGCTGTAATTTTATGACTCAGAAAATCTAATGATGGAACGCCAAAAACACATTTTGATGTTTTAATATGCACGTCATATTCGATCAATCTTTTAAAGATTTGTTCTAACTGCATTAAATGATGTTCCTCATTTTCTGAAGCCACCAGTAAATCATCAATATAAGCAAGCATAAACGAAATCTAGCCCGCGGACTACTTCGTTAATAAATCGTTGGAATGTCTGTGCGGCATTACGTAACCCAAAAGGCATACGTGTGAATTCATACAATCCGAACGGAGTTGTAATTGCCGTCTTATAGACATCCTCAGATGCTACTGGTATTAGATGGTAAGCTCTAACTAAATCGATCTTGGAGAATATTTTACAACCATGTAAGTTCATTGAGAAATTCTGTATATGAGATATAGGATATCTATCTGGTGTTGTCACCGAATTTAATTGTCGATAATCTCCACATGGTCTCCAATCGAGATCTTTTTTTCTAACCATATGTAATGGACATGAAACTGGGGATGACGATGGTCGACAAATCCCCAAATCCACCATATGTTGGAATTCAGTAAAAGCGGCTTTATGCCGATCAGGATCTAATCTTCTTAGCCTTGCCATCGGTAAATGACCAATAGTCACAATATGATGCACAACCGAATGGCAAACTGACAAATTAAAATTTGGTAACGCTGTAAGGCTAGGAAACTTACTTAATGACGTACCATAACCATTATCAATAGAAAAATGCACAGGCGTAAATGTTTCACAACTCCTTACTATCGCATCAATTGATAATTTTGTGGTTGTGTCTATTAATTATCTTCTTTTGAGATCAACTAAGAGACCAAATTTTGCCAAGAAATCGGCGCCAATGATCGGGCGACTCGCGGATGCTATAATAAAAGCATGCGTAAAGTCCCTTTTAAGTCCTAAATTGACTTTAAGCAATTTCGTACCGAATGTACGAATAATTGATCCATTGGCTGCCGTAAGTGAAAGATCCTGCGAATAAATATTTACATTTATACTATAGAATTTGACCGGGATTACAAATATGTCAGCTCCCGTGTCAATTAAGAAAATTAAACTATTGTTATTGTCGTTGATAACGAGCGCAACCAAGCTTGATTTCCATATTTATTATGGTTATAACACCAATCTGGATGATTTTTCCAATTGTTGTGCTTGGTGTTGTTTGTGGACATTTGCTTATTGCCATTGCTACCACTAGCGCTGCTCGACCGATTTTGGTTGTTGTTATCTCGGGAGCCGGAACGAGAACGACCCTTGTTGCTTAGCGCATTCAAAGCGGTTTTCGAGTGTATTGAGCCTAGCCACAATTTTCGAGATGTAATTTGGCTTGTTCTGTTGTCCGCTAGTAGATGGTCTATCCATCGACGCCACTTTTGGCACGTGGTATATAGCCGCATGAATTCTATCTGCGATCTTAGCCCATTGCTCTAACGTTTCCGTTTCTCGTAACCCAGCTATTGCGACTCGGATTACTTCAGGTAATTTTCTGGTCCACATGGTTTTAATGACAGATTCGCTAAATTTATGTTTAGCCATCACTTGAATCTGTCTTAAAAGTTCAGCTGGCCTCCGATCGCCCACATCGATTCCTGTCAACAAAAGTTCCAAGTCATGGATCTGATAACAGATCACCAATTTTTTCTGCTATTTCCGGTGCTAGGGAAGCTAAAACGTGTGACGCCTTAGTTCTGTCTGACGTTAATTGATTTAAGGTGAACTGTAATTCAGTCGCCTTAAACCAAATGGAGGGATTTTGCGTTCAAAATAGCTGCAGTTTTAACAGTCCAATTGGCGCAACTTCTTGATCAACCTCCATATCCGCTTTCTTTTCAATTAGAACTATCGGGCTTCCTGGTCTTGGTGGAGTACCTACCATTTTGTTCTTTAAGATTTTATGGAACTAAGACGTGGCAAATTGTTTGTTGTTGTGATTGTTGGTCAAGTGCGCACAAAGCTGCTCGTTTTTATTAACCAAAAAAAAAATTTTTAAAAACAAACGTGCGTTTGGTGAATTTTCCAAATTGTGAAAAATTTAATCAAAGAGATTTAAAAAAAATAATAAATGAGATAAAAGAGAGATGAAAATTCTGCAAAATCTTGACGTATAAAACACGCGTTTTTTCTGGGAAACCTTTAAAAACCAAATAAACCGTTACCAATACCGATTTTGCGAAAAATTCCTTATATTAGGAGAATTCTAGCGATCGTTTTGCAATACCCAAAACCTGAAACTACCTAACCGTATGTGAAAATTTTGTGAGAACAAAATTTTAAGTTACTATTGACGATGACGACACACTCTGAAATATAATGTAGAACCTTAAATTAGGTTTCCGTATAATAACTTAATTGCAGAAAACGCGAATAGTGGCGTAAAATTTACATAATTCGTTAGTATAGATTAATTAGTTTTGATAAAAACTTTTAAATAAATATTCTTTTTTACGGTTAGTAATAATTTTAAAAATTCAAGGATGTGTATATAAAAATTGAATTTAAATTGAAAACATGAATTTCAATTGGCAAAATGAATTTAAATTTAAAAAAAATATTAACTTAATTACAATTTAGTTGAGATAATATATGTATACTTAAGTTTTTTAAATACAGGTAAACTCATTTGTTTTTATCTGTGGTGTGATGTCGTCCTTTTGATCCCGTTATAATGATAAGCATGTCCTCCCTCGTTGACCAATATAATGTTGTCCGATACCGCATGTACATATATATGATAAATATAATATACACCAAAATTAGTATTCATTCGATTAAATTATGTATGTATATGGTTTCTCGACGGGTACATACCTATATCTTGGCACGACGTATCGTACCAAGATTGTGCAATAACAAGGCCAATATCCAAAGTTTTATTTCGCTAAAAAAACTTGGAAAAACGTGTATATACTGCTCTCAAAATTCTGCGTGACGATGTAATGGAAAAATGTAGCGTTATATTTTATTATTTTTCTCGCAACTTCGTGCTGCGTGTTGTTTTTCTTAAAATTATCTATCCGCTCCTGCGGAGATTCCCTAAAAAGGGTAGACGGGGTCACCAATTGTTGTAGTAATGTATTTGGTGGAACTTATAGATTCACTATTTACAAATTACAACACTTCGTTTATATTTATTTTAAAACATAAATTTTGTTATTATAATTTAATTTTATAATTCACTAACTATAAATCTGATTGATTAAGAATTTTGTTATATTCCAAAAGTACAAAATAAGATTTTATTATATTTAATTTAATGATTTTAAATTATTATTAATTTATTATAAACTATTTATTTTAATTAATATTTCACGCCACTATTATGAAAATTATTTTTCTCTGACCAATCTGGTCAATAATACGATAAATATTGTGTTCAGGAATTATCTAAAAATCTATATTTTACAATAATTATATTGTGTATGTGGCGTCATACTTATACTTAATGAAAATCCGAACGGGGAAAAAAAGAAAGATAAGTATATAAAAATTTTGTTTGCGCATACTGCGTAAGCGGAGGTAAACAATAGCGACTTAATATTTCTGTAATTACTGCAATTAACGTTATGTTACGAAGTAATGTACACATAAAAATGATGCGACCAATACATTCGTATAAAATGCTATAGTACATTTCATAAAGAGATTATACTTTTATTTTGTAGCGCGATTAATATTTATTTGAAATTCGAATTACAAATTTGATTTTTTATAATTGAATTGCAATGATTAATTATTACTATTAATCGGCTGCTACAGCTTTACTACAGGAAGGCTAAATTATACTGGAGGGTGCCTGGTATCCAGAGTCCGCATATTTGGGACTAATTAACCTATCAGCCATTCATCCATCGGCTTATGCTGTTCCACCTTAGATTAGGGTTGTTTGTCAAGGTGTTCTCCTTTAGCGCCGTACTTTAGCCTGTGCCAAATGGCCAAAAATGTGCCAAATTGCCTAAATTACCAGTGGTTGCCACGGGGAGGCAGCACGTACACTTGTGAATTGTGTACGGTTACCCCTTACACAATTGTACCCATCACGCAGCTGCCTATGCGCACCCTACTGGAAGGTTACGGAGCTGGTAGATTAATCTACTCAACTTTGGCCCCCCCCCCCCCTCCAATAGACGCTAAACCATCGAGTATTCATGTAATGTAATGACCAAATATTTTACTTTAAATTAAATATTTGATAGCCTGACAGGGCACGAAGCGCCACCGTACAGCTAGTTGCTAGTTTAAGATATTGACACGAAATTTAACACAGATGTCTAGAACCCAATTATTATATTGTTGATTTATTATTGTATTGTGTAATAATAAAATAATTCGCAATGGCTTCGACGGGTTCGGTCTGGCCAAAATGAAAAAAATACCACGGAATTTTACGTCAAAATCATTTTCTGCAAACTTTAACTCGTTAAATATTACAATAAACCTGGCCGAAGAGCCAAAAGTGGGAAATTGGTTTTCGTCGTCAAACTCTAGTTAAAGCTTTTCTGAACAAAATCTGAATAATTTTCACGTACCTTAGAAAGGCCTACAGTCTCTATACTTTGAAAGAATACCAGTATACTCTTCAACGGTAGATATTAGCAGAAATTATGGGAATATATGCCCTGGGCATTGTTTCATTACGGGTCAACGGTTTTGGGTTGAATGTGAACCCACATAAAACCGAATTGGTTCTTTAATAAACTTCCTCATATCGATCCTCTAACTTTAATTGGGTTCAGCTTTACTTTTACAGATGAAGCGAAGTTTCTGGGTCTCGTTTTGAATAGCAAATTAAATTGGACACATAATATTCTGGAAATGGTAAAGAAGGCTTCGTAGTGCTATACCCTTGCAAGAATGCCATTGAGAAAGGATGGGGGCTGGAGCGCCGTCTCGTACATTGGCTGTATAACACAGTAGTCAGAGCCACGCTCTGGTATCGGGTAACAGTCTGATGGCCTGCCTTGGACAAAACTGTCAACCAAAAGCTGTTGACAAGAGTTCATAGAACAATGACTCTGCAGATCAGTGGTGTACTGAGGAGCCCATCCACTCAGGCGCTGAGGACTCTGCTATTTTTGACTCCACTAGATACCTTGGGAAAACAGATGTCAGCTTGTACTGCCATACGACTGAATTCTACCTCAATGTGGACCTGCAACAATACAGGGCACTCATCTATTTTGTGTAACAAACCAATTCCAGACCACCGACTATTCTGTCCCGTCACTATCTTTTGACACAAAGATAGACCTCCTCACGTCGAATGTAGTCCAGAACTGTCTCTCATCTCTTAGCGAGATAGCAGATCAGTTCAACATCCACATTTTATGGGTGCCAGGACATTTTATGGGTGCCACGCCGATGAACTGGCTCGACGTGGTACAACGGACCACTTCTCAGAAATAAGAAAGGACATTGAAATGCCTCTTGCGGTATTCAAACTGCTACTTCAGAAAACTAGCAAACCTAAACCTAGTTGTTGCCAGGGGCGGTATCATGAAATTCGGACGGTATTATTTGATCGTCATCGCCTTTCGTCAATAATCAATCCGAGCGGCAGAGAAACCTTATCATGAATGCCGCACGGTAATTTTATTGAGCAGATTTGGGCAAATTTTAGTTCAGTGTGTATCTAAAATTTCAAAATATAAAAACTAAGATGTTAACCATAATTTGTTACAATTACTACAAAAAAATGTGCGCATGCAGATTTATCATCTGATGATGAACTGACTGCTCCCTTAATATTGCTACATGTAGGTATTAAATTGTACTAAATATTCAAAATTAATCTTATCTACAAATTTCAGATTTAAACAAAGGTTTCGTTTAACGAAACCGGTATTTAGATTTTTGGAACAGAAACTAACGCTGCAATGGGCGAAATCATCAGCTGTCTTAAATCCACTGTTAAAATTATGTACCTTGGAATTATTGAGTAGTGGCTGCAACTACCAAGCTGATATCGGCAATGATTATAGTGTTAGCAATAGATCTATAGCAGAAAATTCACCAAAGGCGAATTATAATAATGTTCATAAACTCTTTAGTGAGAAAAATTCCATTTAAGTGGTAGGATCCAGTGAATTTCGATTTTCAAAATTGCCAATAGTCAAAATTGCCATAGTTACATTTTTCAGATTTGGGAAGCATAAATTACCATTGCAACACATGAAGTCCAAAATAGTGTGCCAAAATATGTCGATCTCCATTTTGTTGTATAGCCCTAATTGTTGAAAATTTAGCACCCTAACCTCTCTCCATTCAGCGTCGATATTTTGCTAATTGTCTTGACTGACGACGTTAGGGAAAAAAACGATTAAATTTGTACATGTTGCATTTATTATATTAATCGGAGCAAGGATTTCAAATGTCTGCAAAATATTGTCTCCAAAATCAAATTTATTTTATAATTGGTGGCACAATTCCATATTTCTGCCAGTGTGAACGAAAATTGGCATCATCTTTTTCCGACAGTACATATATGTGTCGTTTTTAGAGAGGTAATTAAGGTAATTACGTCTGTTCCGAACTAAATATCTTTTAATTCTTTGAAAAACTTATCTTCACACCTTTACAGAAGTTTATGCTTTTCAATTGTTCATCATTTAAATATTCTTCCTTTACAAAATATTCAAAAGCAACAACGTGAAGTTGTGATGACTCACTTTGAAATAAACGATTCAGTTTGTTTAAATCGTTCAATATAAATTTGAAAAATTTTAGATAAAGCTCGAACTGAGGATTTTACATACACATACATTCATTAATTCCTTCGACAATTTCGAACTTGTTTATTTCTTCATGAATAAGAAATAGGCGAAGCACCGCGAATCTACTCAAGATTGGTTTGCCGTGGCTTCAAGTGATAGCCACCGATATGCAGGATGAAGTAATTTTTTTGGTCGATAGTCCAACAAAATTTGTAGTTCCAAAAAGTTCTATTCTTTTTGGGCTGTTTTGGATGAAATTATATATATCCCGTATGCAACTTTTCATAAATTTGGGCAAGTTTTTGCATGCATATAGTTAGCACACAATGCGGACGAGTGGCATTTAAATATGACATTTACTGGGTAATGGTTTTTTACAGTTTGGCCACAGAATAATTGGCACTAGTCATCGTATTTGCACCATCTGCTTTTTGCTGTCCAAAAATGTGACAATTTTATTATAAAGAGAACTGGCATCACATGCCTCGACTTTTAATAAGGTCTCGACTTTTAATATTTTTAAATAAATTGTAGGGATTCACTCATGCAATTAATTATTCCAATTCGTTTATCCCTACAATTATTCGAAATGCAACTCATTTCGACTAGAAAATATAATTGTATTTGAATAGCTTTTTTCAGCTTAGTAGTGACAATTATAGAGTGTATTTTGACTTACTCTAGGGTTCGAATAAGTACTTAAATATATCCCACATATATTTGTACCTAGAGTTCACTGCTTTGTACCAGAAATTATGGGAATATATTCCGATACTCTCTGATATTAGTGACAACAACAATGCTATATAATGAATTCAAATTAGGAATTCGTCGAATTTCTTCTGAGTTGATGGTGTTGCAATTCCAATTCCATTTTATAGTTACTGTCTTTGTCACCAGAGTTTGCATATTTATAAATCATATTATTTGCTAAACAATGCTAATTATTTACCATATAATTTTTTTAAATAAAATTATTATTTAATGCGCAAAAGCATCTGTTAGATTTTCAGAGAACAATGAAAGTATTATAAATGTCAAACACTACCAACTTTTGACCAACTATAAATGTCAAACATGTCATGTGTAGGTATTCACCGCATTGTTATTCCTCTTAGCATTAACAGGAGAATTCAATGACCTAAACAATTTTAAGATACTCTTTAAGTATTACATACTCGAATTCCGAAAAATGGCTTTAATAAAATTTTCAGTATTGCTTAATTAAATATTTAAAATTTCTGGACCGTTCAAAATTATCAATAGCTACTTCTAAAAACTCGGTGACATTCTAAAAATTGAGAATTTCTACACAACTTCTAAGTTTTTAGAATTTATATAAATTTAGAATTTTCTAATAAAAACACAAAAAAAATTTGATTATTAAAAGTAGATACAATGACGAAAGGCTAATCGAACCACCCAAAGAAACTAGTCCCTTTCTAAGTTTCTCATGATAACAGGTATACATATATTAATATTTGAATCAAAAGCCTTCCCTAGAAGTAGTAAATTTTCCCATTTGCTTAAATCGGATGCTTAAATAAAGGAAATGTGATCGTATTTTTGTAATGCTAAAAATAAAGTTATAGTTTATTAGATACTACATTGAGCATTGAAACATTCTTGGGAAATATTATTCTTTCCTTGAAACAAGTTACGCCTTAATAAGATGAATATTCGGAATGATATCCAAGGGCCGAATGTCAAAGGGCCGAATTTCAAAGGGCCGAATGTGTCGAAGGGCCGAATGTCGAAGGGCCGAATGTCGAAGGGCCGCATGTCGAAGGGCCGAATGTGTCGAAGGGCCGAATGTGTCGAAGGGGCGAATGTCGAAGGGCCGAATGTCGAAGGGCCGAATGGGTCGAAGGGCCGAATGGGTCGAAGGGCCGAATTTTTTTTTTTTGTTTTGTTTTTAGAAATAAAATTTTTAAAATTGGTTGTTTTAAGGAATATTTGGTATTTTTTTTCTCAAATATAATTTAATTTCTTATGAATTTATGTATTTTATTATATTTGATCTTTGGATATTCTATCGACAAAAATATTGCATTAATTGAGGTTGTTTATATTTTGCGTTCCTTTTGGTATTATTAAGTGAATTAATATTTGTACATAATAGGTATTTTACCAAAACCAAGTCTTATTATATCAATATAAATGGAATATATATGTAGGTATACACTTTTGTGTTACTTTTGTAGTATAACCTGCTCGAATGTAATAACAAAAGGCGAAGGGTATTTTTTTCAAATATGCGTACCAAATATAAATAGATTTTAAATAAGAAAAAAGAATTTTGTCATAAAATGTCATAAAAATTCAATTTCCTCCTGTTTTTTAAACTGATGATAATATTCTTTCATTTACCAACGATGTTATTTTCGAGAACATTATATAGTTTATTACTATTGTTTTAGAAAAAAAAAGTAAATAATGAATCCTAATTATCGGTCGGCTTTCTTTCAATCTCACTATTGACGATTGGAGCATCACGGATTCCACCTAGTGGAAAATTTTTAAACTGAGGTAGCTGCTAATTTGACGTTCGAAATTGTTGTAAACAATTCCAATTTTGAACTATAAACACAATTTTTACCTACCAGATTGATAATAATTGTAAATAATTCCAATTTTGGATTATAAAAAGAATTTTTAACTACCGGATTGCAAAAATTTCTTTCGACGCATTTATGAGAAATGTCATTTTGGCGGTTGCCTCATTTTAACTTTTTTCCTCGAGAGGCGCTTTCTCTACTTTTACAATCGTCAATACGAAAATGTATTTTTTTTTCTCTGCACGACGAATACGTAACAAACAAAGGGATGGAAAGATTTTTGAAGGGTGGATCTACAAAAAAGAGTTTTATTGAAGTTTTACATTCATTAAATCATGAATTACAACATTATGTATTTTGGTAATCCTTTTATTCTATATAATCCGCTCCTACGTGCGGCACGCAGTGCGACATGTTTGCCGATCCCGGCTCCTACGTCCCCGAAGCTCAAATCTAAAGCCCCTCGGAGGGCTAAACGGGGGGGGGGAGCGCAGCGACCTCCCGCGTGCCCGTGAGAGTTACCGAAGCCGTTAGCCTCTACAATTCCAAGTTAAATTAGTCGATGTCATTTTTATTCAATTTATTTTCCTCAGAATAGAGAAAAAAAGGTACGGGAAATTGTTATGCAAGATTTTATATTGCAATATTTTATAATTGCAACTTTTTGTAATTGCAATATTTTGTAATGCAAAATTTACATACCCAAGTCAGTTCGCCTATGTCCCTTATTTTAAGTTGATTTTTTATATGAGCAGGCATTTATCTACATACATCAAGATGGTTCATATTCAATTAATAAAAAACAAATTGTAATAATTACACAAATTTTATTTAAAATTATAATTTCAGAACTTGAGCTTTTCTTCTTTTTCTAGATATTTTTGTTATCTTTCTCTTATCTTTTCTTTTTCTAGATATATTTGTCCATGATGTAAATAGGTATATAGAATAACCAAAACACATAATACAACATTATTTATTTATGACTATGTACTTGGACACATCAATAAAACTCTTTTTTGTAGATCCACCCTTCAAAAATCTTTCCATCCCTTTTTTTTATGCATTCGTCGTGTAGAGCAAAATAATACATTTTCGTATAATGAGATTCAAAGAAAGCCGACCGATAATTAGGATTTTTTGTTCCAAAAGACAAATTCCACCACTTAATTTTTGTTTTTCTAAAACAATAGTAATAAACTATATAATGGTCTAGAAAATAACATAGTTCGAAAAGAATGAATATTATTATCAGTTTAAAGAACAGGAGGAAATTGAAATTTTATGACATTTTATGACCAAATTCTTTTTTCTTATTTAAAATCTATTTACATTTGGTACGCATATTTGAAAAAAATAACCTTCGCCTTTTGTTATTATATACGAGCGGATTATACTACAAAATTAATACATATGTGTATACCTACATATATATTCCATTTATATTGATATAATAAGACTTGGTTTTGGTAAAATACCTATTATGTACAAATATTTTTTCACTTGATAATACCAAAAGGAACGCAAAATATAAACAACCTCATTTAATGCAATATTTTTGTCGATAGAACATCCAAAGATTAAATATAATAAAATACATAAATTCATAAAAAATTAATTTATATTTGACAAAAAAAAATTACCAAATATTCCTTAAAACAACCAATTTTAAAAATTTTATTTCTAAAAACAAAAAAAAAAAAAAAAAAAAAATTCGGCCCTTCGACCCATTCGGCCCATTCGGCCCTTCGACCCATTCGGGCCTTCGACCTATTCGGCCCTTCGATATTCGGCCCTTTGACACTTTCGGCCCTTCGACACATTCGGCCCTTCGACATTCGGCCCTTCAACATTCGGCCCTTCGACATTCGGCCCTTCGACATTCGGCCCTTCGACATTCGGCCCTTCGACACATTCGGCCCTTCGACCCATTCGGCCCTTCGACATTCGGCCCTTTGAAATTCGGCCCTTCGTACCCATTCCGAATATTCATGAGTGAATGAAAACGAATTTCTGAACTTTTATTATATTTTTAAACAATCAATCCTCAATCAACTTCACTTCTGTAGCAAAAAAAACTAAAATATAAAACAATTTTTAGCTCAAGGACAGTGTAGTGCCATATGTACAGTCATAACCAAAATTATTTGTACCTGCTAAATTTTTGATGCAACGTAACGCAAACAACTTTTAAAATTATATAAATATGTAATAAATTTTTTGAAAACATTAATTTTAATTCAATAAATTTAATTACCCTGCTTTACATTTCAATCAAATTTTTTTTTTAATTTTACTTCTAGGAGAAATTACAGTTAATTTAGTTTTTACCAAAATTATTTGTACCGAGAAATTTGTTCTCATTATTATTTGTACAGTATGGAAAAAAACCAAAATAAAATAGTA
The DNA here is from genome assembly GCA_958295665.1 of Tipula vernalis. Lineage (NCBI taxonomy): Eukaryota > Metazoa > Arthropoda > Insecta > Diptera > Tipulidae > Tipula > Tipula vernalis. The sequence continues at coordinate 223,878,413 of OY282558.1, forward strand.
AATCAATTAAATTTAAGATTATTTTTGGCTAATTAAATAATGATATAGTCACTCATATTTCGTAAGCATACGGTCAGTTTTTGTTTATTCTCTATAACATCTCGCAAGTGGATGAAAAATTTGTTGTTGTATTTGTTTTTGACCATAAGCCTACGAAATATGAGTGACTACATATATCATTATTTAATTAGCCAAAATAATCTTAAATCTAATTGATTTACTATTTTATTTTGATTTTTTTTCCATACTGTGCAAATAATAATGAGAGCAAATTTGTGGGTACAAATAATTTTGCTTAAAACTAAATTAACTGTAATTTCTCCTAGAACCAAAATTTAAAAAAATTTTGATTGAAATGTAAAGCAGGGTAATTAAATTTATTGAACTAAAATTAATGTTGTTTGCGTTACGTTGCATCAAAAATTTAGCAGGTACAAATAATTTTGGTTAGGACTGTACATATGGGTACCCAGACACTTACTCGGAAAAAATATTCTATAAAAACATTTACTCGAAAATTATGTGCTTGAAAAACATTTACTCGAAAAACACTTTCACTAAAATGAATAAAACCACATTTGCTCTAAGAACATTTACTCAAAAAACATTTTCTCGAAAAAAACTTGAAATAAGTAGTCTATGTTTTCAACCAAAACAATTGAAATGTCATTCAACCAAAATATTTATTAGTTCAACAATAATGTTTACTATTTAAACATATAAAAATTAAACAATTTTGGTAAGGATAAATATACAAACTTTAAAATAGAATAAACTTAATAAAATAAAATAAAATTTCTAACCTTGTAGATGACCAGTATGGATAATTTAAAAACAACAAAAAATAAGCCTTGCTTCCTAGTAGATGGTTATGTATTTATTAAAAATAAACAGCATAATGATGTTACGTACTGGGTTTGCACGAATAATCGGAAAAATCGATGTAAAGCACGAATTAATACCAAAGGTGATGTTATTATAAAGAAAGTTGGAGAGCATAATCATGCTGGCAATTCAGCAAATGTTGGTGTTAGAAAAACCCTTACTGAAATTAAAAAGAGAGCTATATCTACAAATAGTAATACACAACATATTATTGCTGAATCTACTGTTGCCATAAATAATCCAGTAAGAGTCCATATGCCGTCTATTCCATCCATGCAGCGCACAATTCACAGACAAAGACAAGGAAATGCTGTTATTCCAAAATCGTTAGTTGATTTAATTATACAAGAAAAATTTAATGTTACTCTTCAGGGTGATCCATTTTTGCTGTATGATTCAGGGCCTACCGAAACTCGAATTTTGATATTCTCAACCCAACGAAATCTTCACTTTTTGGCGCAATCTGACATGTGGTTCGTTGATGGTACTTTTAAAACAGTACCGTTAATTTTTAATCAACTTTTTACCATACATGGGATAAAATAAAAGCAATCTTTACCATTAGTGTATGTCTTATTACCGAACAAATTAACTGAATCATACAAAAGGGCATTCGAACAGTTAAAATTGTTAAATGTTTATTTAAAACCATTGCATTTAATGTCAGATTTTGAACAAGCTATTATAAACGCAGTTTCCGTATCTTTTCCAGATGCTCAACAAAAATGTTGCTTCTTTCATTTAGGCCAGAGTTTATATCGCAAAATATGTCAGGTGGGCTTAAAAGCTCAATATGACCAGGATGCAGTGTTCGCTCATAAAATTCGTATGATTTTATCAGTTGCATTTGTGCCGCCGGCCGATGTTATTAACGCTTTCCAATCTTTAACTGAAATCAATGTTATCCCAGAAGAAGCTAATGAAATATTGGATTATTTTAAGGATAATTATATCGGCAGATTTGATGTGCGGTCTAAAAATGAAACTGGTAGGCGCAATCCCAGGTATTGTATTGAATCGTGGAATGTTTATACTGCAACACTAGAAGATTCTGCTCGAACAAATAACTGCGTTGAAGGTTGGCATAATGGATTTTCCCGGTTAGTTGGTTGTGAACATCCATCTCTTGATTTTTTTTTTGAAAAAATTCAACTAGAACAATCAAAAAATGAAATAGTTCTCGAGCAAATTTTTGCTGGAACTCCAATGCCTCCAAAACACAAAAAATATCGGGATTTAGATAAAAGAATCAAAAATGTTGCTGAGAAATATTCAATTATGGAAATCACCGATTATTTAACTGCAATTGCATACAATACTGTATTATAAAAGTAACCAAAAAAATTTAAATATTTAATTAAAAATCTAAAAAAAGTTAAAAACAAAATAGCATTTAATTAATATTCAATAATCATTTTCTGGTAAAATTAATAATCGAAAAATTCTTCAAAAAAATCGCGCGATTTTTTTGAAGAATTTTTCGATTATTAATTTTACCAGAAATGACGTTCGAGTAATTGTTGTTCGAGCAAATGTTTTCGGGCAAATGTTTTTCGAGAAAATGTTTTTCGAGGAAATGTTTTTCGAGCAAATGTCATGGAATCGTACATATGTTACTTTGAAACGTAACGAAAAGAAAATCGAAACTACAATAAAATCACAATTTTATATTTATGTATTCTGTATAACAGCTGATCGTGTTAAGATAATCTTTGCTTAATTTTGAGCATTGCTATTTTTTTATATCACACAACAAGTGTATTTAAAAGATGACGCATAAAACGATTAAAATTGATATGTATGTGCTTATGTAAAGCAATCGATCAAATAAACTAAATGTTGATTCTTCAACGAACAATTTATTTTTATACGACTTATTATTATGTTTATTATAGCTGACTTGTATAAGTTGTACAATAATAGAAGAACACCGGCAAAGTATGTCATCTCATCAGTAGTATATACTTGTACATATGTATAATATATATGTACATCACCTTTGAGGAAATTGTCGAACGGATGCTCCCAGTCGCCAACCTTAATAAGTTTCAAATGTATACAAATGTACGATTTTTATTTATAGCTTAAGGGAGTATTCTAATTAAGAGTGAGAGTATATAACAGTACGTTATACTCGTTTGTATACTACTATTGTGTACTATTCGGAAATAGCGTACACAAAAATATATTGAGTCAAGAAATGAAATGACACTTGAAAATGAAAAACGAAAATGTTATTTTCAATTTTCTTAAATACATAAAACAACACACAACTAAAAGTATTCATGCTCCATGTATATTTAAATAGGGTGGTTCAAAATGGTTATACGTTACAATTTACATTATGTTACAGCAAAAATGATTGGTTCCTATGCGCAACCCGTCGCTGGATACGTAGTGAACAAATTTTGTATTCGTGATGATAATCCGGATATAATGAGCTGATCCGGAGTTGAGCTGTCGAATTCTTAGTTTGGCGAAATCTTCTGGATTTATACCACTCATGCTTGGGTGATATTTATCAGATGGTGTATTCATCTGTAAAAGCAGTAATGAGGAAACCTATAAGTGGTTTTGCGATGAGGTTTCCAGCGTTAAGGATATTTGGAGTGGTTGTCCACTTTCGATTGGTGATCCTTCGAAGCCTATTTTATTACACACTTGGATCCATGGTCCACCAGAGGATCCTAGCGTCGTGGTTACCAACATTGGTGTGATGAATCCAAATATCTCAAGGGTTGGAAAGGCGTCCGGTACAAATGAGAGGCCAATCGCCAATCGTTTATACACGGTTGACTTTAAGACCGGTATTACACGGTTGACTTTAAGACCTGTGAGTATATTGTTGGTTCCAGCCTTTGTTTACAATATGTTCTTGAGAAGATCTTGTTTAATGTTGTCTCTGGACCATAAACTCTACGTTTTTCGTCTCGGTTGCTGGTATGTTAATATGACATCCATGCTTGAAATTAAACAGATTAACTTGCACCACAGTAAGTCAGCTTCATTTGAATTAAGGAAGTTGCTTGCTGGATCGCATACCGATTTATGTTTTACTGAGGAACTTTATCTTTTAGATGGCTCTGTTTGTGGACTAAACATTCCGAATGGTAGAATTTTTGGCAAAGAATTCTGTCAACAAAACGGAACAAAGTGGAGTATGGATAAAAATATTCCCCTCTTAATTGGTTGCGATGCCAACGCGCATCATATTCTTTGGGGTAGCACTAATATTAATAACAGGGGCTCCGCTCTGTTTAAATTTTTTAAGTTTATCTGAGCTAGAAATACTCAATAAAGGCTGTGAGCCAAATTTGCCAGTTCTAAGCGGCTGGAACTTATTGATATAAATCTGTGTTCATTGCCTATTGTTGACTTAATTTTAAACTGGAGGGTGACAATTGATATTCTCACTTCTGACCACAGGTGCATCTCTTTTAACATCATCTTTAAAAGACTACCTCTTAAACCTTATCGTAATCGTAAATTAGCCAATTGGGATGTATTCTCTCTCAAACTTATTCCGCTAATTCATCCTGCTATGAATAATCGCTCGGTTAAGCACATTGAGGTACAAGCTTCCAAGCTGACAAAAGCTTTCCCGACAGCTTTTGAAAATTTGTGCCGACTTATTACCAAACAAAAGATTGGGAATAGACCCTTATGGTGCTCTGCTCTTAAAAAACAAGGGAAATATACTTGGAAACTGAAAAATCAAGAAAAAAATTATAATTTGTTTCCTAATAGCTCAAAAGGGGTATAAAAAAGCTTAAGATCCGCTCACAGAACCGTATGGACAAACTTCTGTGAGGAAACGGATAGTCTCTCTGCGGTCACTAGACTTAATAGAGCGTTGGCTAAAAATGATACCTGTAGCTGCTGTGCTTCTGTTTTCGAAGAAGTAACGAAGTAACGAAGAGCATCAACTTCGTTACTTCGTTACTTCTTCGAAAAAAGAAGCGTGTGCCATCGTTAACTCTGATTTTGCTCACTCTCAAACCAATAAGAATTGCAATGAAACTCCCGACTGACAATTAGCGGATCGGTTAATTACGTTCGAGGATGTGCTCCACCTTTTCAAAGCGTACGTTGCTTTTAGCATTGTTACTCATGTTTGGTGCAAGAGCAATGTAGTTTTTTTTTACCGAAGGCTGGCAAATCAGATTACACTGATCCTAAAGTATTTCGGCCCATCAGTCTGTCCTCAACATTTCTTAAAACTTTAGAGAGGATTGTCGACAGATTTATTAGAGATAATGATTTATCTAATTCCCCACTGAGCAACATGCAACATGCTTATAGAGTGGGTAAGAGTTTCTTGTGGATATTTTCATGAACATTGCGGGAGCCTTTGATCGCATTGTTGAGATTGCCTTGGATAATGCTTCAATTTCGGTCAAAGTGGCCAAAAGTTGTCTTCACGGAGGTGTGCTCTCACCCCTGCAATGTTTTTTTTTTGATTGACGATCTACTTGTGAAACTTCAGCAGTCAGGCTTTGTTGCTCAAAGCTACGCTGACGATCTTGTTATTACTGTCGCTGGAAAGCACCTGAATGTGTTATCCGACTTAACGCAGAATGCCTTATTTATTGTGGAGTCGTGGTGTGGTGAGAAGGATTTACACGTCAATCCTTCTAAAACAGATTTGGTTATATTTACCAGACATCGAAATATTGATGGTCTAACTGTGCCATTCCTTTTCAGGAGGCCGATTAACAGATCTGACCACTTTAAGCATTTAGGTGTCTTTCTGGGCAGTAAACATTCCTGGAAATTTCACCTTGAGTATAGACTTCAAAAATCGACTGCCAAACCTGGGGTTTAGCTCCCAAAATGCTGTGTTTCATCAATAAATCGTTGGTTCTACCAATGTTACCTTGTGCTTCCTTGGTTTGGTGGCCAGTGGTTAAATTAAAGGCTTCAATTATTAAACTTAATGGTTTACAAATTATTGCTTGTAGGGCTATTACAGGCATCAACTTCTCTTTTTGCCATGAAATCAATTATATTCTTAGCAGAGTGGGCCATACAACAATTTTAAATGATTACTTATCATTAGTGCCAGAAATTGATATGGTTAATGATAGACTGATGTCTGCATTCAATTTCACTAAATTATATTCGGTGGTGCGACAGAGTCGATAGTCTTCTTTTCTGATGGCTCTCGCGCCGATAATAGTTCTAGTTATAGGATATCCTGCCCTACGTTTGATCTGAATTTTTCAGGCTGTCTGAGTTGGGACTGCACAGTTTTTCAATTGGAAGCAATTGTTTTTACGCTCTGTGTAACTGAGGCATTGAATCTCGCTGTTACAAATCAAAATTTTGTTTTCTGTACACACAGCTTATCTGTGCTGAATTATTATTATTATGTTTTGTCAATATGTAATTCAATAATATTCTGAGTATCTTCGGATGAGTCAATACAATCCGAAATGTTAGTCTGATTCTCAGCGTCACTTTCTTTCAAAGCAGCTCGAACTTCTTCTTTCGTCCACACACGCTTGGCATACTGTAGAACATTTCAAAACGTTACAATTTTATTTGAACAATTTACACACGAACTTACCTTGTTCTTCACATGTTCAGTTGCTGCTTACTCTATAGTTACGTAAATTAGAACTACAAGATAAATGAACGAGTACCAAACGACACTAAAACCCTAAGTAATATGTACTTGTATAGACAATATAAGACAATAGCCGGTTTCCAATGGGAAAAATTTGGTACTTAGAAGTACTTGTGAATAGATACCCAATGGAACGAGAAATTGAGTAACACAAGTGAAACATAGCCATATGTTTAGTTGTTTCTTTTTGTTGGCTTGTTTAGTTGTATATTAGCTGTCTTCCATTCACGATAGTAAAATACTCGCGAGTATACTACTCAAAACTACTCAATCTCATACGATGAGATAATAGAAGTAGTTACGCATAAAATTTGCGCTAGGTGGATTTTAGTTGCGAAAATTTCAATAGAGGGCTTTTAGTTGTGAGTAGCTACAAGTACTCGCGAGTACTTTACTTCCGCGAATGGAAGAAAATGTTGTCTCAGAACATTTACCGTTACGGATATAAATGTGACAATGCAATTTTTTTGATCACGAATAACGTATATTAAAATACATTTGGCCCAATTTGTCTGACAATAGTTTTAAAGATGACTCAACCAATACTGATTAGGTGTAAGTATACAGCGATTCCCTATGACATGTTACATCGTTAGAACTAACCGCTTTTGATTTTGAGAAAAACCATTTAAAATATTGTTACGTTTTTGTCTTGTCAATCAAGGTTCGAATCACTAGATTGTGAATAAAACAGAACAATTCAATTTATTACCAACGAATTTATTTACGCAACACAAAAATTATTACAACACAATTAATTAACGATAATTCATAAAATCACTTTACTTTAATATTCGCACAATTTTACTGATCGCTTTTAATTTATTTATCGCACTTTTTAAATCACTTTTTAATGCCTTTTAATTCTTCACACTTTCGCTTACCAAATACTAATAATCCAATTCGACTTCAAACAAACTTCTACAAATTTCATGACTTTTCCAGTAAGAATAGTCTAGTAACATTTAGAACAGTTTTATCATAGAAAATTTCATTTTAGTAGGTACAGTAAAACATTGAGCTATTAATTTAACTTATTATATTACACGCTAGTTGTCACCGTAACACTACCCCTAAAGCCTGTTCGTTCCGAACAGGACCCAAATCACCTCCTCTGTAGAGCGACAGTCTCTCTAAATGCACCCCCTTTTGTTTTCCTTCGATGTCCTTTCTGAATCCGATAAACCATGTCATTCATCCTGGTGATAACAGTGTTAGGTCCTTTCCATGCTGGTTGTAGCTTCGGTGATAATCCTTTCTTTCGTTGCGGGTTGTGAAGACCAATTGCTCTTCCTGGAAGCCCTAGTTAATTGTTCGTATCCGTATTTTTCCCTGTACAAATTGATGAATCTCATTAAGTTCCTTTATCATCCGGTCTACGTAATCCTGTCCACATAAAGCTGCTGTTGGAATAGCCCCAAATTTTAAATCTCCAGGTAATCGTAGGTTATCTCCAAATAAGGTTTTAGCTGGTGTCATTTCTGTTGTGTGATGTGAGCTGATCGATAGGGCATCAGGAACATCGGTATATGTCGATCCCAGTTATGTTGGTTTTTCTCAACGACCTTTCTATATATTCCTCCAATGAGCCATTGAATCTTTCCACCATAGCATAACACTAGATGAAAAGGCGTTGTTCTTGTTTTATTTATATCGAGCATCTGGCATATTTCTTGAAATGATCTGTATGAATCTTCATCGGCACAGTCAACCGACGTTGTATTGTTTCATGGTTCCACGACTTTTAAGTGTGGGTTCCTTCACCGCCGCACATCGGTCATATTTTTGCCACCATTCTATCGCCGACTGTCTACATCCTGCCCAGAAACGTTGACGTATCTTGGCCAGTGTTTTATTAATTCCTAGATGGCCCGCACTTGCTCCTCCATGATACTCCTTCAGGATTTCCGTAATCCGGCACTTTGGTATCACCAGCAGCAATTGCTTCACGTTGCCATTCGTGCTTTCCCACAATCGTTTTAAAGACCCATTCTGAAGATGGAGGCCATCCCATTGAGCCCAATAAGCCTTGACATTGGAAGTTCTATCCGCGATCTAGCTCCAAGTGGGCCGGTGTTCCTTTCCCTTCCATCCGTATCATCCAATTGCTCTTTCCTAATCATTTCGTTGGTCCACTTCTCATCAGGTAGCACTTGCGTAACCCTAATGTCGATGATGCCTTTCTTTGCTTCAACGTGACCGCAATGTTTACATTCTACTGGGCATGGCCGTCTTGCTACCAGTGTGCTAACTATCCCCCTGGATTCTTGAATTGCAACAGCCACCATAAAGCGCCATGATCCGTCCGTAAATGGAATTTTTGCCGATAAAGGTACTTATGGAAATGCTTAACGCATTCCACTATAGCCAACAATTGTTTTCGTACTACGCAAATTACGCTCCGTTTTGATAATATTTTGGAGTAGTGTGCAATATCTTGTTCTTGCTCATCCGTTTGCTGTGATAACACTCCTCCTATACCGCCATTGCTTGCATCGGTCTCCAAAATAAATTGAACGTTGGGTATAGGGCGTCTCGTTAGCTCCACGAATGCTTCTTCCTGGTCATTATTCAATTCCTGTTCTTCCTGGTTAACTCGTCTAAATTCTTGGCGTCGTAGGCGAATCCCGACTCGAATCATCTGTAAAAAGTGCATAATCCCCGAAAGGGGGCCGCTGCGATCTTCTCTTCATCGGTGTGGATTCCATTGGTCGTTACCAGATGACCCAAATATTTTACTTCAGTTCTGAAAAGCTTACAGTTTTTTGGACTTAACTTTAATCTGGCGGCCTGTATCCGATCCAAAACTTTTGCCAAGTTCCTTAGATGCTCGTCGAAATCCTTCCCCATGACGATGATGTCGTCCAAATATATTAGGCACGTCCTCCAATGTAATCCCTTTAATAGAGCATTACATAATCCAAACGGCATAACATTAAATTGCCAAAGCCCATTACCCACACTGAACGCTGTTTTCTCGCGATCTTCCTCATGGACTTCCACCTGTCAATAGCAGCTTTGTAGATCTAATGTCGAAAATATTCGAGCACCCGGCAGTGGGTAGCTATCTTTTTTCATCACATCATTGAGTTTTCGATAATCAACGCAGAATCTCATGCTATCGTCCTCGTTTTCGACCATAATAGTACAGGTGAGCTCCATGGGCTCAGGGTTAGGTGGTTCGATTACTCCTGCGGCCTGGATATCTTTACCATTCGATTGACTTCTTCTTGTTGTGCCAATGGGTAACCCCCTGAGTGGTTTACGAATCGGCAACTCCGTTCCCGCGTATCAATTCGGCGCTTTACCATTGAAGTCCTTCCGTAATTATCCGATGTACTGCAGAATATGGACGTGTACCGTTTGAGTAGTTGATGTGCAGAATTTTTCTAAGCCACGTAAGATCTTCATTCCGTTTCTGCATAAGTTGCTCTACCATTTCTTTCTGCCCTGGCATGTCTGCTTTCCGAATCAGACTATTCTGTTCACACTTTCCAATCGTCGATATCTCGTAACATTTGCCGATGACTGTTCCTTTCTTGATGGTTTTTGTCTTATCCGAGATAGTTAGAGTCCTAATTGGTACCCTAAGGTCATTCTGGTTTAACTAGGCCTTTCCCAATTATAATTTATTTGGCTCCGTTCTCCTCTTCATTAGCTTCCACAACCCACAACATGGGTGACCCAGAACATCCTGTGACAGCTTCTCCCGATGATCAACAATAATTCGCCTGGTAGTTGCTCCTGCACTGCTAGATGGAAGTGGCAAGTCGATGTTATCGTAAGTTAATACTCCTCGCCCAACATCCATCACGAAGCCATTTGCCCTCATGAAGTCCATCCCCAAAATGACTTGTTGGACTTCTTGTTGGAAAAGTGTTCTCCCGATCCTTATTTTTACGATATTTTCCCCATTTATTATGTACATTTTTGAACTATCTCCAGTTGCCCTTTGTAACTTCAATCCATTAACTGGTTGTATACCTCCATAGATCAGATCTTTACGGACAACCGTGCGATTTGCTCCCATACCAAGGGTGATGATGCAATCCGTGTCATCAATGTCGCCTTTATTTGTTAAGCTGTAACCGCTTCTTGCTACTTTCGAAACGCGGATGGGGGTTATGGGGATATCGGTTGTGGGAGTCAGCTTCTGCCCCTTTAAGCTGACTCTTTGTAGTTGAACGGCTCCGTCGTCATTTGGTCTTCTTGCTTGAGCATTGCCTGCTCCCCACTTGGTCGTCGTTGCATAGGAGATGGTGATCTACCACATTTTCATCTTATTTCCCAGCAGTCCCGCGAGATGTGACCGAATTCATCACATGCCCACCACCTAATTTTGGCGCCTCCGTCTCGGTATCTTGGTGCTGACCGCTCGCTGTTTATGTTGGTGTCGATTTCCACTCGGCATATTTTCATTGACGGTTTGGTGAAGGCTTGTGCAGTTTCATTCGTCAACGCGCAAGCGATGGTTTCGGCGAATGTGGCTTTAGGTGACAACATCACCGCCTTGCGTGCCTCTGGATCGCGAATGCCGTCAATGAATGCGTCCATTTTTAGCCTTTCCATATAATCGGCCAACTTACTGGTATGTGCTAGATGCACTAGTCGCTCGATTGCTGATGAAAATCCCTGTAGAGACTCTCCTCCCATTTGGTAGCGACTTTACAATTCTATGCGATAAATTTCGAGCTTGTGGTCACTGCCGTACTCCCGATCCAGCGCTTTCATAATTTCGAGATAACTGTTGCGCTTTTGTTCCAGAATAGTTTGTAAAGCCTCCGCTGCTTCGCCTTTGAAGAACACTATTAAAGCCGCAACACGATGGCCGACGTCTCAAATTGAAATGTAATAATGCCGAAAGATGTTGCTCGATCGAAGTTTGGTGACTTTAACTTGATTGATTGAACGGTCTGTACCATTTGCGTCGTTGTTCCACTTGTATTCACATCAATTAGCTCCTTCTCGAGACGTTTAACCTCCGTTTCTAATTTCTCTACGACTTGTTCAACCTCTGTTTTAAATTCTGTTTAACATGTTGAATTTCTGTTTGTAACTCCGTCAGCAATTCCTCTACTTCTTCACGAAGCGAAGTAGATAATTCGAGAAGTTTCTCGTCCTTTCTCTTTTGACGATCTGTAATTTGGTGTTTAATTTCCTGGATTGGTTGTTCAATTTTCTCCACCTCTCGTTCCATCTGCTGTTTCATTTCTTGGTTTGTTAACTGCGACAAATCGAAGTTTCCAGAAGATACTTCTGCAGTTTCGACCAATGTTTTTGTTTTTTCTTCTGTCTTCTCTACGGTTACCGCATTCGTTACTTCAACGCCAAATTCATGATGGTCAGCGTTTAACCCTTCTTTCTCTATGGCATCACGTAGTCGCACTTGTAAAGCTGCTTTACTACCATCAGTGGCCAAGCCCCGTTTGTCAAGTTCTTTTTTTAATTCTGGAACTCTTAATTCGGAGAGAATAATTTGCTTTGTTGTATTATTCACAATCCCGCAGCTGTCACCAATTGTTACGTTTTTGCCTTGTCAATCAAGGTTCGTATGTCGTATCACTGGATTGAGAATAAAACAGAACGCTTCAGTTTAACACAAATGAATTTATTTATTTAACACCAAAACGTAATTCAATCCAATTATAACAATAATAATTCACAAAAAACACTTTTAATTTCTTTTTAATTTTCACTCAATCGCTTACCAAATACAAATGATCCAATTCGACTTCGTTCACCTTTTTATATACACAAACGAAACCTCTAGACATTTCATGACCCTTCCAGTAATAATAGTCTAGAAACATTTAGAACAGTTTTATCATGGAAAATTCCATTTTAGTACAGTAATACATTGAGCTATCAATTCAACTTATTCTAATACATCCTAGGTGTCACCGTAACAATACTTTTGTTTCATGTTTTTAACGTGCCATCTCAAACAAAATTAGAAATACCACCGTGTCCGCATGTGTTTGTTTAGGTATACAAAACCGTCGGAACAGATCATCTTGATGAATTTTTTGCTTCCTCCATTTGTTTTCATGCGGCGAAATAGCTGCGACGATTTCATCTCCCGAAGGTGTAAGTCCTAGAACAATCTGTCGAATTGTATCTGTTTGGACTCGCATAGTCCCTCTAAAATAATGTTTTTTAGATCATTATACGGTGTACTTGATTTAAGATCGGTAATGACATCACTTACGTCGTTAATAATTCGGTCATTCAGAGCGCTGAGAATGTTATTGTAACGGAAGGATTCCGACTTGATGTTGCCGAGAGTGAATTGTAATTCAACGATGTGTAACCAAACCCTGAGATCCTGTGACACTAATGGGGAGAGCTTCAACGTAAGACCGTAGCTACACAAAAGCGTTAAATGAGAAATATAAAAAAAACTATTTCCTCGTGGTACTAAGTCAATTAACACAAATCTCATAAATGTTTCTCTGGAACATAGTGGTAAATGAGTTAGTACTGGAGCTGAAGAGAGAGGGACAGTAAGAAAGTTATTGCTTACGCAGACGACGTGGCGACGATATAACCGGGAAATTCCTGGGGACGATTGTGGGCGTGATGCAGAATGCGCTAACAATCGTTGCGAAATGGGCTGGCAAATGTGTTCTGAAAATTAACCGGTCCAAGATATATCTGAAACTCTTCACTAAAACAAATACAAAATCCCAGTAGTTGCCCCTGCTACCTTAAATGTCACGAGACTTACTTTTACTGACAAAGCAAGATATCTTGGCGTTATCTTTGACAGTAGGCTTAGTTGGAAGCCAACCATTCTGGAAAGAATAAACAAAACTATTATAACCATATACTCCTGTAGGTACACCATTGGTAATATATGGGATCTGAAGGCGGACTGGTATACTGGCTCTACACCGCCGTAATGAGACCCGAACTCATGTATTGGGTGAGGGTATGGTGGCCAACTCTGGACAAAGTAACATATAGAAATAAAATAGAGAAGGTGCAAAGAACGGCCTGCCTGAGGTCAAGACCGACACGTGCCTTAGAGGTTACGTGTCAGCTTCTTCTCGTAGACATTTTTGACCAACAAAAGGCGGCAAATATGGCTGTGCGACTTGCAGCCGTCTCTCAGTGGAAGTATCTTAATACAAGACACCCGACTATGGTTAAATCTACGTTTCGAGAAGCGATTTTGGACCTCGTTCCCTTCAACGGAATCCTGGAGGAAAGGATCGATATCGCAAACGGAAGCTTTGCAATTCTTCACGGAATGCTCCTAGCTAGAAGGCAAAGTGCGAACTAGAATATTCTGTGATAAACTAAATGTGAAATTTCTGATTATTGCAGCGTGTTCCAAGCTGGAGTGACAGCGATTGAAGAGGTCTTGACGTGGTTGAAGCATAATGTGGTATCCTCAGGTGGTATCGTAATCTATGTTGACATTCATGTGGACGGGTGTCGTTGAGTTGTTGCTCATCTCTTAATGAGATGGGTGAGCATTTCAACAATCAGTTAATCTGGGTCCCTGGTCACTCGGACGTCATGGAAAACTGCAGGGTGGACGAAGTTGCTAGGCTTATATGACTCTCCAGTTGCAACCGAAAAGGGCAAGTCTGCGGAGGCCTATCACAGCGCTAAAACTAACACTTAGGAAACAGGTGCTAGCCTCAGCAGAGGAAAGGTGGACTAACATGCTCACATGTAGTGCAGCAAGACAAGTTTGGGCAAAGCTAGTCTTGGTGCACACTAGAACATTAATATCCCTACCTAGACGTGAGTTAAGAACGGTCGTAGGAATTCCCATGCGAATAGAAGGCACAAACACTTGAGTAAGTTTACGATGGGCAACCTGTCGGATCCCGAGACAGTAACGTGCTAGACGTTCTATGCTACATAAGGAGCTCAAAATGGTTCGTGATTCGTCCTGAGAATTGCAATTTAACAAAAACAAAAAATTGCACAATTAATTTAGTCATCATTACTTAAAAATTGATCGGTGTGAATTTTATGTCAAATTTACAAATTACATTTTGTATAATACAACAAATTACATTTTTTATAATACAATGGAAAATGAAAACTCATCAATTTCGATTGAGTAGGGTTGTTTATCTAGACAAATTATTTTTTAAAATCACTTCGAACAAATCGTACAATTCAGCAAATAAAGAAAATCAAATATCACTCAACATTTTGTTTTCACGATCCGTACGACCCAAACTGCAATATACATTGGTAATTTTACAGAAATTTAAATATCACTCAAAGTAATTTCCGAAATTGTGGAAAGCACGGAGATGTCCGATCGTGTACATGAGTGGGTTAATTTCATATAAGCTAAATATAAATTCAAAGCCACAACAATAATATCGATCCCACTCGCATTAGTAAAATTATAATATGTCAGAAATTCGAGTATTTCTAATAACACACTTGTGAAAATCTCTGAAATTTCTGATCGCCTGCGCCGAACTACAAAATCTTAAAACTTAAAAAATTTATTTCACTCAAAGTATTTTCCGAAATTGTGAAGCGTGAGGTAATTTTATCTAAGCCATCGATCCGAGTCGTACCAGTAAAATTTCAACATTTCAAAACCTTAGGCATTTTTATAATCACTCAAATCATTTTTCGTAATTATGGAAATCTCAGTGATTTCCGGTCGTTGGCACGAATATGGTAATTTTTCTAGGCTAAATATACATTGACAAGCGCTACGATCACATCGATGCGTCGTACGAGCCAAACTACAACATTTCAGAACTTAGAATACTTTTAATAACACTCATAGTATTTTCCAGAATTATAGACATATCAGAAATTTTCGATCGTGCTTGTTTGTGGAGTTGCTTATCTGGGAAAAATGCATATCTAAAATCACTTTGATCATATTGATGCAACTCATATTGAACATAATGTTGTAAAATTTTAGAACACAGAATAAACAATTCTCCAAAAACTTAAAACCGAATTCGAATTGCACTTGAACGAAGCATGACTTTGTGCGAATTTGCCGAAATAATATGTAATTAGGTAGCGTTTACGTAAAAAAGCGCAAGTTCTTAAAAAATTCACAAATTGGTTATACATTTACAAATTTACTAAACTAAACAATATTAAACTGATATGAAGTGAATTGATTTTATCCTCACAAATAAATTGATAAGAAACGTTACATGATTGATCCCATCAACGGAATTGATGTAATGTGCCACCATGCATTAATAAGCATTTTCATGCAGGAGCGCTCGGTGCACTCGTAATCAAATTGGAAAATATTATTGGATGACCGGTCTGGGCCCAATAAAATTCTTTGTCGGGATGACCTGAACTAGTGCCACTGGTCCAAAAATGAACGTCAGCAGGATATGATGAATTCCATCTAGCTATTGCCCTCGCCACAGTATTATGATTTTGTTTTGTATGTATCGACACCAAATACATACCATTTATTGCACAGTTTCAATATGCTTATAGTGATAGTTCCCCTTCAACGGGTAATTTATCCAATAGTTTGTGCCATTAATATGTTGTAGAATTCACCACCAACGACTTGTTCAGCTAATATGAACGTTACAAGTAGAATAAAACTTTTGATTTTGAATGGAACTACTACTATTTGACTATGTCGCTAATTTTAACGAGGAAGTATCGAGTTAATAGCAAACTACTTGTCTACATTTTATTTAAATTAAAAAACATTTACAACTCGCATTGCGCGTCAATAAATCGTTTCGGCAACGACAATTTATCCTGACAAATAACCGGATATCGTATAGCAGAATACTCAGCAAACCATTGGTAGCTGTGAGCTGAATTCAATAGCAAACAATCTTTAGTGGCAATCACTGGATATCCTGTCGTGCTTCAATAAAAATCATTGACCGCAAATCCCTGATCCGTACCACTAGTCCAAAAATGTACCGTAGCTGACGTTAAATTGAAGTCTAGGCGAAATTGTTGTATAATCACTAAGACTTGTTGATCATCTTCGAACGAATGAATTCCCACCGTATACATTGCGTTGAACGTACAAAATCGATTGGCTTCATACCAATTATGCACCTGGAAATTAAATTAAAATGTTAAATGTTAAATGTTAATAAAAGAGCGAAATCTTATGGATTTACCATGGGATATGATATAAAATATTTTGTTCCATTTAATGTGTAGTATTTGGCCGCAAAGACCTCGCACAATGTGGCGACGGTAAAAAAGAATAAAAAAATCGATTTCATTCCAAACGTTTTTTTTTTACATTTGAATGTAAGAACTGTGTTGTCGGTTTATATATGGTCAAAGTTTCCAATTCTTCAGTATAATTTCGAGAGGAATCACAAAAATGGGGAGATTTTATTTTAAGCGGAACAATTTGATGTTTTTTTTTAAATTTTTTTCGTAATAAATAATCAGCAGGAGATTTAATTGCTTATCAGGGTTTAAGAAAGTATGAGAAATTTTTTATTTATTTCTGCGTGTGCCATGCAATTGTCAAATTATCGGCGGAATCACTTATCTTAAGTAGACGAGTCTGTACACAGTGATAAAGTACATAAAGGAGATTAATTGTTTTGTGACGTCAATTACAATTTCTTACTGTAAATTGTGGCAGTAAGTTAAAATGAAAATATTTGCCTTTAAATTTGGTATGGTGATTGTGGTCCAGGCCACCGAAGCTGGGAGATTTCACAGCGTAAATGGTACAACGTACTACATAAGTGAACAATTGCTGAAAAAACAGCCCATTGCACTGCGATCAAAAATGGGTATTGTGCATCCCTGGATATTGATAAATCAGTTATCGGTGTGGATGCATGCTAATGCATGTTGCCAGTCGAGTACCACGTACTTTATCCCCAAGCACGATCTCCGCGCTTGATTAGCTACTGCTCCACGCTGTATATAGTCAGTATATAAGCACATCTTTGAGATTTGTATTAATTGACTTAGTGTAGTCCCGCTTTCAAATCATTTTGAGAAAATTTCTTAATTTTTGAAAATTTGTTATTCGAGCCCAACCCATCATATTCTAACCAGCTAATTATATTCTCAATCCGTGGAATATAGTCACTACATAAGCATATCTATGAGATTTGTGTTATTTGATTTAATGCGGCACATTCGCCCTCATTTTACTATTCAAAACTTTTTAATGGTTTATTTAATTAATTGATAGAATAACATTTAACGTTTTGAATAATTCCAAATTTTGTTAGTTTTGGCAATTTTGTATAACCTGGTTTGCTTTATTAATTTTAAATCGAAATACGAGAAAATAATTATTTTTTTTATTTCTCATTTAACGCTTTTATGTGTAGCTACAAAAAAAAAACTATTTATCAGAAAAATATACAATTGGGCTCATTTTTATACCATTGTTACAGTCTTTTATTTGTTATTTTTCAAAATGGCCGTCGAAACGTTCGTTTTGAATTTTCTGCCATGCCCTTGCTTTTTTATCTTTTTCCCTTTAAAACTGTCAATTTTATTTTAATATCAGAAAGTCTTCTCTGCCGAATTCTTACTAGCGAATCTTAGCTAATTTTTCACGGTGCACCAGCCATCATTTAACTTCTCTCTTAGAATTACAATTAATAACGCTGTAACGGCGATCCCCATTTTTGTTTTTTTGCTCTACATACCGGGTGTTTTTTTTAACCTGATACACTCAAATATCTTGGAAAATAAGCACTCGACGAAAAAAATGGTTAAGATTAAAATTTAATTATTCCGTGAAGGAAATACATTACTGTTAAAATAAGTCCCCCCCTCCTTGTAGGTGGGCGGAGGGTAACTTTGAAACTAAAATATGAACCCCTATTTTTTATTGCAGATTCGGATTCTACGGCTAAAAATACGTAGGATTTCACTAAACCATTTTTTTCGATTCATGATAGATGGCGCTGTAATTGACGATATTAAATTTTTTTCGATGTCTTCTACTGAGAACCTACGCCAAACGATTCTGCAATACGTCTGCAATAAAAATACCACGGTTTCATTGTAAATACTCGAAATTGGTCGTCAAAAATTTTATTCATTTTGCAAATTTGGAATAACTGGGAAAAGGGTGCTTGATTTACATGAGCCCCTTCGCCTCATCATCTTTCAATTAAATTAAGTGCTCAAAATGATGGCCTTCGACTTCAATGCACTTATTAATCCGCATTTCAAATGACTGTACACAGCTGAGAAGTGTGTCTTCTTGAATTTCCGCACAAGCATTTCTGATTCGCTCATTCATATTCTCACGTGTTGTTGGTTTTTGTTTGTAAACTTGGTCTTTGAGATAGCCCAACAAAAAGAAATCTGGCGAAGTAAGATCTGGTGAATTGGCAGGCCAATTTACCGGACCTTCTCTCCCGATCCAGCGATCATTGAAATCACGATCAAGTACTGCACGTGCTACCAACGAATAATGTGCGGGACAACTATCTTGTTGAAACCACAAGTTCCGTCGCACTTCTAAGCTCAACTCTTCAAATAATGTTGGCAGTTCATTTTCCAAAATATCTCGGTACATTTGACCATTCAAGTTGCCTTCAATAATGTAGGGGTCGATGAGTCAAACCGTGGTATTTTTATTGCAGACGTATTGCAGAATCGTTTGCGTAGGTTCTCAGTAGGAGACATCGAAAAAAATTGAATATCGTCAGTTACAGCGCCATCTATCATGAATCGAAAAAAATGTTTCAGTCAAATCCTACGTATTTTTAGCCGTAGAATCCGAATCTGCAATAAAAAGTAGGGGTTCATATTTTAGTTTCAAAGTTACCCTCCGCCCCACCTACAATTAGCGGGGTACTAATTTTAACAGTAACGTTTTAACAGTAACAAACTTTGGTCTTAACCATTTTTTTTGTAGAGTGCTTATTTTCCGAGATATTTGAGTGTATCAGGTTAAAAAAATCACCCGGTATATTACGAAATATAATCTAAAGTAACCAAATAAGTTGCTAAGTCAGGTCGTCTGTACAGAAAATATAGTTGTTGGATCAACTTTCGGGCGAACAGAGGGTCCATTTTCAGTTATTTTCATCAGAATTGGAATTCTTAAGATTTTGTTACCGACCATTTTGTGTACGAAATATCAAAATATTCCAAAAGGACAAATTAACACGGTAAATTGAACCACAAGCAAGCCATAACGACAAGCATATTCACGGCACTACAAGCAGTATGTCTGGTTATTTCTGCCAAATAGTTAAAACATTCGACTGAAATTCCAATGCCTATATTCACGAAAGGTTATTGTAGTTTAAATAGAAATTAAAGTTTGTTTCATATGGAAAACGATGATATAGCCAGGAACAGTTTTTCTTTTTGACCTTTAAATGTCTGGGATATGTCTGTCAACAATTTTGAAAAATCAATTTAGTTGAAAAAATCAACATAAGGCATAAAATCGACATGATAGCGAAGTGCTAATGCCAAAACAAAACGATTCACTATTGAAGTACACTATAATTGTACACATAAAAATTTAAATTTAGATTTATACAATATACACCGAATAAAAAAATTCAATTTATTGCTCACTTTGGTCTTCAGTATCATTACATTTTATTACACCCCGATAAATAACCACTTATAATGTTAAAGACATCAATAAATATATTTACTACTTTTGAATTACCAATAATTTTCAATAAAACAGAAAAAATCAAATCAAATTCTAATGGTACACAAGTTGACTCATCAAAGCTCTATATTAATATGGATCCAATGGTGACAGAACTAACTTCAAAAAAATCAGCAAACTAAAAGAGTATAATTGTAGAAAACCTTTAAGTACTTAAGAACGGTTCCTCGTTAGTAAAATTCGTACAGATGAAAGAATAAGAACTTGTATTAATAAGGCCACAGCAATCTAAAAGAATTAAAGGGGATTATTCATGCAACAACCTAGCTGTGCTCTCGGGCAACGTGGCTCCTCGAGTAAAAGTAGCTATGGTATACTTTGAGTAACTCTAGTAGGTTAACCAATGATTTCCATATAGCAAGGCAAGTCATCAATCAATCCATACTCCCACGAAACCAACGCAAGTTCCCAAACGAAGGATTAAAACTATAAAACCGTATCAGAAACAAAAGCGGTTAGCGAGAAGCTCAGTGTTTCGACTTGCTAAGGGCTTTGATGATCAGAGAGCCGAGTCTAGCAAACCACCAATGATGACCGTATTACAGCGGCCACCAGAAAATATAATCAGCTTTGCGTCCATCCCAAAAATGGGACTTTGAGCAATAAGGAAATTTACACAAAAAATTAAACTTCACATTCGTAAATATTTATTTAATCGCACAAAAGGCAATGTGAATTCGACGATATGGCAAAGATTTGTTGTTTGCGAAATCACGGATCAAAATTGAAACTGTTCGAAAACAGTTTTAGATTGAGATACAATTACGAGAAAACGTCCACTACTCGTAGTGATATCGAGGTAAATGCGTTAATTATCTCAACAATAAAAACATTTCTACCAAATGTAGGATTTGAAACTAAATACTCGTACATATTTAGAATATCTGAAGAATCTTCTCATGGGAGATTCAAATTTTAAGAAACCGGGAACCATACTTACCGCTTGGGAGCAACTATATACTAAGACAGCATGCCTCGGGCGATTTTTTTGGCTAAATTTTCTAAACGATTTGTTGGTTGATACCAATCATTCATAGATGGCAATAGCTTCAATAAGTAATGTTACGTTTTTCCCTTGTCAATCAAGGTTCGAATCACTGGATTGTGAATAAAACAAAATCAATTCAATTTATCACCAACGAATTTATTTATTTTACACAAGAATTATTACAACACAATTTATTAACGATAATAATTCACAAAATCATTTTATTTAATTTTCGCACAAATTTTATTTATCACTTTTACTTTTTATATCTCACTAATTCACATTTTAAATCTCTTTTAATTCACTTTTTAATCCTTACACTTTCGCTTACCAAAAACTAATGATTCCAATTCGACTTCGTTCGTCTTTTTATATACACAAACCAAACTTCTAGAAATTTCATGACTTTTTCCAATAAGAATAGTCTAGAAACATTTAGAACAGTTTTATCATGGAAAATTTCATTTTAGAACAGTAAAACATTGAGCTGTCAAACAAAATTATTTTTTTTTTTTGGTATAGGGCTCTTTATTTTTGCGTATTTAAGCTTGAGCTTCCAATCCAAATTCGGGATCATTATCAAAAGCATAATAAAAATTATTTCCAAAATGAGTTCCTTTTTATATAAAAACTCCACATAAAACATTCAAACATTTGTAACAAATGTTTGATTGTTTTATGTGGAATTTTTTATAAAAAGGAAATTAGAAATAATTTTCATTATGCTGTGATAATGATCCCGAATTGGGATTGAAAGCTCAAGCTTAAATATGCGAAAATAAAGAGCCCTATACCAAAAAAATAATTTTGTTTAAGTATAAAGAATTGGCTCATTATAAATAAAAATAATTGAGCTATCAATTTAACTTATTCTATTATACCCTAGGTGTCACCGTGACAGAAATGATGTACCTGACTTTTAACCTTGCTAAATTGCGACTTTTCTACTTTTTATTGCTGTTTGAGTAAAATAACAAAACATACTGCAAAAAATTTTGTTAAGCTGTTTTTTTTTTCATTTGGTGTTGTGACTTTACCAGCAACCGACCAAAAAGCACAGTGATTAAATCTATGTTTATCCAGGTACCGCATTAAAATCGGTTTATTTTTCGTAGGGTTGAAAACATGACGGCGCCAACCCGTATCGTGCCGAGAGTATGCAAAT
Source organism: Tipula vernalis (assembly GCA_958295665.1). Classification (NCBI taxonomy): domain Eukaryota; kingdom Metazoa; phylum Arthropoda; class Insecta; order Diptera; family Tipulidae; genus Tipula; species Tipula vernalis. Next base: position 223,900,704 of record OY282558.1, read on the forward strand.
AACAAAAAATTGAAATCGGTGAAGTCGATTTCAGAAAGCTTTGAGAAACCGTGATTATCGAATTGTAAATTTCAAAACCCGCGGTTTCCAGATCGGTTTTCGAAAATTTTAAATTCCTTTAAGATGCGCCTAAATGTACGCAAACACTACTACAAATTATTTAAAAATTCTTATGTTGTCAGTTTAGTTAGCATGAAAATTTTTCAATAAAACTTTTTTCCTATTAAATGCTATGTTATGTTTGAAAAATAACAATGAAAATTAAAGCAAGTTTGTTGCGTTGGATGTAAGTTAGTAGTAGAGCGGTTAGGGACTGAGGTTCGATTCTGCTCAACTCATGTTAGTTTTCTTTTTCAATTTTTATTTTATTTTTTTTAACAAACACCCAGACTCTGCCTGTTTGTCGGTCTGTAAGGTTTTGTGTGATGCCGCAACACGTTCAGTATCATCGTTAAAAGCCCTTACACTTTGGTTTAAGGTTTATTTAAGGTACAAACATTCCTTAAAAGCCTTTAATCTCGAACTACTTTTACTCGGCTAATAAATAACGGGTAAAATCATTAGGTGCAATATCTTTAGCAAAACATTACATAACTAAAGTTATTCACAAAATTGTATCCATCGTAAGACCGGCTGTACCCCCTTGTTTTTAATATAATTTAGGAAGGGTATTATTTATTATTTTATAAAAAATCGCAATAAATTGGTTTTAATGTTGCTCAAATAAAGATGCTCTACCAAAGTTTGACGTTTACAATAATTTTTTCCATTTTGGTTGTTAAGTCTGGAGTGTTTCATAAACTCTACATTGTAACAATATTGTAACCAAAAAGCGCTCATAAACTTACATTGTAATTTTCTACCCTGCTAAATGCTGCCTTTCTAGCTGTCATTGTTAAAATATAGTTACCTAGGTGAAGTTAGGGTAATAACAAATATCATGATGATTTTTATCACTTGTGCCCGACTGGACACGGCCGTTAAGAATAAAATTCTTTGTATGTGCAAAACTGAGTAAACGCTTCAAATTATTATTGTTATTTTTTGTAAATTTAAACATGCATTTCTTATTTTTCATTTTGTAACGAAGTTAGTTAAGGCATAATTCGTGGTGTGGCTACAAACCATTTTTATGTCTATGTCTGGTCCTAGTGGACCACCACCTAAACCTAACCTAACCTTAGTTAAGGCATAGTTAGTAGAATAGGTTATGTTTATCAATAAAAAAGCGGTTTTGTATTTTTCAATTATGTACTCAGTTTTGCTCCCCACTGCATCTACATATGTATGTATATTTGTAGGTGGTTTGGCGTCTATTGGAGGGGGGATCAAAGTTGAGTAGAGGATCTCAACTATGAACCCCCTACTTCACCATCTACAGAAAAAGAATCGGATGACAATGCAGATGTGGTACCTAACGATGTTATGGAGCCATCCACTAGCACTGGAGTTGGTGGAAAAGGGCGATCAAGAAAAATACGACTTGAGAGGAAGACTAAACGTAATTTAGACGAAGAGTATATAACAGAAAGTGGTAAATTGATAAAAGCGAGAGCGTACCGTAGATTATCAAACTGCCGAATGGCCGCTTTGAAAGTGAGTGAACAAGTGCAATCGGATTTATTTGCTTCATATTGGAAAATGCAATCACACGACAGAAGGGCAGCATATCTTTCAGGTATGATAACCTTTTCTAAAACTTGTACAACAAGAAAGAGATAAATTAATACTCCTGAAAAGCAAAAAAATAGACAAGTAACTTTTCAATACCAGGTTCCAGTAAGCGGAGAACACGTGAAAGTTTGCAAGAAATATTTCTTACAAATTTTCGATGAGTCATCCAAATTTGTTGAGTTTTTGAATAAATACAAACAAGTATCTACTAACAGCAACACAACTCCAGATAAAAGAGGCCGACGAGAACCTGTAAATAAAACAAGTAAATCAAAATTAATTAAAGTGGAGGAACACCTAGCATCTCTTCCATCTTATGACAGCCACTGCTGCGGAAAAGAGACAAATAAACGATATTTGCCACCTCAGTTTACATTGATTAAAATTTACGAAAAGTATTGTGAAACCACAGATTCACCTGTGAGTTATTCAATATACGCAAAAATGTTTCATGAACTTAACTATCGTATTAAAAATCCAAAGAAAGACACTTGCCAAACATGTGATAAATTGAAAATAAAAATAAAATATACCGAAGATGAAGTCACTAAAGTTGAAATATCGAAACAACAAAAAGATCATCATACTGAAGCTGAACTAGCATATGAGACAAAAAAATCTGATAAAATTAAAGAAAAATTTGACCTAAATTTGACGGTATTATCATTCAACCTGCAACAGTGCCTTCCAACTCTAAGCCTTGAAACATCTGTAGCTTTTTATAAGAGATAATTGTGGACCTTTAATTTAACTGTCCATAACATGAAGGATGATCAAGCCACCTGCTACGTTTGGTATGAAACAATTGCTAAACGACGAGCCAATGAGATTGGATCTTGCCTCTTAAAGCAATTAAGAATTTGGACAGTAATATTAAGCACGTAATTTTATATAGCGATTGTTGCCGCGGGCAAAATAAAAATTCGCCATGTCTAGCAATGTGTCTGTCGCTTATGTATGAAAATCACATTGAAACGTTGGATCACAAATTCATGGTGCCCGGCCACAGTCGTATGGAATGTGATTCTGATCATGGACAAATTGAAAAGCTGAAAAAACGATATAGTGCTCCTATCAGTCATCCGCATGACTAGTTTCAACTAATTATATTTAGTAAACTAATTACATCTAAAAAAACTTAACGAAGCGGGAGATAAATTTGTTTGGCAAAAAGTCAAATGGTTAAGATATATTAAAAATGAACCATACAAAGTATTTTACAAAACGTCTCTAAAAGAAGATGATCAATTTAGTATCATGGATATGTCACGACGCAGAAAACGTCATAATCCCTGCCTTAGGCCCTCCACATGTTATAACGCTCCTTTACCAATTTCTATAGAGAAAAAAAGGGACATTTGTCACTTCTTCCTTATATCGCGTATACATTTCACGATTTTTTTAGAAGCCTGCCAACGGCTTCCGTAAAATATGATCCTATAGTTGACACCGACGAAGAGGATATTGAACGAATTTTGGTTTATGTTACAGTTTAGTATATAGACTATTTCGAAATAATTTATTTATTTTATATATTATAATTTGGTTTAATTGAATAAATATTTTATTTTGAAACTCATTGTTTAATTTTAATATTTTAATCAAAATTTGTGAAAACATTGAGGTCAATAATTTAAAAACTGATAAGTTTTTAACTCCTTAAAAGTGCAGATTAATGACTTGTTCTCTTTTACCTTAGTCATTCGTCTCGCGCGACAGGCAATAAGTCAATGAAATAATAAATAACCTCAAAAATATTTAAAAAAAATTAATGAATCATGACATTGTTTGTTTTATATTGTATAAACCTTTAATAAATATTTTTTACATTTGATAATAAATTCAATAATCTGTTTTTTGTGGTTCCTGAAAAGTGCACAAAAATGATTTGTTACCTTTTACCCTGAAGCCGTCCATTTGATTTAAATGAATTTCCTTGTATAATAAATTCGCCCGAATGTATGCGTTTTGAAACATAACATACGACTTTTTGTTATTGTTGTTTAATCTAATATAAATTTATATACATTAATTTAATTATTTACTGTCGTACTAATTTTTTATTTTAATGTGGAATATAATTTTAATTTTTTTATAACATAAATTCTTTAATATAAACTAAATTATAGTATATCATTAAATTTTAAAAAAGAATTATTTGTTAAAAATCTTCGTAATGCAAAATTATTTGCGTCACTATTTTAGAAATAAATGATTGTATCACCTTTATTTGACTTGTTCAATACAGACCATTATTATTTGCACCTATTTTTTTTAAATTTTCGTTGTAGTGTCACTTCAAATTGCTTATATCAAAAAAGCTGTTTAAGAGACATCTATGTTACGACACTATATCAATAATAAAATTTAGGGCTTTTTCCCATTTTATAATCTTTGAAAAGTCACGCACATAAACATTTTTTCAAGTCATTTTAATTTAATTTATGGCTGTATTAAAAACCACACGACAAAATTAATAACACCTTTCTATGTAAAAAAATATATTTCATTTAAAAATGAGCTTACTGCAATGTTTTACCTGAAGCAAGGGTAAAGTAACTAAAACATCATTTAACTCAAAATAAATAATACAGAAAATGCCCTCACTAGTTTTTTCACCTACAAAGGTATGTATACTGTTACTATTTGGAAAGTAAACTTCAGACATATTTTTATTTTATTATTTCGGCGATTAATAATTAGTATTACCACACAGGATTCATAGTAGTTTTTGTTCAAGATATTTAGAATAGCTTTGTTATTCTTTTTTAAAAAATTTGGGCGTTTATCATTCAAAACTTTGAAGCAGAAAAAACACCTTTTTTACCACGGATTGCTATGGAAATCGGTGAAAAGTTATAACACTAAAAAAGCTTCTAAAAAAGACGTCATTAAGATTATGGTTCTATACTCTAGAAGGCCCTGCTAGTAGTCAAGAACTGTCGTCCCCCACAGAAAAATTCAACAGTTTATCGGGATGATCAATTATTACCATCGATTCATTCCAAAGTTAGCCGAATTGTTGTCTTCAATTCATGCACAACCGGCAAAATTAAACAAAATGCCAAAATCTTAAAAGAATCGAACAAAAAAATTGAATTGAATTCAATCTGCGAAATATTCCACCTTTGACAGAGAACTTTTGGAAGTTTACCTCTCATTTCAGAGCGATAAAAATCCTCGACAATTAAGTCAACTTGATTATATCGCTCACTTTATGACCGGTTAACGACATATTGCTGGCAAGGACAATGTGGTTGCAGTCGCTTTGTCATGATCATGTAGCCACATTGGAAATGTGTAAACCGTCACATACCAGTAAACAAAAAAAGTTTATTAATATCATTCATCTGCTGAGAGTGTGTGGCCACAGTCAAGGACATCAAGTAATTTTATCATGTCATCATCGAGTGACAGAGATGAAAATTCAAGAGGCCAACCTTAAATATGTGCACGCTGGTACATCTCTTCTTCAAAGGATTCTAAGACAGAACTATCAAATACCAAGAGGGAGGAGCGTGATTAGAATGTTAACGCATAAATGCATTCGATGTTTAAGATATCAGAGAATGGTTTACGAAATTATCGGGCAAATCTTCAACATCCTTTTTGTGCTAAGGGTATTGATTGCACTGGTCCATTCACTATTAATACTAATAAGTAGCAAAGGGCAAAACGGTTGTGTGATACTGTTGGTGTGTATGGCTACCAAAGCGATATATAGAGTTATCAATGGACCGCTTTGAAGACATTCCAAACAAGAAAAATTTTGTTTAATTATGAATAATTCTTAAATTTCCAAGCAAAATAGCTTTGAAATATCCTAATTCAGCTCATAATAACGGTGCTGAGATTAATTTTAAAATAATCCAATAACAACTGACGGTATGTATGATAAATATTCTTTCAAAAACTTGTTTGTGATGGCTTTGATGCCCTTATTTATGTTGTGTCTTTGTAAGGTGGAAACACCGGATTAGTAATGTCGTTTCATTAAGATTAGACTAAAATTAGATAGCTACGGAAATTTTTGTCGGATCACCAATTTAAAGTGTTACAGTCTTGTAATGTGGATGGATATGTAAATTCTAAAAAAAAACGCTTCATAATCTGATTATTTACCATAACCACCTATTTTTGACAATCTACGAAAATAATATCGGAGTACATACCATAATAAATTTCGGATAGTTAGCCGCATAGCATATTTCTCGAAGCGCCCTGTATACGCATAATACATATATTTATAAACATATTACATATAAAAAATAAATAAAAAAAAAAATTGTAACAAAAATAAAAAATAAAAAACGAAGCGCGATCCCTTTCATTATTTGTATGCTACACAATTATAACACGACGACGATGATCATCAAGAAATACAGAAGAAAATACAATTTTTTATTTTTTATTTTTTATTTTTAACGATCATATTCGAAACGATCATTCAAAATTCTAAATTAGTTCTAACTTTCTGTTTGTCGCATTTGGATTATCATTTATATAAAAGAAGAAGTGTTCCTTAAATAAATAAAATAAAATAAAATCATTTTATTATTTTTTCCTTATTGTAACTAATTAAAATTAACAAAAATAAAAATTATTATTTATATTTATTTATATTTTATTTATTTTATAAATAAACATTTAAATTTTTTTTTTTTAATTTATATCGTTTTAAACAAATGTGAACCGTTGTGTGTGTTTCCATAACAAAAAATCGGAAAAGTTATAAGTAATAAATAGTGAAAATTAAAGAAAATTGAATTTTCCATTTTCATTTTTAGTATTGTGGATAGTTATAGTAAAATGTGTTTCCTTTTGGAAAAATTAAAAAGTTAAAATTAAATTTTATTTTGTGTGATGTTGTGTTATGTATAATTTGTTGAAAAGTAGTAAGATGATCAAACATCTATAGTGCTGATGATGATGATCAAGTTAAGATCGAGATGAGTCACATAATTTTGCGAGAAAAGTGGATATAAATAAATTTTATTTATTTTTATTTTGTTGTTTAAAAGAAAAATAGAAAAACTTCAAGTGAAATTTTGTGGAAAAGGTCAACTTTTTGTGTTTATTACAAAAATATTATGTTCAGTGCGCGTAGTATATCGAGAAATTCAAAAGTAAATTTGTTTTTGTTTTATTATAGTATTCTTATGAATGGATAAGTGGTTATGATCGATTTGAATTTTCATTGAACCGAAAATTGTTTTATGTCTAATGCATGCTATCAATAAACATATTCTAATAAATAAAAACAAAAACTATTATTGTTTCATACATGATTTTCAGCGGAATTGTGAAGTTAATGATTTGGAACAGAATATAGAATATAATTTTACAATACAAAGAAGCTAGTATATATGATCTTATGTATATAACGTATGTACATAAATATTATTCATCATAAGTCGAGAAACGAAAGTCAAAATTTTGTCAAATTAAAACCGAAGAACACAAAATGTATTTTTATATTTTGTATTATATGGAAATGCTAACAAATGTCGCATTTTGATATTTTTGGTGATATGTATAGTTTTTTTTTAGATCATCAACACATAAGTCTCCCTTTTTTAACAAAACTATATATGATTTTCTTGTTGCTCTTGTTTTAAAACGATTTTAAGATTGGTTGTTGTTTCGTAAGTTTCAATTAGGTGCAAAAGAGAATTGCGTTTAAAAGATTTTTAATTTTAAAAACATATGGTGTTAGAAATCCTAATGTGTATTTTGTCGTTTTAAAAAAAAAAAGGATTTTTTTTTTAAATCCAAATGCCCCTTCACATAAGATTCGAAAACAACTTAAATGATTGGCATCTGTCGTATGTGAGAAACTACATCCAATTGATATTTTGCAATAATTTAGACATTTTAATGGTTCACCTCGAAAACATTAATTAATTAATTTAATGGGCGAAAACCTAAAATAGTTTCTCAGTAATAAATTATACAGGCGGTACTTGTTTAACGTCGTCGTATATGCGGCATTTAAAACTGCTTACGATTTGGATTATTCCCTTTAATTCGCTTTTCTTACCATTTTTCAGAAGTATAATGAACAATTTTTGTCGTTTTGACTAATTATTCACATATAGTAAAGTTCTAAAAAGGTTGCATTTAAATGTTGTTAAACACCATAAGAAAAAGTGAAAATGATATGAATCAAGGAGAAAATAAATGTTTTTTAAATGAAAATTATTCTGACAAAATCGAGTCGTAATAATTTAACAAAAAAAAAAAAAAAAAAAAAAAACCGGCCGAGCTTTTATCCAAGCACGACCTATTAACGTAGGACCGCGTATAATTATAATTATTAAAGGGCCATGTGAGCTTTTAATATGTTTCGAAGATTGTAAGAGAATTCAATCCAGTTTCGAACTGATGAGCTTATGATTATGAAAAAATCAATCTTCTCATCAGGCCGCGGCGACTGGACTGATTATATTACAATTTACATTCAGTATATACAGAATGTGCTGTGCGTTAAGTACTAGTGCGTTAAGAACTCTCTTAAAATATTTCTTCTTCAAGATATTCACACAGCTCTGTGTGTAAGCTAATTTTACTTAATTAATTTTTTGTTGAATGTTAATTATGCCTGTGAACGCCATGTTCAGCTAACTCGCATTGCGACCTAAAAGATTTTTTGTGCTTGAACCCTGCTTAATTATCCGTCTAGTCAATATTCAGGCTCTTAATCAACCTGATAATACTGCCGGCCGGTATGCGATACATCTAACTAGACGTTTACTATAGCATGTATTTCTGCTAGAAAGACGATAGCATTAGTACCCAATGACTTCGAGAGGGCAGCCCCATTCCCGTATATTTCTACCCGCGCCCCGTCCTCCGTTTTGATTTTACTCTTACGATTTTTTTAATTTATGTGCATAAAATGACATAGGATTGACCATTCGACCATAAGAGGCGAAATAGGTCATATGTCTGTCAATTGTTCAGTCATTTGTTATCCTAATCCTTGGCAGAAAATGGTCGAAAATTAAAGTCAATTTTGTCTTTATAGATTTGACCTACATTTGACTAACTCAATGGACTGACATAAAACGACCACATTAGTTTTCTTAAATAGTTCCCATATTTATCAGTTAAAAATGGCTGGCATAGGTCGAAAAAGTAAGTCGAAAAAGTTGGCCTTTTGTAAACCTGCTTTTTATTACAATAAACAGGCGGAATATGCTAGTCTATTTCAGGATTTGTCCGACAAACTTTTGGTGGTTTAAATGGGCAATCAGCAGCGGCTCAGAAATGAGGATCATTTGCCCAGCTACTTCGACTTTCAAAAGATTGACGAAATGGTCAGTTGCATGTAAAAACGTAATTGACAGTCAGTGGTGAACACAGAAATGCTGGTGTTTTACCAGTCTTTTTCGTATTCCAATAGATAGATCGAATGAACTACAAAACTACTTTGTTGTTTATTCTTTATATTAATGATATTTTGGAGGTTATAACATCAGGCCACTTATTGTATGCTTATGATCTGGAGCTCTTCAAAAATATTCATACGGCTAATGACACTGTGGCTTTGCAAGCGGATCTAACCGCTGTTTTAAACTGGTCTATTGTAAGTCCATTACTATACTTGATTGGCTTGAAATCTTTAAATAAACAGGATACAATCAGAGATTTGAGGGTGGTTTTCGACCATAAATTACGTTTTGACATATTGATTCAATTTGTCGTACTTCTTTCAAAACATTAGGCTACATCCTCAGAAGAGGTAAATATTTCAGGGATCCTTCAACTCTCTCGTTACTATATTCTAGCCTTGTTAGAACTAACCTTGAATACTTATCTCAAGGCTGGAATCCATTTTATGACGATTATGGGTTGAATGCGTTCAAAGAAAATTCACAAGGTTTATGCGTTTTAAGTTTATCTCCTCTAATGGCTATATGACATATGAGAGACGTAGGCAGAAGTTCAGTCTGATTTCATTGGAAGATAGAAGAACTTTAATTGATGAACACTTTCTTTTTAAAATAGTCAACAATATATTAGACTCTAGCTTGCTAGTGAGAATCAATTTTTATGCCCCGGCTTACCGCACACGACATCAGCAGTTGTTCCAGCCATCGGCTTTCAGGAGAAATCTTGGTGTATCATCATTTCTAAACCGACTTGTGTTCAACCATGCTATTTACTTTAAAGACTTGGACCTATTCAACTTGTCGCTGTCGGAGTTTAAAGCAAGGCATCTTCTGACCTTAGTCGAAACATAATTATTTTTTTCTTATACCGATTTTCCATCGTCAATAGTATAATAGCATAATAGTATAATACTATTATACTATTATTCCTTGTCGGTTTTCCATCGCACGCGATGAAGTTAGCACCAATTATAGTTTTTTTAAGTGAACGTAGGTATAATTCTTATTTTCATAATAAAAAAAACAATTAAAAATAACCAAGCATACGCATTAGTTGTGTTTTTAAAAAATTAATAAAATGTATGCACTATGCAGATACCACAAAACAAAAAACAAAAAAAATCGAATGGTAATTTTGTGAATTGTCAAAATAATACACTGTCAGATAAATTTACAATGTTAAAAACACAATTTGCTACCTATTATATTTTTGATAGCTAGTATAACAAAATATTATAATTATACTATTATACTATCAACTTCGGTTTTCCATCGTCGTAGTATAATAGTATAATACTATTATACTATCTGGAGCTCTTCAAAAATATTCATACGGCTAATGACACTGTGGCTTTGCAAGCGGATCTAACCGCTGTTTTAAACTGGTCTATTGTAAGTCCATTACTATACTTGATTGGCTTGAAATCTTTAAATAAACAGGATACAATCAGAGATTTGAGGGTGGTTTTCGACCATAAATTACGTTTTGACATATTGATTCAATTTGTCGTACTTCTTTCAAAACATTAGGCTACATCCTCAGAAGAGGTAAATATTTCAGGGATCCTTCAACTCTCTCGTTACTATATTCTAGCCTTGTTAGAACTAACCTTGAATACTTATCTCAAGGCTGGAATCCATTTTATGACGATTATGGGTTGAATGCGTTCAAAGAAAATTCACAAGGTTTATGCGTTTTAAGTTTATCTCCTCTAATGGCTATATGACATATGAGAGACGTAGGCAGAAGTTCAGTCTGATCTCATTGGAAGATAGAAGAACTTTAATTGATGAACACTTTCTTTTTAAAATAGTCAACAATATATTAGACTCTAGCTTGCTAGTGAGAATCAATTTTTATGCCCCGGCTTACCGCACACGACATCAGCAGTTGTTCCAGCCATCGGCTTTCAGGAGAAATCTTGGTGTATCATCATTTCTAAACCGACTTGTGTTCAACCATGCTATTTACTTTAAAGACTTGGACCTATTCAACTTGTCGCTGTCGGAGTTTAAAGCAAGGCATCTTCTGACCTTAGTCGAAACATAATTATTTTTTTCTTATACCGATTTTCCATCGTCAATAGTATAATAGCATAATAGTATAATACTATTATACTATTATTCCTTGTCGGTTTTCCATCGCACGCGATGAAGTTAGCACCAATTATAGTTTTTTTAAGTGAACGTAGGTATAATTCTTATTTTCATAATAAAAAAAAACAATTAAAAATAACCAAGCATACGCATTAGTTGTGTTTTTAAAAAATTAATAAAATGTATGCACTATGCAGATACCACAAAACAAAAAACAAAAAAAAATCGAATGGTAATTTTGTGAATTGTCAAAATAATACACTGTCAGATAAATTTACAATGTTAAAAACACAATTTGCTACCTATTATATTTTTGATAGCTAGTATAACAAAATATTATAATTATACTATTATACTATCAACTTCGGTTTTCCATCGTCGTAGTATAATAGTATAATACTATTATACTATTATACTATGACGATGGAAAATCGGTATTAATTTGTGATTTCTTTTTTCCTTTTTTATTGTTATTATTGTTGTTATTATTATTATTATTATTTTTTTTTTTTTTTTTTAAGAATACAATCTTTTTGTAAACATAGCAGTGTTTGTGAGGCAGCATGTAATTGGGTTTTTACCTGTTTGCTGCCCAAAAGATAAAATAAAATAAAATTAAAAAAATGTAGATCTTTTTCGGTGGTCATTTTGTACTCTTTTGTGATATTATTTAATGTTCTATTAAATAGACCAAATGTAGCGGATTAGTGGAGGACGGCCAGGGAAATCCTAATTCAGAAAATCGGTAGTTTATCGCTGTTTCGAGCCATTAAATAATATCCCCTAAATCTGAAAAAGCTTTTTTAATTTTTTCTGCAAAGAAATTAAGATTTATGTGATAAAAAGCATTAGATATATCTTCCGAACACTTAACGCAACGCATATTATGCGTACTTGGACAAAAATTCGTACACAAAACCGCCTCGGACTCTAAATTTGAATATTGCTTCGTTTCACTCAAGGTTTCTGTAAATAATTATGAGCAAAATTATTACAAATTTATTTATCAGATAAAATAGAAACTTACGTATATTAGTTTGTAGCATTTAAATGGATAGCTAAGCCAGCAATCTGCTGGAGAAGCATGCTCTTCTAATAGTTTTCGAATACGGTTTTTCTTGGTTTTCTTATCGCTCGTGTCCACTGGCGACTAGATTCTATTCTCTTTCCAGTTCTTTTTCGTCTGTGTGATATTCACTATGGTCTTTATTATTTTTCTGGCCGGATTGGATGTTCATTTTCACTGTTTAGTAAGGTAAATTTGTTACTCAGCTTTAAAACTATTTCTTCTAGGGGTTTTAACTGCGCCAAGTATGCGTTTTTCACTTGCATAAGTTGCACAAAGTATCTCCTATAGAACTCGTTTTCATGATTGTAGGCGATAAGATTCGGTTACTCTTATGGAAAGGATTGTCATTCTCTCTTGTTACGTTTACTGCTACTGCAGCCAAGTTTGCCACAACAATAGTATTGCTTGCAGTGTTATTTGTGCCAGCTGCCAAGTACCCCACTGCAGAGACATTGTGCTCGTTGAATTTCGGCGACTGTGAGGCCACTTGCTCACTCCCGAAGGTAGCCGGTACTTGGTGTCCGAATCCCACTACTCATGTTGGTTTTTTCATCAAGGTATTCTTCCCTTACCATTTTGTACCTACTACCAGGTAAGATACCAGCCGCCTCTTACATGAGGGACAGATGCTGTCTGAAGCCAGACGTTTCTCACAAGTTTTGGTAATAAAAATAGTTAAAGTTGTATAAAATTTATGGAAAATTACTTTGAAAGAATTTCATAAAAATGTATTATTTTACAACCGGACATCACGTTGTCTTGATTGGATAAGTTTGCGTGTGTTTTATAAATGACGTAGTATTGATTCGACATTAATGGTGGTGCTAACTTGTATGTAAATGTGGAATGGCCTTATTTAATTTTTCTAAAAATATAATAAATAAATTCAACATTATCAGTTGTTTTTATTATAGTTAATCGAATTGCAATTAAATGTTCTTTTCTGCAGGTTATTTACAATTAAACCCAGTGCCGGTTTTTGGTTGACTAGCGCTTCATTCCAAATCTTAATTTACGCCTCCCCTTAATGAGAAGTCCTAGGGTGCTTGTAGTTTTTCGATTTCTTTATTTGCTTTTCTGTATCGATTTTCCGCACGGGAAATTTTTTCCATTCTTTTTAAAATAACATTAGGAAAACCAAACCACCAAAAGACCAATGAAATTCTGTCGTTTTATCCGAATGTCAAGATACAACCGTTCGCATACAATTTCCAACACACACTAGACATCTACAACATTAAAATCTAAGAAATGGGGAAAAGACACAAAAAGTGACACAAAAAGATGATTAAAAAAAAAAAAAAGAAAAAATTATTTTTAAATTAGATTTTTTTTGATTTTAAAGTATAATTTTTCATCTAATTTTTCAACTTCACATTAAAAAGCGACAGAAAGAAAACTGTCTTCTTTTGGAACGAATTAAAAATTATGTTTTTATGTTTTTCCTATGAAATATAACAAACAAGCGACTAGAGTTGTTATTTTAACGGGAAATCTTTCTTAAATTACACGATACATTAATAAAAAGCAATTCCATTAATTAAAATTTACTATTTTGTGTATGAACGCGCCGCGGGTATAATTTTCATCCCAATTTAGATTCTACCATAAATGACAAATCTAAAAATTTATAAGCAAACCTATTCTAATTCTTCAAAATACTTTGCTGTACAATAATATATATGTAGTTAGTAATTGCAAACATTATTATTATTAAATCAAATGTAATTATGATGTACATAAATTTATCGTATACACACATTTGTGATTTTTTATACAATTTTGCATTATCTTAAATTCTTAAATTAACAGAAATATAAGAATAATGTTAAAGTCTTTTGTATTATTACGACTACATAAAAAAAAAATTAAGTCAGAAAGATAATTGATGAAACAAATAATTGATTGTTTGAAAAATTTATAACTTTTTTTAATAAAAAGATGATGAACATAAAGTTGATGATTGAGATTAAAAGATGAACAAGAAAAAGTTATAAAATCGTATAATTTGCCCGTCATATGTCGAAGCCACTTTTGTGTGTGGGTTCCTTAATTAATTTATCATACACGACTAATTCGATCTTAGTATTCCAATTTGTTAATTCAATCGGATGGATTTTAGGTACCCTGCACTAATTGAATATGTCTGTTACTTATTTGTCGTATACATCAAATTAATATCTTAGAAATGTGAATGAGCACAAGTATCTCTCAGTATGGAATCATGTGTTCAGAGTCGATATACCTTCTATTGAGCTGAATCTTTAGATTTTGAATGTACCTAGCTTAAATGTATTTTTATTCAGTATTGTCGAACTTTGGTAATTTTTAAGGGCTAAGGTTTTAGGTCGGATCTTACGTTCAACTAATGATTAATCTTGGAAAGCAAAGACATTTTATTTTATCCTGAATTTTCACATAAACCGAATACGTGAAATGTAAAGTAATATCCTTAGTGTCGAACTCATATTCGAAGTTAATCGCTGGATAAGACGGTAAAATTAAAAACTAGAAAGAAATGTTTCGCACAATTTACAAATGCAACATTTTAAATTTCGTAACATTTTAATTTCATTATTTATTTAAAAATTTGATTTCGAATAAGATACATTTGCATTGGAGAATGTTTCAAATCTAGTTTTCTAATATTTATTCCCAAATGATGTAAATTCCTAAATTGAAAAATTTGCTAATGATTTCAAAACAAATCCTAATTGCAAATCTGAAATTCAGCCTTTACAATCTGCGCTTTCAGATCGCCCAATATGTTGGCTTTGAAAATTGACTGATGGAGAAAATAACATTCGATTTATTACATTGCCATGAAATTTTTAATGAATCAATTTCTTCGTCAATCGAACATAAACACCGAATATGTGTTCTGTCATATGTCAAACCATATTAAAACGACAAGTCAAATCGAAAATGACAGCACAATGACAGTACTGTTTAGTGCATTTGCAAAAAGAGGGGTAAAACTACCAAAAAATCTGGAGTAGTCGAAATTGCACTGGTGTAGCTGTCAGTGCAATTTTTTTTGGTCAATCGAATATTTCCAGGGTAAAAAAATTACACTTTTTGCACTGAGTGCAATTCAAAATTTTTAAAAAAACTGAGTTATGTCACTTTTTGAACTTCTTTATCATCATATTAGTTAGCGCAAAAGTAATTCAAGTACTGTTGAGCACTGTCATAATTCAACGTATTGTAACAAAAATATATTAGCCTCAATTTTAATAATCATGAAAACACGTTTTGCTCATTATCTCTCTAAAAACAAAATGTTACTTGTATCACTTCTGTTCTTAACTAACCATTTAATTAGTTTACAAATAAATTAAGTATAGTTCTGAAGATAGGGGATGTACCAAATATGTATTTACATTTGAATATATGTGGGTGATTATTTAATATTTCGGATCACGTCCAAACTTCATCTCTTAGATTTTAATTTTTTATTTTTTGCGTGTTCCCATTCTAAACAACGGGATACATATTTTTTTTTTTATTTTAACCTTCGGTGGTCCCGTTATTCGATATTTTAGTTTTGACAATTTATCAAATTTGATTTTTGGCTTCCACGTAAAGTGTTATATTTTCGATTCTAAGTACAGTATCGTCAGAGATCATACCATTTTAGAAAGGTATTAGTTCAACCTAAATTAGTACGTTTAATTAAAAAAGTACCGTTATCTTAGATGTTATAGTCAGATAGAACTATGTTTATATTTTTACCGATAGATGGCACTGCCCGGAAAATCTTAATTTATTCAAAACAGTATTTAATAGTTAAAATAACAGCCAAAGGCTAAAACTGAATTTGTTCTTGTCCTAGTTTACCGAGCAGAGCGCTTTAAAGTTGAAAAACGTGTTTTTATATAAAAAATAATTATATTTGCTGTGAAAAATAATTGAATATTTACAGATAATGGGAATTTTCCTAATGATTTTCATAGACAATAAACAAATGATTAAAAATAATTCAAACCATGAAATAATTTAGCTACAGTTTGACTATCAGAGAATCTTCAGTTTTTAAATGCAATAAACCAATGAGTCACATGAATGCAATATGTACATGACACCAATTTACATTCCTTTACTTCCAAACCATTTTAATTCTTGCCCCTTTAGTATAAAATAATAGATTATTAGTTAATTTGGTGATCAGATATCTCTTTTAAGACGAAAATGACGTCATGTATGTACGTGTTTTATTGCCGGTTCCTATACTGTGTTTGGTATATTGGCATGATTCATCAATTTTGTTACCTAAATAATAAATGATAAAATAATTTTGGTGTGCTCCACCATTTTCAAGCAGTTTCATTTTGTTTTATTACTTTCACATTATTCTTTTATTATCTTGTATTCCCAATTATTTTACCACTACCCTAAATTAAGAATATTATTGGCAACCATCATATAAATAGATGTACAAATTTTTAGAATCCTTAGACAAAACTTAAAAACGAAATATTAATGAGTGTGAAGTTTATGCTAAAAAAAAATAACAAAAAATTACACTGTTAAATTAGCTATTTTCCTATTGGAATTTGAATTATATGAAAATTTACATTTTTTGTAAATATTGGATTTTAAAACCACCAAACAGAATTCTTTTCATCAGAAAACAGGTTCTTTACATCATATTCAGATAGCTGGACCATCTGTTTATATCATTAACCAAAAGCATCCAATTGTGTTGAACATTACTATAATTCAGATAATTTAAAAGATGACTGAATTTTTATGGTTTAAATAATTATTTAGCGCCGATCCTGGAAATGTCCCGAAGGCCCCGCACATTTCTTAGAATAGCTAAGCCATATATCGGTCTATGTCACAGAGCCGATCCAATTATGATGAACTACCAACCTTATTCAGTTGTGCTGAACTATACTATACTTCACAGAATTTAGAATTTTTAATAATTTTATTGGTTTTATAAATGATTGTATCTCTGATCACAGAGATGTCCACAAGGTCTGGCCTATATTTTTGGATAACTTGGCCATGTGTTAGTCTACGTGGTTAATCTTATCCAATTGTGATGAACTATACTATACTTCACAGAATTTAGAATTTTTAATAATTTTATTGGTTTTAAAAATTGTTGTATCTCCGATCACAGAGATGTCCACAAGGTCTTGCCCATATTTTTGGATAACTTGGCCATATGGTAGTCTACGTGGTCAATCTTTTCCAATTGTGATGAACTATACTATACTTCACAGAATTTAGAATATTTAATAATTTTATTGTTTTAAAAATTGTATCTCTGATCTCAGAGATGTCCACAGGGTCTTGCCTATATTTTTGGATAACTTGACCATATGGCAGTCTACGTGGTCAACCTTATCCAATTGTGATGAACTATACTATACTTCACAGAATTTAGAATTTTTAATAATTTTATTAGTTTTATAAATTGTTGTATCTCCGA
The DNA here is from genome assembly GCA_958295665.1 of Tipula vernalis. Lineage (NCBI taxonomy): Eukaryota > Metazoa > Arthropoda > Insecta > Diptera > Tipulidae > Tipula > Tipula vernalis. The sequence continues at coordinate 223,918,384 of OY282558.1, forward strand.
TCACAGAGATGTCCACAAGGTCTGGCCTATATTTTTGGATAACTTGGCCATATGGTCTACGTGGCCAATCTTATTCAATTGTGATGAACTATACTATACTTCACAGAATTTAGAATTTTTAATAATTTTATTGTTTTATAAATGATTGTATCTCTGATCACAGAGATGTCCACAAGGTCTGGGCTATATTTTTCGATAACTTGACCATGTGCCAGTCTACGTGGTCAATCTTATTCAATTGTGATGTACTATATTATACTTCACAGAATTTAGAATTTTTAATAATTTTATTAGTTTTAAAAATGGTTGTATCTCCGATCACAGAGATGTCCACAAGGTGTTGCCTATATTTTTGGATAATTTGGCCATATGGTAGTCTACGTGGTCGATCTTATTCAATTGTGATGAACTATACTATACTTCACAGAATTTAGAATATTTAATAATTTTATTGGTTTTATAAATTATTGTATCTCCGATCTCAGAGATGTCCACAAGGTCTTGTCTATATTTTTGGGTAACTTGACCATATGCCAGTCTACGTGGTCAATATAATCCAATTGTGATGAACTATACTATACTTCACAGAATTTAGAATTTTTAATAATTTTATTGGTTTTATAAATTATTGTATCTCCGATCAGAGAGATGTCCACAAGGTCTTGCCTATATTTTTGGATAACTTGGCCATATGGTAGTCTACGTGGTCAACCTTATCCAATTGTGATGAACTATACTATACTTCACAGAAATTTGAATTTTTAATATTTCTATTGGTTTTATAAATTGTTGTATCTCCGATCACAGAAATGTCCACAATTTTAATTTGCTTGATGCAGAGAAAAGAAAATGTATTCAGACCAAATACTTTAAACCAATAAAATTATTAAAACTTCTAAATTCGGCGAAGTATAGTATAGTTTATCATAATTCAATAAGGTTGACCAGGTAGACTGGCATATGGCCAAGTTATTCAAAAATATAGGCGAGACCTTGTTTACATCTCTGTTATCGGAGATACAACAATTTATAAAACTAATAAAATTATTAAAAATTCTAAATTCTGTGAAGTATAGTATAGTTCATCACAATTGGATAAGATCGACCACGTAGACTACCATATGGCCAAGTTATCCAAAAATATAGGGAACAGCTTGTGGACATCTCTTTGATCGGAGATACAACAATTTATAAAACCAATAAAATTATTAAAAATTCTAAATTCTGTGAAGTATAGTATAGTTCATCACAATTGAATAAGGTTGACCACGTAGACTACCATATGGCCAAGTTATCCAAAAATATAGGCAAGACCCTGTGGACATCTCTGTGATCGGATATACAACAATTTTTAAAACTAATAAAATTATTAAAAATTCTAAATTCTGTGAAGTATAGTATAGTTCATCACAATTGGGTAAAGTTGACCACGTAGACTACCATATGGCCAAGTTATCCAAAAATATAGGTAAGACCTTGTGGACATCTCTGTGATCGGATATACAACAATTTATAAAACTAATAAAATTATTAAAAATTCTAAATTCTTTGAAGTATAGTATAGTTCATCACAATTGGGTAAGGTTGACCACGTAGACTGGCATATGGCCAAGTTATCCAAAAATATAGGCCAGACCTTGTGGACATCTCTGTGATCGGAGATACAACAACTTTTAAAACTAATAAAATTATTAAAAATTCTAAATTCTGTGAAGTATAGTATAGTTCATCACAATTGGATAAGATCGACCACGTAGACTACCATATGGCCAAGTTATTCAAAAATATAGGCAAGACCTTGTGGACATCTCTGTGATCGGAGATACAGCAATTTTTAAACCAAATAAAATTATTAAAAATTCTAAATTCTGTGAAGTATAGTATAGTATATCACAATTGAATAAGATTGACCAGGTAGACTGGCATATGGCCAAGTTATCCAAAAATATACGCCAGATCTTGTGGACATCTCTGTGATCGGAGATACAATTTTTAAAACCAATAAAATTATTAAAAATTCTAAATTCTGTGATGTATAGTATAGTTCATCACAATTGAATAAGATTGACCAGGTAGGCTGGTATATGGCCAAGTTATCCAAAAATATAGGCATGACCCTGTGGACATCTCTGTGATCAGAGATACAACAATTTTTAAAACTAATAAAATTATTAAAAATTTTAAATTCTGTGAAGTATTGTATAGTTCATCACAATTGCATAAGGTTGACCACATATACTGGCATATGGCCAAGTTATCCGAAAATTTTGGCAAGATCTTGTGGACATCTCTGCAGTGGGCGATATAAAACTTTTATAATAATGGAAAATTATTAAAAACTCCAAAAACTGTGAAATATATTATAGTTTATCATAATTGGTCGGCTCTGTGATATTGACCGATATATGGCTTAGCTATTCTAAGAAATGTGCGGGGCCTTCGGGACATTTCCAGGATCGGCGCTAAATAATTATTTAAACCATAAAAATTCAGTCAACTTTTAAATTATCTGAAATATAGTAATGTTCAACACAATTGGATGCTTTTGGTTAACGAGATAAACAGATGGTCCAGCTATCTGAAAAGGATGAAAAGAACCTGTTTTCTAATGAAAAGAGTCTGTTTGGTGGTACGAAAATTCCAAAATTACAAGAGTCTGTTTGGTGGTACGAAAATTCCAAAATTACAAAAAATTTAGATTTTCATATAATTTAAATTCCAATAGGAAAATAGCTAATTTAACAGTGTAATTTTTGTTATTTTTTTTAGCATAAACTTCACACTCATAAATATTAGGCTTTTTTTTCGTAAACTTATTATTGTAAGTTTTATGTGGTTCAGTGAAATATCGAGGTCAAAATACAAAATGGTTCATCCACAATCTTGTAATCCTTTTACTTTAGAAAATCACAAAAATTTGGCAAACAAATCTAGTTGTTAGTGTAAAATTAGTTGAATAAGCTCAAAAGTTTTTAAATCGTGAAATAACAAATGAAAGAATTTGTAAAAAATGCAGCATAAAATTGTACCGTTTAAATGAAGTTGTAGTTTTACTAAATTCAGTTACATCACAATATTCAACACCGTCGTTTAATACTCCAGGTCAATCGGAAAGAATATCACCGCCACAAGAATTTCTTCAAACAGCGTATCTAGATAGTTTCTCTGAATCATGTGTTCCATTATGGAAAAAATAGCAAAACTCACTTGTGAAAATGTTTAAATGAGCGTTTCGGTTCCCGTAATAACTCTGTGTTCCTGCTCTCTTTAATACCTGAGTATTGGTCAGTGTGAGAATTATGGAAAAGTTCCAGGCAATTAAAACACATAGTAGTAAAATCAAAGAATTTATTTAAAGAGTCAGAATTCGTCAGCTTTCCCGGATCAAGGAGAAAGAGGTCGGAATTTTCTTCAGAAATAATTACCATAGTTGAGGAATTCTACCGAAGTATGGATATCAGCAATCAACAAATGATTGCATAACTATTGCAAGCGGATTCAATAGCAGAAACTACTTGTTCTGTGCAGTTTATCTGAGGCATATAAGAAATTTTTTAGAAAAAAATCCACTTCAAAAGATTGGATTCCAAAAGAATGTATATTAGCTGGAAAGGCCGGAACACAAAATGAATGTGTGTGTATAATTCATCAAAACCACAATTTGTTATTTCCAGTTATTATAAAAATGTTACTTTGTGATCCTGTTATTAGGAATGAAAGAGAGCTGTTCAAAAAAGTATCTTGTGAAAATTTGACGTGGGACTGCTGTGAAGAAAAATGTGAAAACTGCAATATGCTTGTCGATAGTTTACATAACAATCGATAGTAACATACAGCTATTGAAACCCTGATTATAATACGTACAAATTAGAAAAGATGAAATTTTCGAAATTTTATCTCAAAGTTCAAGTTTAGTTTAGCAGCACTCCGTAAGCACGATTATATCACTAAAGAACAATCGCGTTACCTAAACCATGTAAAAAATAATCTGCAAGTTGGAGAATATGTTGTAATATTGGATTTTTCGAAGAATTATAAATTTATAACACACAATGAAATACAAGCAGCACAATATCAGATAAAGCAAGCAACTTTATTTCCAATCGTGGCGTATTACAAGTCGTCAACAGGTGAAATCAACATACTTTCCTTCGCAGTAATATCGAAAGAGCATACGCATGATGTAGTAGCTATATCGCAATTTAAAAACAGGAAAAATTTTGCCAATATTGCCTTCCATCAACAATATTTCAATATTGGCTTTGAATGGAACTTCTTTGCCACAAGCCACAGTAAGGGACTATCAGATAGTGTTGGAGGCACTATTAAAAGGACTGCTAGAGTGTGTTCCTTTAGAAGTGTTGACGAGAGCCTTTTTAATACTGCAGGAGGATTTTTTGATTGGTATAAAGATAAAAGCAACAAGAAATCTATTCATTGCGGTTATGTAAGCAAAGTCGTATGGAAAAACCAAAAAGAAACTTAATACAAGACTATCAAAGGGTAACACATTGAAAAATATCCGTCTAACTCTTCAAGTAATGCCGGGCTTTGACACAAATTCTATTAAAACTAAAATGTTTACGAATTCTCTTTGTGTAAATGAAAGATTTTTGTAAAAATGAAAAACAAATTTTTGCGCCTTCAGCTCTTCTTCTGCTGACAACAATTGTGTAGCCTAAGTGAGGTACAGACCTTTTTTGGTTTAAAACTGATTTTAAATATTAGTTAACTAAAAAGTGTAATCTTCCAATGTTTTGATCAGTGATGAATCAATCGTTTATTAGCTATACTATACGATTGTAAATCAAATTTCATTGTTATATCTAACCATTTTTGCCAACTTTAGTTTAGAAAAATACATTATTTCCAATGTTGCAGCCCTCTGGTGGCCAAACTTCAAACCGAACGTTTCGGGATCTACTTTTTTTAAATTATTAGTTAATTATGATACCTAATCAATTTTTCCAATTATTATTACGAACAACCATAAATTTAAGATTTGCAGCCCATTGGTGGTCACACTGTAGCTACATTATTTCAAAATTTAGACTGTTCGTCTATCGTTTATTTCTAGTCTATCAAAATCATTAGGAAAATTCACATTAACTGTAAATATTCAATTATTTTTCACAACAAATATAATTATTTTTTATATAAAAACACGTTTTTTCAACTTTGAAGCTCTCTGCTGGGTAAACTAGGACAAGAACCAATTCAGTTTTACCCTTTTCCCAAAGGCTGTTATTTTAACTGTTAAATGCTGTTTTGATTAAATTAAAATTTTCCTGGCAGTGCCATCTTTCGGCTAAAATATAAACGTAGATCAATCTGACTATAACATCTAAGATAACGATACTTTTTTTAATTAAATTACGTACTAATTTAGGCTGAACTAACACCTTTCTGAAATGTATGATCTCTGACGATACTGTACTTAGAACCGAAAATATAACACTTTACGTGGAAGCCAAAAATCAGATTTGAAAAATTGTCAAAACTAAAATATCGAATAACGGGACAACCGAATGTTAAAAATAAAAAAATATGGATCCCGTTATTTTGAATGAGGAACACGCAAAAGTTTAGGAATTGTGAAAAATTTACTGTATTACCGTGGAATGACCCGTACGTATGCAAACAAATAAGATTTTAAATTTTAACCGCTTAATCTCTCAGTTGCTTCTTAGCATATAAATAAATCGAGCCACTGCAAATTTAAAATCAACGGGGAATCTACTCTGGGAAATTTAAAATGTTTTAAAATATTTTAATTGTTGGAAACAAATAAGTGAAAAGTGACCCTGAAATACTTACACCTACTATAAAGAGAGATTTTCCAAAATGAAAATAATAAAACCTCTTATTAATTTTGCTTGTGGTGCGGTGTGAATAGATTGGTTTTATAAAGTATTTAAGAATTCTTCATTTCAGTTAGGTTTATTGGCCTTAGTAAATACCGCGGTTTTTGTTTAAAAAAATATCGACTTAATTTTTTCACGTCGGGTCGGCGAAGGTAAGATTCATCAATGTTAATTTGTCGTTAAGTGGACGCAAATTCCAAAAATAATTCTCGTTTGACACGTAAAATGAATTACTGACTTTTAACATCCTTTAAAAAAAAATAACGATTCACGCCGCTCAACTAGCAAAAGATTTTTGTGAAAACATCTATGCATAAATGTCTCTAGCAGTTTGAAATAAATTAAATAGAGCGGTTCTACTAGGGCGCCTAGTTGACCGTAAAACCCCAGTAATAGGAAAGATGGAGCGCGAATAGCTCCATAACCAAACTCAGCAACAGCATGAGCAATACTAATAGCTAGGCATATACCGATTAAACAATTTTGAAATTATTATTTCATTATTTATCAATGTAAATGTGCCATTTTCACAACTTGCTATGCGTGTATTCGTTTATTTTCTCTTTGTTTCAAATATACTTCCATTTCATTTTTTTGTACTACACATGCATAATTTGGGTTCCTTTTGCTCGAATGTGATTTTCATTTTCAAAAATGTTAAAAATACTTGCTGCGGCCATCAATAGATATTTTCACAACAAAATAAAATAAAGTAGGCGGTTTTTTTTTAATTTTTTCGTATTCGGCTCACGATGATTTTGAAATGCCGGATGATGTTGTATATTGCATGTGTACGCGTAGATTTTGTGTTGATCTTGTAATACGTTGCTTAAGTTGTACTAAATTTGTTATGGAAAATTACTTCCCAATATCCTAGAGCCTCATGTCCCTCTAAAAATCACAAAAAAAATCTAGGCGGCCCTCCCCCATTCTCCTTTGATTTTAAAATTATGACCTCTTTCAAGGTCAATCTAATATATAATTACCCAATTCATTACCTGACTCTGGCACGCTTTTCTTATATTACCAATTTACATCTCCAAATTTTTTAACTCAGTAGCCTAAGTGATATAGGTGTTGACGATTTGACAATGACAATGTTTTCTTACAGAAAACGTTTCGGGTTCGATGCTCATTAAAGTCCGTAATAATTTTAATAATATTTTTGTTTTTTCATAACGGCATTTTATTGGTTTAATACGAATTGAAAAACATAAAATTTTGTATTGTAGAACAATGGGTATGTAATAAATTTTGTAAAACTGGTAATCAACATTTAGGCTGATACAGCAAATTATTTCATTTGATATTTAATCATTTCCAAAAAAAATTCGGGTTCGATTCTCACCAAGGACGTTTTGGATTATTTATTTATTTTTATTTTATAACGGCATTTCAATGCATCATAAGGAATTGAAAAGTATAAAATTTTGTATCCTAAAGCTTTAAGATGGCAGCATTAGACAATTAGGGTTTTTCTACATTTTTTTCTATCGAAACCATAAAGTAAACCAAAGCAACCAACACAAATGAAACTGACTAGGCATAATTTCTTTGAATTATTTACGTGCTTAAAGATTTCTCTGAAGTGATTGGAATACATAAAAATAACAATAAACTTAAGGAAACCCCGGACTCTGTTGGTCATGCTGTAACGTACCAAAATAACAATGATAATTAAATTTGATTTCCTTTATGATTTGGGTTTCAGTGGTATGTACCGCACTGTACTAGGACTACAAAAGTTTTTGGTTCGATTCTCCTTAAAGTTTTTTCTTTCCAATTTTTTAGTTTTTTTTTAAGTTTTATTATTATTTTTTTATTATTTATGTACTAACCAAATATTTTAATTTGAAATTAAATATTGCTCTTTATAGTTACTACAGTAATTACACAAAAAAATAACAAAAACTATGATAAATTATTTAAAATTTCTTATATTGTCAGTTGTAGTAAGACATGAACATTTTTCGGTAAAACATTTGTCTAAGGTTTTCGACTCTGCTCAACTTATGTTAGTTTTGTTTATCCGTTTTTTTTTTAAATAAAAACCCTGTCGGTCTGTAAGGTTTTGTGTGATGTCCCAACACATTCTTAAAACCCCTCTCTTTAGCCTAAGGTTTATTAAGGTACAATCATCCTTAAAAACCTTTAATCTCGAGGTACTTTTACTCGGCTGAGAAATACCGATAAAAAAATATCAAAAAAAGTATCAATTAGATAAGATATTAATCAAAACATTACATAACTTTACTTATTCTCAAAATTGAATCCGTCCTAGCACGGGCTGTACCACCTAGTTTTATATATGCAGGCCGAATTTAAAACAAAAAAAAAATTGACAGTTCAATGTATTATGTCGTTTTCGACTAGCTTTTACCACCTCTTTCAAAAATCCATCCGTGAATCGAACAGTGAGTTATATTTTTCCAGAAAAAAACACAGAAACTTCTCAAGGGAAATCCTGGGGCACTGGATAGGTTATATTTTTTCACAAAAAGTATTATTTGATATATTTTTTTAGTTTTGGTAATATTTAATAGTAATTTTTTATATTTATTATAGTTATTTTGTTGTAAGTGTGATCACGTTGTAAAATAGCGTAGACTCATATCGTTAGTGCACGATGAATTATGGATCGCCCAAGTAATATCGAGCAGATCCTGAGTCTTTTTTACAAACATGTTTTTTATAAATCGTAAAAAACGTGATTCCTTCGCTCTGTGCACGAAATTATGGGCCTTATATGAAATTACGCGAAACAAGACTATATTTTTGACTTCTTGAAAAATATTATTGAACATAATATTTTAGTAGGCATAGCAACAAAATGGCAGTTCTAGTGAAAATGACAGCGAAATGACAGTATTTGTTGTTGATATTAGTAAATGAGGGGTAAATCTGACAAAAAATCGAGATTTATAACCGAGCAAAAATTTTGCTCGACCGATTGATTTTATTGGGCGAATCGAATAACTTGACAGCAGAAAAATCAATCGATTGCGTCACAGATTGATTTTATTTGGTGAATCGAAGACGACATTAGTAATGGATTAGAAAACAAAAATTGAACTAAATCATATGGCAAAAGTTTATTTTACGCGTTTTTTGCGCTTTACGTTCTTATATTTTAAAATAAAGGCCCAAAAATCATTTTTCGTGTAGGAGGATTTTAACTATGATTATTTACAAATAGTTCCATAAGATAATTTTCCATTTATTGGAAAAAGTGTGATACTGAATGATTTTATTCAGTATCTTACTTGTTCGTTTGTTGTTTAGACTTCATGTCGAAGTTTTTGTTACCCGCTGTCTACACTATGCAAATTCACTGATATTTCCTATCATGAATCATGATATACATTTTATCAATGTATGTGTGTGTGTACATTATACGCATTTTGATACTATTAGCAAATTATCAGGAGGCTGTTTCACGTAATTCTATTAATAAATTATTATGAAATGTCATAAAAAGGTTGCTTTGTTTTGACATATGAAATTGTTCTCTCAAGTTGAAAAAATGTCTTTTAATACCGAAAGGAAAGTACAGTGCGATTAATCGACTTGTACCGCAAAAATGAAATATTATGGAAGATAACCCATAAAAATTACAGACGGGTCCCAAATGACCATAAATGTTGAAAACGTTAGGAAAAAAATAAGGAATCTTCGAAATGTACAAAAGCAAAAATTAAAACCGAGTAAAAAAATCTGGAAGCGCTGTTGTTGACGATAAAAAACTTTGTATTTGTACGACGAAATGAAATTTTTAGACGATGTGGCAGTTCTCCATATTCTACATATTGTACATATTGTGCTACATATTTTACAATTTGTCATATTGTTCAACCACCACCTCGGTTCTCCTATTGTACAATTTTTTGAAAAATTTTCTTGGACAAATTATTTGTAACCTAACCACAACTGGTAAGAGATAAAACCTACTAATTTTTTCATAGCATTAGCAATGAAACAATTTTGTTAGACATTTGAAGATATTATTATGATAGTGAAATGTCCAGATATGATATTTTTTAGACTAATATTTGTCAATACATTGAAAAAAACATATACAAACATAAAATTGCTGATGGAAAATTATTATTTGTGAAATGCATGAACAATAGTAAAAGGAAGAGTATCAGCGCATTGACAATGCAAAAAGTTTTTATTTTTATTGACAGGTTTTGTATGAAATTTATTTTGAGAAAAAAAAAAGTTTTTGCTCGTTATGTTGGTGGTTGGTTACCTTAAGGAAAAAGTTAACAAACTTTTATCTTTTTCCTTAAGAAAAAAGAATGAAGTTAACTATAATTTCAAAGAAATTAAAAATTGTTTACTCGGAGAATTGCTTTATACCCAATTACAAAACAATCAAGTACATTTTATGTTTTATGACATTTAGGCCTAATTTAAAAATTTGTTTGGTAAACGACATTTTCTTAAAATAAAATGTAAAATTAAAACGGTTAATAGAAAATTTTAATTAACTGCCGTTAATTTTTAATGTAAGGCGATAAACTGAAATTTTGTATTAAAAATATTTAAATTATATTTATTTCTATTTTAACTAAAGTTAATTAAAAGTTACGATTTTCACTATTTTACCAATTTTCATAAATAATTTATATAAAAAAGGATATATGTATATGTAGGTCTCGTCGCTGGTTCTTAATTTACACCAACCTAATTCTCGTAAAGGCATCTTCAATATCGACAAAAAAAAATGTTTCATTCCACCCTCATATCATATTATGATTAATATGCACGATTTTGTTATTATGAATATTATTTATATTATAAGAATGTTATGATGCAAACGAAAAAACTATTTTGATTTTGCACAAATAAATGTTGACAAGTCAACAAACAAATCAGTTTATTATAACGAAGTTGGCTTTAATTTGACTCTTGCTCTTTGTGCATACATTTTTGAAAGCAAAAGCATTGAAATAGAAAGGGATGCTTAAAATGTATACATCCTTTTCATATCTTCGCAATAATAATCTCAAAAGAAATCAGAAAACATTTTTCCTTGCATTTTTTAGTCATACAAAATCGACATTCCTTCATTTGTTCATTCAGTGATGTTCTCAAGCCAATCATATTTTCGCTTCTGCAATTTCTGCAACGAGGTGGTTTATCTCCAACTTTTAACAAAACGATCATGAATAGAAAGAGACTAGAAAATACAGGTGAAATACAAAATGTTTCCAAGATGGCCTTTTATTGACCAATCACCGTAGCCCATTTTTTACCATAACGAAGATATTTTTGTATGTATACTCATGTTGCTAAAGATGTTGCCTTTACTCACGTTGCTAAAGATGTTTTCACATCAAAAAAATCGAGATCCTTCTTTCGGAGTTTGCAAATTTTTAATATTATAATTTATTAAAAAATTTTGGAATATATTGGGTTGCCTAATTAAGATCAAATTTAATGTCCACTAAAATAATTAATTAAAATTTAGGCATAGTTAAGGTAGGTTTACGAGAAACGTCTTATTACACTGGTTCTTTTTGCACTCTTGCTCTAATATGATTAGGTTGGTTTTGATACAGCTCAAATGTTAATACTAAGGGAAAAAACCATCCTCGGGAACCAACCTTCAAAAACATTTTGATAATTCATCATTCATTTCTCGCAAACTATAAAAAATCTTTCAAAATGCTTGAATTGAGAGAAGGAAAAAGAACATACTACTATCTCTATACGAGTATGTATCGTTTTTGGTATAACATATTAGTAAGGAGGTAAGGTATCGTAAATAGATTTCTAGAAGCAATATCTGAAATTACCGCTCAACTGTTGGAATGGTATAACTATAGCATTGTCGAATATTTCATACAATACTAGTGTCGCATGTCGTTGTATAGGTAAAAAGGTAAAAAAAGGCTGTGGTGATTGGTTAATAAATGGCCATCTTGAAAACCTTTAAGGCAAAAATATAAAATCCGACGTTGATCAATTTTGTATACGGCAAATTTTTTTATCGTATGGTAAAATTACATAACCTTAAAAAAATGTTATTTTCATATATAAATATAATAATGCCACATTTATTACCTATACTCGTTTCATAAAAAAAAGTTCTTACCTCAAAATGTTACATGTATTCAAGACATATGATTTTTTTTTGCCACATAAGATAATTCAAATCAACCAATCAGCGTGCTGTATTTTTTTACCTTAAAGGATAAATTGTTGCATGTACGCCTTAATACGAAAAACAATGAATTCTGCATTTTACTTTTTTTACACCGATTCAAATTTATCATTTCATTTTATAACTAAACCGGAATCGCACCCTGAAAGCGCCCAGTGATATAATCAATTCAAAATTTTAATTTTGAAAATTGCCGAGAAAATTTAAAATTTTGAAACTAAGTTTTATGAACTCATTTTTAATAACGTTTTACCAAATAAATTTTCAAATTGAAAATATGATGTTGATTGTCGACTTCTTTCGTTTCAAAATTTGTAATATCAAATCGAACTATTCAGTTTTGAAAAGTTTAGATATATTGAAACTGAATGATGTTTTGCAAAAAAAAAATCATTTAACGAAGTTTTAACTTTTAACTGAATTCTGTAGATAATTAAAAAATTTCTAGTAACTGTAATGAACTAAAGTTCTTTGCTGTTTTAATTTTATTTTAAATTCAATATATTACGAGTGTCATTGGTTTACGAGAATCATTGGTTTTATTTTAAAATTTTGAATTATCGATGTAGCTGAGAATAATTAAATAAAATTAACATTTAATTTCAATAAGTATAATGTCATTCAAACAAAATGTTGTTTCTTAATTTCGAGTAAATAAAAAGTATTTACTTTCTAAAATATTGGCCTAGAATACATAGACCTACATTTGAAAATATCTTTGCTATTTAGCTTCCAGCACAAGAGATGTGTTAAGCCTACATTTATTAGTGAGGCCTCTATGCGCTGGATACACCAATGTAGTCATTTTTATGGATTGGATGTTGTTTACTGCCTTGCATTGCGAGCTTAAAACTTTGGTCGTAACTTTTTTAATATTTCACTTGCTAGAAATTCGCATAATTAACCTAGTAAGCTAACTAGGCTTCTTAGAAGTTACCGAGCTTTAACTCCAGAGACGGGTTTCTCCTGTTTCTTTGCCTAATCTCAATTATCGACTTATGAAATTCACATACGGTTTTACTTTTCTTTTTTCTAAAAAATAAACTTCGAAGTTATGTCCACCTAAGGGAATGAGATATTAACTTTACAAGTGTATCATCGCTCTCTACCTTTAACTTGCAAGCTTAATTTGGTTGTAAAAGTCATGCTGGTAAACGTGAATCTGAGAGCTAACAGAAATAATTAACCCCTCTATAAAGCATTACTGTTTACACCAAACCATATCAATACCAGGGGCCTGTAGCTAATGTAAGGTTATAGACGGCGAGCGGGTATTTCCATTTTAGATGGTTAAAGTACTACAAAGGGTTGGTTTTTTTGTAATATTCAATCTTGTTGAAAATGAGCAACATTTTTTTTTTTGGTATGAAACCACTCTCTCGACGTTTTAAAAATCCCGCAATATAAAAAAGCAAAACAATTTTCGTCCGTCAGGCTGCCGTCATGTCTGCCTGTACCCAATGTATTTCGAGAACGGTTTATCCGATTTGGATTTTTTTTTCGCCAATTTGTTTCTATGGTCAAAGGAAAGAAATGAGAAACTTTTAGAAGCTGTACGTCAATAGGACAGGGTACCTGCCATAGATATTGACCGAAAACCATCTGGTGTTTTACCATGTTGTGCAATTTTTTATATAAGCTGGTTTGAGGATTGAGTTGGGCATTAAGTTGGGTCGAGGGTTGAGTTGGATTCCATTTGCTAGTTTAATTAGGGTTGAGTTGGAGATGGGTTGGTTGGGATTGGATTATTGTTTAATGGATGCAGTTGAACAATTTTTGTTGAGTTGAGATGAGGTTGGCTTGGGTTTAGTGAGCAGTTCACCTGGGAAGTTTTTTATCTGTTGATTTGACGTTTACTCGTAAGTTCATTTACGCGTATATTTTAAAGGCCATATTGATTTGGGAGTTTAGCTTGGTTTCCGGTTGATTTAAGGCCTGACTTGGTCGAGTTAAGATTGAATTTCGGTTAGACTAGGATAGAGTTGCGGTTGAGTTGGAATTGAGTTACGATTGAGTTGAATAAGAGTCAGCGATTAATTTGTTTGGAGTTGTGTTGAGGGTTGAGTGGTATTGAATTGAGCTCATGTACAAATGTATTTTTTGTAGTTCGTGTTAAATAGAGGTTTCAGTCGGGGGTCGAGTTAGAGGTTGAGTTAGGAGTGAGTTGAGTTCATTCACGTGAATATGTTTAGAGATTCTGTTTGGAGTTGAGTTGAGGGTTGAGTTGGGCAGTTGGATTGCGAGTATTTGGAAGTTGAGTTTGGTTGAGTTGAGACTAGGTGAAGGGTTCACTTGCGAATTTATTTGGGGAGATTTGGGGATTGAGTTGGAAGTTACCATGAGTTGAGTTCATGTGCGCATGTATTTTTTCGGACCATTTGGATTTGGGGATTGAGCAGGGCGTTGAATTTGAGGTTGACTTGAATACTGAATTTCCGATCGAGTTGTACTAATTGTTTAGGAACAGCCACGTACGTAGTATGTGGTTTTTAGTGACTACATAGTGGCAACTTTGTCGTATAAAAACCAATATCCAACTTAAATATCTCGTGTATATAACGACCACAAGATAACAACTTTTATTTTTCCACCACCATTTAGTGATATAATTGGCAACAATTGACAAAAACGATATTTTGCGACCGAAATTATTACATCATCTACAAACGAATTTGTGTCTTAAGTAAAAAAAAAAATCATTTAAGCATTCGACATTCGGTTTGATTAACCCAACCCGAGAGTGTTTGTTAGAAATTTGATAAAGGAGTAACATCCGAAACGATCGTAATTTCATTGGTCTTATCATAGTAATACTTCGTTCTATCGTTCTGTTTTGTCTATTTAATATTGATTGTTCAAACTTACTCATACAAACCAATTTGGTTTCAATTTATCTGAAAGCACAGGAAGTGCTGAACCTTCTTCCTCGTATTTAAATAAAAGATTTTTTATGGTTTTTACAGAGTTTTCAACTAACCCATTCGATTTAGGATGATCTGGACTTGACGTTATATGTTTAATTCCCCAACTATGAAAAAACAACTGAAACTGTTCTTAATTAAACGGTGGTTCATTATCGGATATTAATTCCTGTGGAATACCATGACGCGCAAAAATGGTTGAATTATAAGTTGGCAGAATACACTTAGAAAACTCAGATAACAAAAATAATCTATTAAAATTAAAAATGTTTTAGATTTAAATGAAAAAAAAAATCAACCCCTACTTTTGCCAAACGTAAATTTGGTACGCCATGGGGTAAAAGTGGTTGTTTCATATTATTCGAGGAATATTTCATGCAAATATCGCCTTGTTGAGCAAGATTTTTATATCGCCAGCCATATTTGGCCAATATATCATCTCTCTGGCCAATCGCAAGCATTTTACCAGTCCCAAATGACTTTCATGAATCCTTTCCAATATCTCCTTACGAAGACCAAGTGGTATTACTTTATTTTGACCTTTTAGAACCCAATTCTCTAATACAGTCATTTCGTCTCGGACATTATAATATAGTTTTATACATTCAGACACTTCATTTTTTTGTTTCTGGTAAATTTTCTTGACAGTATTTTACAAGTACAATTGCAAAGTAGGATCCTTTGCTGTTGCTTCTTTCAACTGACTCATTTGATCCCCAGACAGTGACAAATTCGACTCACCATCCTCTGAAATTAGAAGTGGTTATCTCGACAAAGAATCGGCTATGACTAATGATTTTCCAGCCTTATAACTCACCTTCAAATCATATTTTTGGATCCTCAACATCATACATTGTAACCTAACAGGTACTTGGTGAAGTGTTTTTCAAAAGGGTGACTAACGGTTGATGGTCCGTTTCTACTTGAACTATGGCCAACAACTCTTTCTCAATTTCAGCATAGCGCTGTTGCGTTTCAGTTAGCGATTTAGAAGAGAAATCGAGTGATTTATCTTCCTGCGAAATAACTGGCCCTAATGCAATCTGAGAAACATCGACTGAGAGAACTATAGATTTATTGGAGTCAAAGTACGATAAAGTAGGTATAGCAGCTATATCTCGTTTAAGATTATCAAATGTCTGTCGGAAGTCTGTCTGTTTCATTAATAACTGACGTAACTCCTTCGTTTTGTCTGACAAATTATTGATAAATCTTCGTAAATATTTAGCCATACCTAAAAATTTTTGGTAATTCGGATGCGATTATGTGCCTGAATATCTACGTTATTAATTATAAAGCTGACAAACCAACCGCTTTTATTAATAGGTGAATTTACACTTCCTACAAACAAGTTATCATCACTAAATTTATTATGATCAAAATCGCAATCTGAATCTTCGCCATTTACTAAGTACATATTTATTTTTTTGTTATTCTTAAAGCACAATTTCGCAAAATGTCCCACTTTTTACATAAAGCACATATTTTATTTTTAGCCGAACAGACAAAATTATGAACTTGATCACATCTGGTGGACGTTTTCTTATTATTAAAATTTGGCTTATTCGTTTTCAGATTACCATTTTGATACTTATTCGACTTATTATTAAACTCAACTACTTTGTTACCAGATTGTCTAAACTGATCTCGTTTAATATTTAAGACTCTCTCTTGTTCGCGATGTTCCTGTTCTTGTTTGTCATCAACCTCCTTATTTGCTGTAATACTGATTCTAGCGATTTTTGGTAGATCCTCCTGCGTTATGTTTTCTCGACTTAACAGTTCTTTCTTTACATCCTTATACATATTTTGCATTTAACCCCGCAATAAACAAGTGTTTTATTAGTTCACTTTCCTTTTCGCCTAAATCACATTCATTTGCCAAATTCGTAATATGGGTAAGAAAATCGTATATGTACACCTTTATCCATCTTTTGTTTTCTACCAAACAATTCTTGCCGTTTTAGAGTAACATTTTTTTTTTGGTTTGAAATATTGCTCAAAATTATCTATTAATTCTTGATGTATTATTATATTATGTTATAAATATTGCTCAAAATTATCTATTAATTCTTTCACCAATGAATTGAAGCAATAACGTCTTTTTTTATCCGCAAACGTTTGAGAGCTGTTTGCTTTCATAAAAAAGTTGAATTTTTGCAGCCAAATTGGCCATTCGGACGCACATTTTAATGGCTGTAGATTTCCAATTTGTGACATACTTTTTTTTTAGACAATTTCTTATTATATTTTAAACAACAATTTGATGAATTAATTTCTTATTTCGACTATTTTGAATTTTTTTTACTTCTGACACCATGTTTTGTTTGTAGATTGATCCGATGTTTTTTGATTTTAATTCGATTGAATTGTTTTAATCAAAAGACACAAGTTGCAGCAGTTTCACAGAAGAAAGATTAACCAGAACAGACATTGGTGGATCAAATTTTTTTTTCATCTTACCTTCTTTTTTGGACATTGAAGTATAATTATTTTCGAATATTATGAATTTTTTGAATATTTAATACAAATTATGCTGTCAAAACAAAACTTTTCATATAATTTCACTAACTATACTGTTAAGGATTCTCAATTTTTATTATTTCAAATAAAAACCAGTAAACCAAAGAATACATAACCCAACTTTCTCTTACCTTCGGCGAATCAAGGTCAAAAAAATGAGTCCAAATTTTTCCATACAAAAACAGCGTTATGACTATTCTGGTTAATCTTTCTTCTGTGGCAGTATCACGATATACATACTAAAGGCAATAATTGCGCATCTGTCAAAAAATTACAACAACAAATTTCAATATGGCGGAATTCTGTGATGTGTTCGATTATAGAATTAATCTACAGTGGCTCAAAATGAAATTCGGACAGTAAAACAATTAAAATTAACAACGAAAAACACATGCAATTTTAATCAGAATTTTAAAATACAAAGTACTTTTATTTAGTATCATTAGTTTAGATAAGAAAAAATTAAATACAACAACAAAATGCATTTTAACAATGTTATAAAAAATAAAATAAACAAACAAATTCCAATTTTACATAAAAATGAAACTCGGACATCACATTTGTTTTACGAATAAATGTACTTCACAGTATTTGCGTGAAAATGTTGGGATAAAATAGTCTCAGAAATAATCCCGCTCGTGCAGTGGTTATTTTCTGTTACTCGTACATATGTGCCGATATTCATGGTTGGTTTCAGAAAATTTCCCATAATATCTAATTTACTCGCACTTAAATATTTTGTTTGTATGCAATTGGTTTTTGTTTTCGAGAAAACAAAAATATGACGAAACAAGTTTTTTTGCGTTGAAACATTTATCCATTATTTAAAAATTTAGTACCTGGTCGATTATCAACAAATACATACATATTTATCTATAGATTAAATTTTTCCACACAAAAAATCTGTGTCTTGATATTAAAAAGAAAATATTTGAGTGCGAGTTAACTAGAGATTACGGAAAGTGCTGTGAAACCGACTACCAATAATATTATTGTTAAACGCATCCAAAAACAAATGTATTTTACTAAAATGGGGCGTCAACGTGGTCAAACATCAGTCGAGCTTAGGGAGCTAATTATTAAGCACTATAAGAACAATAAAATCGTTCGAGAAATTGCCGTAATAGTAGATAGAAGCCATTCAACGGTTCACGACATAATAAAACGCTTTAACACATCAAAACAAATTGAAAATAAACGTAAAACAAGTACACGAAAAATTTTTACTGACGCTGATGAACGATGGATTGTTCAACAAATCAAAAAAATCCTCCAAAACTAGCAGTTGAAGCTGAAAAGTTTCTTAATAAACAGGCCAATCCCGAAACCATTCGAAATATTTTGCGGAAGCATAATTTTAATGGCCGAGTAGCTCGCAATAAACCTTTTATAAGCAAAGCCAATCGAGTCAAAAGAAAACAATTTGCCAATATGTATAAGGAGAAAGATTTTTCGTTTTGGAAATATGTATTATTTACGGACGAAAGTAAATTTAATATATTTCGATCAGACGGGCGGAGTTACATATTGAGAAAACCCAAAACAGAGCTACAGGAAAAAAATTTACGTCCAACAGTGAAGCACGGCGGTGGTTCTGTGATGGTATGGGTATGCATGTCGGCCGCAGGGCCTGGAAACCTCCACATAATCAATGGAATTATGGATCAGAGTATGTACCTCAACATTCTAAAATCGAATTTGTCGGATAGTGTACAAAAGTTGGGGATAAAAGAGAATTTTTCTTTCTACCAAGATAACGACCCGAAACATAAGGCACAAAAAGTTCGGTTATGGCTTTTCTACAACTGTCCTCATGTATTAGAAACTCCTGCGCAGTCTCCAGACTTGAATGTGATTGAACATTTATGGGGTCATTTACAGGAAAAATTAAAAAAACACAATATCAGCAACGAGGAACAGCTAAAACGGGCGTTGCGAGAAGAATGTAGCCAAATTGAGCCAGCTTATTGCGAAAAACTGGTGTCATCCATGCCAAGGCGACTCGCTGCGGTGCTGAAAAGTAAAGGACTTCCTACCAAATATTAATTCTTTGATATTATGTATCAGTGATATTGTTAAATTTAACTATTAAAACATGTCCGAGTTTCAGTTTGATGTAAAATTGGAATTTGTTTGTTTATTTTATTTTTCATAACATTGTTAAAATGAATTTGGTTGTTGTATTTAATTTTACTTGTGTCAACTAATCATACTAAATAAAAGTACTTTGTATTTTATAATTCTGATAAAAATTGCATTTGTTTTTCGTTGTTAATTTTAATTGTTTTACTGTCCGAGTTTCATTTTGAGCCACTGTATGTACATAGTAAAAGAGGAAATTAAAATAAAATAAAATATATTTTTAATTGAAACAGATTTTTTTTATCATGTAATCGTTTTATTTAATTTTCTTTTATTTCTTTTGATACTTTCTATTTCTCTGTTCATGCTTTTAGTTCGAAAATGCATCCGTGATCGGAAAACATTTCCTTCGCCTTCTGCTCGCACATAATGTCTTCTGACAATTTTACCAAATGTTTTATGTAACCCCGACAATACATAATTCCGTTAAATTGCTTGAAAATGGATTCGAGCTTCTCCATTTCTTTCATCAATTTCTCAGTAGGTTTTTAAAGGCCACCTTCATATAACTGATTGGTCCAGGTAAATGATGAATCTTCGGATGTATTTACTACGGAACTAGGAACTACCAAATCGAGGTTTTTAACTCTGTGGCATATGTATCCTGCCAGATGTTCTAAACCGTCGTATTGAAGTGACTTAAGTTCGACGTCAGGGTACTTAGTAAGTCGCCACTTAAATTACCAACTGCATCCAAATCCGGTGTATCATCGACCATTGTATTGCCGCCTAAGGATATACTTCCCTCATTTCGACCAAGTATGTATGACCGTAGTCTGTACATGAACTCAAGACGATCGGGATGATCATGGAGCCCACCTTTCGCCCGAATAACACCGAAAAAATTCTCCAGAACATCTTCATTGAGTCTGTACGTGATAAGGTATGAGATACTATATTGCACCTTTAATTCATCGTACAACATTCTTAACGAACTATTCGTCATCATAATACCTGCAGAAATTAAAATTATTAGCTTGGATATTTTAATTCGTTAAATCATATCTAACCTTTTGGAGCATACTAAATTTATTTTTTGCACACATGGTAAACATAGTTTCATTCATTTTTTCGATTATATCAAACTGAATTGACTCGGAAAGGCCAACACCTTGAACTCGCAGCCGACTGTCTTGGTATGGAACCCTTACATTAAGGCAATCAAACCAATCGTTAACCTAAAAATATAAAAAAGTTAACTTCTGAAAAAATTTAAAATAAAATTTAAAATCATTTTTATTTACCAATTTGAAGAACTCGGAACATTTTAGCCAATTTTGTAATTCGAGTTCACCCAAATTGCCAGCTCGGAAAATCGCGCTGGAAACAGTGTGTGAAAAAAGTTTCGCCGCCAATTTAACTATTTGCCGCTCTGCTCCCCTCACGTTTAAATTATTTGCCGAAATTTTGTACGCCACACTTAAATCTGATTTGTCATTAGTTTTCTCTAGTAATTCGGTTATGATCGTTTTATCAATTGTTAATCCATCAATCATAAAACCGCTATCAACAAAATTATTTCGTATCAACATAATAAGATGGGGTACATCCGCGAAAACGTAAATATTTTTTGTTATATGCCTTAACGGTTATGTTTAATTCTCGAATTAAACCTTGATTCGATCCGCTCAAATCACACACCAACGCTACGAAATGAAACCCGCAGGTTTGAATGGATTTTATAACGTTTCGTCATCTTTTGGTCGTATTCGTAGTAAATGGACTGCTTTCAGTTCCCGAACAACCCACGTACCATACAAACTTG
Source organism: Tipula vernalis (assembly GCA_958295665.1). Lineage (NCBI taxonomy): Eukaryota > Metazoa > Arthropoda > Insecta > Diptera > Tipulidae > Tipula > Tipula vernalis. The sequence continues at coordinate 223,939,771 of OY282558.1, forward strand.
GAGGTATCTGGCAGCTTTTAAAGTCTCGTCCTTAGATTTATCGTATACAATTTTTTCTTTGGTCTTCATCTCGTCAAATGAGAGAACACAAATTTTGTCGATAATTTTCATTTCCACGTTTTTCATTATATTTAACACACACTTCAATATACCGGGATAGACTTCAATTTTCGCGCACCATTTCTTGAGCGTTATTACTGCTGGTAGTAGATAGTTCTTTTTAAGGAGCAGTCGGTAGACTCTTGGTCCTGCTGCGTGTATCGAGATGGCGTTAGCAATGTCGTCTGTTGTCCATTTGACCCGCTTTTTTGGGCATTCCAGCTTCATTATTTGCCCTTTGGTGAAGATGCGATTTATGGAATCAATCACTTTATCTTTTTTCCAGCAGTGTTTTCTCAAAGCAGCGATTTCGGTTTGCATTGGTATAATTTCTTCCGTTTGTACACTACAATTGTTGCTGCACATGGGAACTGAATTTGTAAACGAAAGTTTTCCCTTTTCTTCGATTTGTGTACTACACGAGGGAAGTGGCTCTGGAAATGTAGTTTGCATGGCTTTATGAGTATCATCTAATATTATATTTGTTGAATCGACAAAGTCAATGTCCGTTTCATTCGAATTAATTATTAATTTTGTTGTCAAATCAACATCGGCTTGAAAAGTTGATGGACTAGCTTGGGGACTTCCATTACATACGATTTCACTCGCACTAATCAATAACAATAATATTAAATACAATGAAAAGTTCTAATAAATTTCACTTCTGCTTACCTTGATTGTAAACTTCGTTTCTGCAGTCTTGCATTGCGAGAACTTGGCAATTTTACCGTACTTTTCATGGTTAGTAAAAGCGATGGGACTACGTTTGGTTTCAATTTTCATATTGAATGTACATTGGGTTCACAGCTAGATCCTCCGGTGTAAAATGCTTCGAACAAATTCGAGCATTATCGACATTAAATTTATTCTTTCTCCGGCATAAAAATGTCCACATATTGCGTACAATTTTTGCTTTGGAAAAGAATAATACGATATTTCACTGTCTTTCTTTTTCTGTCGTTGTTTTCATTACAGACAAATACAGCGCAATGCATTTTTAAGCAATTTTAATAATAACACTTATTAAAAATTTAATTTAATTTGCCACAACAAATATTTTCACACATAAACACAACTTCGTAAACAAATAATTACACACAATCATCACTTTCAGTCGCCATATTAGGAATTTTTGACATATGCGCAGAAGAGAACGAAAATGAAACCGATGAGTATATTACCTGTATTATGTATATCGTGTTGCAGTAAGGTCTGTTTCTTTATTTTAATTATGCTGTCGCATTACAATATTCTTACTTATTATTATAGGCTTATCAGTAACGCCATCTTTTACCAAACATTAATACTAAATAATAAAACTAATTATGTAATTATGTAACAGACAGTTCGGTTCATTTCATCTCTGAACTTAACATTATGCCAATGTTTACAAATTTTTATATATTTTGAAATATTTAACTAGCAAGTGCTATATGCCTTAGCCTTTTTTATCTTCAGCTGTTTAAAACCAATTTGATTTTAGTTTAAATTGGTCATGGTTTTCAAACCCAAAATGATAAACGATGTCACCGGTGCCCACCAATTGGATTGTTCCTAAAAATACACTAGATGAACGTCAAATATGTCAATATAAATAAATAAGCATCAACGACATTCCAGCAGAGATTAAATTTTATTGGTGACCAGGGATTAGGTTGGCCCCAACTTTTTTCCTATTTGGGAAATAGTTGAAATAGAAAAATAATTTTTGCGTTTTAGTAATTTGTTTATATTTTGCTTACACTACTCGTAAATTTTATTTTGAACTCATTTAAAACTAAATGTTTCTAAAGCATTGTCTGTCTATCTTTCATCTCGATCAAGCACCTCTGTGATACCGTGTGTTTTATAAAAGAGTTTTTCATGGGAATTGAAACCTGTACTCGGTTTTTGTTCAGGCGCTTCCTCGATACGCTGACCTTTGTTAGACATTTACCTCTATCCAATCTAGTACTTTGTCGTTTCTAGTGCTCTTTTTCATAACTTGGGGTTTCGCCAATCATTGCAGAATGCACACTTGTTTTCTTTGATACATAACTCAAAAGTGCCAACCTGACCGTTGAGTTAAAACATCGAAGGCTCGTCTAGTCTTATCTTTATACGATGATTTATTGTTTCCAATGAGTAATGATACCAGTTACTGTGGTATTGTTCCGTCAAATTGCAACTTGTGAAGAAATTGTCTATAGTAATGCGTTGTAGGCCACATACCTAAAATATTTGAATATCACATTTCTCGGGTTTCCATGAAATATATTGGCGGGATCAACGTGACCCGCGAGTTCGCACCAGTTGCTCATCGATATTAAATATCCTCATGAAATATACGAAAAACCATAAACGTTCCAGCTATCGGTATTCTTTGCTTGGTAGTTATCGAATCGTAAAAATGCTTCAATCTTAGTTACGCTATTATAGCCCAGTAAAACGGACATTTCTCTCCGCTATAAATATCTTTCTAATTCTTAGGAGAACCGTCGTACATCAAAAACCAACGTTACAATAGATCGTACGAATGAGGTCGTGTCCTACCAATCTGTGGATTTTGCTTCACGTCTGCCGTACTACTCAAAAGCTTTTATGTTCTTCTCAAAAGCAATCGTTTTACCAATGGTTCCAAAAAATGTTTAGAATTTTATTTTGAAAAGCCTACGGCATAAGTCCATGCAGCTTTCCTTAAGTAACTGGATATAACGCAATTGTTACTGTTTCGTAGATACATAATATATTGAAAAATGTTGTGGTCAGCTTAACCCTAACAAACCGTTTTAGGACTAAAAAGTTTCGGGCCATCCGTCTCACGGGTTATTATATAACAGCACATATCCTATCTGTAACCATTATAGAGATAATCTAGGTTCTACTGTAAAATTAGTCACTTTCAATTTCACTTATAACTTAAAAACTATTACTCACGAATTACTCAAATAAACGTTTTCTTATCGCAAATTAATTAGTTTATCAAATACAGGGCCATAATAAGGTTAAATGGATAATAAATACACTTCGCAATAAAAAAGGTGTGCAAATCTTTAATTTTTTCAAGATTTCTTTCAAAATACATTATTAACGTAATCTTTTTTTGCTTATTTTGAAAATATTTGGAAAATTTACTGTAGTTTTAGGTATTTGCCATACTGATCAGTTACATATTTTCCTCACAAATTCAATCATAACATCAAGCTTCAATATAGTTTTATACGTAAAATGTAAGAAAAACGAGAAAAACTTTGTTATTCCAGTAAAATTGATTCACATTTTACATGAATTACCTACTCTCCTAAATATACCTGGAGTATTACGTATAGTATCGCAAGCCGCTAGTACCCGATTTCTAAGGTTGTCCACATTTGAAATAGTTTCTACATAAACTATTGATTTAAATCCTCTAGGCTTTTCCACAGGAAAAATATTGCAGATTATTCTTGGTTTGGTGTTTGAACAACTCGACCTATCCATCGATCGACCAATATTATGTACAAAAACTCGCGAGCTATTGTGCTGAAGTGAGCTACAGGTATATATATTATCTTCAAGAAAACTTTTATATGATGTACCATCAAGAAATACAGGACCATTTAAATAATTGTTGATAATTCCCATTCACACATTTAGCGAAAATTTATGCTGCAGGTTATTTTGCTTTATTGCATATGGGTTTTCCATTCACCAAATATGACTATTGTGGAAATTCGTGATGGCCTCTTTTGAGAAATTTGGCTCATCAGTAAAAAGCACCTTACCCTTAAATTGCGGATATCTTAAAAATTTTCTTTGAATCCATTGACAAAAATTTTAGCGTTGTTATTCACTTAAAATTGTCCAGATTAGCTTTTGACTCACGTTAAGTTCACTAGCTATTTTTTTTTTTTGGTGCTCGTCTTGGATTGTTTTGCTATTTTATTAAGAACATTCCTGGCACACTTTCTCATTTGAAGGAACCATTTTCTCTAAGTCTCTGATGGATTCTCATAAAGGTCCGAATATTGGGTAATCAGCAATTGCCGTACTCGTTATAAATGGGCCTTGCTTGTACAACATTTTCATCAGCAAGTCCGTAAATAAAATGCATATCTGCCCTTTTGGAATTTGTATAATTGGACATTTTAAAAAATAGTTAAACAATACGATAACCAGTTGTTCTTTAATTATGAATTAGTTTATGTTAACATTAAAATAAAATGCTCAGCATAGGGCTCACTTTAATACAGATGATTTCATTGTTATTCTAACTTAATTTTAGTTTATTGGCATAATAAAGTTTTTCTCTAATACCTCAAAATTACATTAAATTTTCCAAATATTTTGAAAATAAGCAAAAAAGATTACGTTAATAATGTATTTTTCAAAGAAATCTTGAAAAAATTAAAGATTTTCAAACCATTTTTAGTGTGGAGTGTATTTATTATCCACTTAACCTTATTATGGCCCTATGTTTGATAACCTATCTAATTTATTTGCGATAAGAAAACGTTTATTTCAGTAATTCGTGAGTAAAAATTTTCAGGTTATAAGTGAAATTCAAAGTGACTAATTTTACAATAGAACCTAGATTATCTCTATAACGGTTACAGATAGGATACGTGCTGTCGTATAATTTTTTGTTTAGATTAGTTTGCTCCATCACCTCCAGAATTTATTGTGCTTACTTAAGAGTCACCCTGTATATTTTAAAATATGATTTTTGTATATTTCGTTGATTTGCAACAGTTTTATAATCATTTGAGCTTTAATTGGAGAAATGTGTGCTTGAAAAAATGGAAGAAATTTAATATTAATCTAGTTATTCAATTTTAGCTTGTTAGAATGTGTTAAATAATGTTATAGTTTTAAAAACGATTAGGGACACAAAGATATATTTATTGTGAAATTAACAATACACTTCTGGATATTTAATGATAAAACTGTTCCAAACGAATCGAATATATAAAAATCACGCTTTAAATTAAACAATGGATTCATTAGATTTCCAATCACTATAATTTTAACAAATAACAATGAAAAAGAAATAGGCCGCTAGAGTACACCGTATCGTTCGTCAATAGAGCATTTTCCTTAAACTTCAAATGAAGCAAATTGACAGCTGAAGGCGGAGGACAGACATAATATTGGGGAACCGTTCGGTGTATTTCATTTTAGCCATGTTTCATTAACACATATTTCAGTATTTAATATGATACACTAGCGGCGTGCGAAGCTCCAAAATATTAGCTTGGCATAACTTCAAAAAGTTAAAAACAAAAAATTCACAAAACAGTAACAAATACCAGGAAAAAGTCGAAATTCAATTCTTGTTAGAGTTGCTCAATTTTCTGCAATAATAATAAACTTAACTTTCTGATCCAACAACTACTAATATATTGTATGCAGTCACTCTTACAAATATTTTGTATGCATATTATTTGTCTCACAAACCAGTCAGTGTCATAAAGCCATTAAGGTATTCCTCAATCCTATTGTAATTTCACCAATTTGGTATTTCAAAGTGTTGTTAGCCTATTAATCTGCTTGAGTTTAATTCTGTTATAATAAATTTCAGTCTTCATGTAAGTTAAAAGTGTTTAGCTCCTTCTTAATGTAATCTAACATTTTTTAAACTTTGGCCATCGTCCGAGTAATCAACAATTTCAAATAAAACCCAGATGCAGGTTCTTATCAATTCTTTTCAGAAAATCTACCCTATACTTGGGCGAAATAGCTTAAAAAACACTCCAAATGTTATTCCTACTATGGTACTGGTTAAACGGAGTAGGGCCAAAAGGCCGAATGTCGAAAGGCCGAATGTCGAAAGGCCGAATGTCGAAAGGCCGAATGCCGAAAGGGCGAACGCCGGAAGGCCGAATGCCGGAAGGCCGAATGCCGGAAGGCCGAATGTCGAAAGGACGAATGTGTCGAAAGGCCGAATGTGACGAAAGGCCGAATGTCGAAACGCCGTTTGTGTCGAAATTGATTTTAATTTTTCATCTTTTTATGAATGAAAATTTTCAAAATTTATATTTTTATGAAAACCAAAATTTATATTGTTATCAAAATTTTTGTATAAAAATGTTTAATAGTAAATCGCCTTAAATATTAAAATCTTCTTACGTTTTTTGTCATATAATTTAAAATTAGTTAATTATAATGAAAAAAGAAAAAGAAATAAATTTTTTTCCGACAAAATTTGATCACATTAAAATGATACATACTATATACAGGATTTATTAGCACGTATTTTCAATTTATTTAAATCATTTTACATTAAGAAATAAATTTAATGGTTTTAAATATTGATTTCAATCAATTAAGTGAAGAAAAATTTAATGAAAATTCGGCCTTTCCACCCAATCGGCCTTTCCACAAGTTCGGACATTTGACTCATTCGGCCTTTCGACATTCGGCATTTCGACCCATTCGCCCTTTAGACATTCGGCCTTTTAACACTTTCGGCCTTTCGACCTAATCGACCATTAGACATTCGGTGTTTCGACACATTCGGCCATGCGACATTCGGCCTTTCGACATTCGGCCTTCTGACCCATTCGGCCTTTCGGCGTTCGGCCTTTCGGCATTTGGCCTTCTGACATCGAACGGGTTAAATAAAACACGTCAAAAATAATTGACATAAATTCTCTTTACCATACTGTTTGGTTTTCTGGTAGCGAAAACAAAAATTCGGGAGCTTTATAGCTAAACTATAGCTTACAGCTTACTGTGCGGGGCGTCAAACAAATACTGATATCCTAACAATGTTTCAACACGCTTGCACAAACTTTTTGTTAGCCCACCCTGTAGTAACTATATTTAAGCTAACATTTATAATAGAAAAAAGGCAAATCAAAATGTTTTCCGATTTGTCACCATCAGTGGTACTTATTTAAAGAATCCAGACTTTACAATTTGGGAATCCAGGTATGATTACAACCGGGATAAATGAAACTTATGATTGGACGTTACGTGAGTAAAAACTAGACAGCTAAGAATGGGTTTACCCTAATGAGTATGGTGTTTAGGTAACGTTAACGTTGCAGTTTAACTATGATTATCCACATTTTTAGAACTACCTCCGACGCAATTAGATAACCATTTAATTATTTTCTAAAGTTCCTGGAGAGATAATCGATTAAAATTTGTTTGCTTAAATATGAATAATTAATTTGTTTGGCCAAATGGTTTGATATACTAAATATTTTATTACGATCGGAAATAATCTGATATCATTGAAAAAATATAACGGATATGAATGTGATGCAACCAAATAATTAGTTATATGGTATTTATAACAAGATTATTGTAATGAAATCGCCCTTATTTTTCGAATAAAACATAACAAATAGCAGCGCACTTCCCCTTTCAATTAGACAGATTAAATTTTAATTATTTCCAAGAAAATAATCTCTCCCAATAAACTATAACTGACTGGTCAAAACACCAAATTACATCATTAAATAATAAAAATACGAGAAATACTTAAAAATTAAGCGGGCTGCATATGTTTATGTCTAAACAAACTCAAAAAGAATTAAAAACTATTCAATGAAACAAATCCAATTTTTATGATCCCCAATATAATTACAAATTATAGTTGTTTATTAGTTTGTTTAAAAAAAAAACATGCGTTATTGTGTCTATTTACATAATAACACATAAAAATATGATATTTTCTTCACCATTTCGTTCATAAACATAAACTAAAAAAAAAAATAAAAATGATTGATCTCATAATTAACTAATTTTGCTTTTGATTTTATGTTAACAACTTAGTTAAAAATTCAAAATATGTTTTTATAAACGTACTTAATTGAAGACATATTTTATTTGTATACCCATACAGTAGTGGAAATATAAATAAAAGCCCTTTACAAAATAATCAACGGTCTTATAGATATTTAACTTGCGGTAGGTAGAGAAATCGTAATGGTTTTTATTTATCACAAGGATTTCCTTTCGTTCTCGAGTCTATTTTTAAAAGCGTACAGAGAAAAATACTTGAAATTTTACAATTTTCTAACCATACCTCTTGACTACCCTAAGTTTTTCGAAAATTTCTATTATAAAAAACAAGAAAACCATTACCATTAATTTATTATACTAACGATGGTATTAATAAATATTGTGCTGTCTCAGTTTCTAAATTTAAAGTAATTTAGTTAGTGTTAAATTCCAAATTCTAAAGCATAGTTTAGGTTAATCACGCCCATATTATTTTCGAACAGAGATAACAATTTACATGATCAATTAAAATGGCTTAACTACAGGCTGTACCATTCTTTCAGTAATCCTTTATCAAATTACTTATAATTGGAGGGGACGGAAATTAATCTTATCTCTTATCTTATATACCCTTGTCTTGAGTAAATATTAAAGCTGGCAGATCGCAGAAGCGGCATCTATCTGTCGTACTTAGGCCCATCTTCTTAAGGTGATACCTTAAAGGGACACGACCTGTGAGGAAGCCAGTAAGCAACATCAACTCAGGTTTCCTAAGTTCAAGACACTCCTTAAACCTGACAGACGAAGGTGATATAAATTTCTTCGCCTGTCGTAAACCTGGAATTCTGCGCCAGTAGGAGGACTTTTGAATATCCTCCCAGCGTTTTACCGCTGCTCTAAAGTGTCCCTTAGTGACGCCGCAGGAAGGTTCTGGTGCAATAAATGGAGAGGCAGAACCCTCACGGGGGAAGCCATAAGCTCGTTTCCTTCGATTCCAGTATGATCTGGCACCCACATAAGTGTTACCTTGTTTGAGCCTGCCAGATGTTTAATAACCTTCAGACAATCCCATACCAGCCTTTACTCAACGGTACAAGACCTAAGAGCCTTTAAGGCCGATTGTCTGTCTGATACAATATAAATCGTTGCATCGCTTAGGCCTTTTGCTAAGCCTATCCTAGCGCAAAGTTCTATAGCATGTACTTCTGCTTGAAAAACGGTAGCATTGATACCCAAGGACTTCGAGAGGGTAGTGCCACTCCCGTGTATTCCTATCCCCGCCCCATCTTCCGTTTTTGATCCATCTGTAAACCATACCATGGACCCTCGCTCAAAGGATGGTCCACCTGCACTCCACACATCCCGGTCAGGTAACCTAACACAGAATGATTTGTGGAACTCCAGTTTAACTGGCATACAGTCGGAAGGCATTCCTATGGTAGGGTCTGTCTGAAATTCCTTAAGGATTTCCAGATGACCCACCATACTGCCTGGTTTGATATTTCCTTCCGCCTGCATTTTTAGGGAAATAATTGCAGCATCCTTTTTAATATGCAGGTGTAACGGTGTCAGTCCTAGAAGTGACTCCATCGCCGCAGTTGGGCATGATTTCATTGAGCCCGTAACACCGATGCAGGCTATACGCTGAACCTTATTCAGTAAGGTTTGCGTTGCCTTCTGCTCAGTTTTAGGCCACCAAACAACCGATGCGAAGGTGACCATAGGCCTAATGATTGTAAGAAATGACCAGAAGATCATTTTTGGTTGTAGTCCCGAAGAACGCCCATAGAGTCTTTGTCAGGCCTAGAAAGCATTGGTGGCTCTATTTTGAACTTTCAACAAATGTTGGTTCCAGTTCAGTTTTTGATCTAGGATAACCCCTAGATATTTAACCTCGCTGGAAAAAGGAACAGTAGTACCGTTTAACGAGGGAGATGTAAGCGCAAGCTTTTTCCTCCTCGTAAAAGGAACCATGACAGTTTTGTTTGGATTGACACTGAGTCCTTCCTGGTAACACCACTGCCATATTATATTGAGTGCATTGAGTTGAAGGTTAAGTTAGGGGTTAATTTGCGGATTGAGTTCAAGTTGAGTTGGGGTTGAGTTGGGGTAGGGTTAAGATATAGTGAGCAGTTGACCAATTTTTTATATATGCTGGTTTGGGGATTGAGTTGAAAGAGAGTTTGGGATTGGGTTGAGGGTTGAGTCGGGGGCAGTTTGCGGGTTGAATTGGGATTGAGATGGTGTTGGACCAGTGTTTAGTGAGCAGTTGAGCAATCTATTAAATAAAGTGAGTGTTTATATGTATGTACAGCATAATATGTGTATGCTATTTAAACAAATCCACACGACTTGAACGATTTGAAACAAACCTTACCCAAATATTGTTTAAGACTTAAGAAAGGTCACTGTTAATATCTCAAAACACAAATTGAACCTTTTACATTTCAAATTAAACCTTTAGCAAATTAAATGAATTTAAAATTAGGATGGAACTATTTCTCAACCAATTATTATGAAATTTGACAAAGTGTGTTGGAAATGGGATTCTAAAATGATTTTTGGATGATGTTCTGCAATATGGCCAATATGAGGGAATTTGTATATTTCTCAACCGATTATGATGAAATTTGCCAAGTGCGTTGGAAATGGGATTCTAAATTGATTTTTGGATGAAGTTCTGGAATATGGCCAAGCAAGATGGAACTTGCCTATTTCTCAACCGATGATGATGAAATTTGACATGTGCGTTGGAAATGTGATTTTAAAATGAGTTTTTAATGAAGTTCTGGAATATGTCCAAGTGTGATGGAACTTGCCTATTTCCCGACCAATTTTGATAAATTTCGGCTTGTATGATGGAAATGTGATTTTAAAATGATTTTTGGATGAAATTCTGGAATATGGCCAAGTATGATAGAACTTGCCTATTTCTCAACCGATTATGATGAAACTTGACATGTGCGTTGGAAATGGAATTCTAAAATGATTTTTGGATGAAGTTCTGGAATATGGCCAAGTATTAGGAAACTTTCCTATTTCTCAAGCAATTATGTTGAAGTTCGGCTTGTGTGTTGGAAATGGGATTCTAAAATGATTTTTGGCCAAGTATTATGGAACTTGCCTATTTCTCAGCCAATTATTATGAAATTCGGCTTGTGTATTGGAAATGGGATTCTAAAATGATTTTTGGATGAAGTTCTGGAATATGGCCAAGTGTGATGGAACTTGCCTATTTCCCGACCAATTTTGATAAATTTCGACTCTTATGATGGAAATGTGATTTTAAAATGATTTTTGGATAAAATTCTGGAATATGGCTAAGTATGATAGAACTTGCCTATTTCTCAACCGATTATGATGAAACCGTCCCTTAACTCATACCCTTTTAGTCGTTGATCTTCAATACGACTTTTTATTTCCTGAATATTCCTTTCCTCAAGCTGCCCCCTACTGAGTGCATCTACATGCCTCATTTATGATGCCTCTACATCCCAATTTTCTTACACTTCTCACGTTGATTTTTTCTTGACTCTGCACAATTATTTGCTATGTGTCCTGGCTTGAAGCAATTATAACATTCCCGCTTCCGTACCCAGTCCGGTTTACTTCCTTCGTCTCTTCTAGGCTTACTACTACTGTCGGCAGGTTTCATTCTTTCTGCCCGATTATTTTGACTATTCTCGTTCTTTGTACTATCTCCCTCATTTCCGTGCATCCTAACATGCCACTCTATGTGCCCCTTCAACTCATTTAACGATGACATTCGGATTGAATTTAACGTCGAACTTAATTTATATTCGTACAATCCTTTAATCATATAGTACAATATATAACACTTTCGTCTTCCAGTCGTCCTCTCCCGATGTTTTCCTCACACTTGTTTTCTCATACACTCATGAATATCTGCTTGAGCACATCGGATTGGAAAATTTCGTCTGATCGTAACCGTAAACTGATACGACGTCATCGTTTGGTTCATCACTGAGTCATATAATTTTAGCGCGTATGACTGCATTTTACTTTTCGCCGCTAGTATCACCAATCTTTCATCAAAATCATGTACTTCCCACTTTTTACCCACTGGACAGAATGCAACCCAGCAATATCGGTAGGGTCAAAATTTGGAGGCATATCGATGATATCCCTTACAGTTAACCTTACCTCATCGTAATTGTCACTTTTTCTACGTCTTCCTTGCTCGATTGATCCATGATGCATATTCACCATTTTCGTTCTCGTCCACCTTCTTCCCATGTTCACTTCCGATTTCCACGTAGTCCGCTGTTTTTGCATCATCCATTTGAATGTTACCGTATTCTTCCAATTTATTTACTTGCTGGTCATTTTTCCTTTCAACAACATATTAATCAGACATTCTTTATTTCCAGTGGTATCCAATTCCCGAATTACTAATTATTAATTTTACATTTGACGTTAACGTTATATTTCAATTCAACCCATCTGCACCCTACATTAATATGATTAAACGTTATAAAAGTCAATATAATCAATGCAGATGAGGAGAGTGACGTAATCAACAAAATAATGGCATTTGAATTATGTATGTTGTACTAAAGTAAAATTGGTAATTTGGCGCAATGAGAGATTATTGATATTAACGCGAGTTGTGAAGTACTTATTGGTCGCGGAATCGATCGCTCTCTATATACATTGTATTCACCATTCGGATTATTTTATTTGTATGCAGATGACGTCATCAATTGAAATGTACTCTTTTTATTTGTACCAAAAAAATTTGTATTATATAAAATTTTTCTCATTACTTTTTTGGTCATCAAAAGTTAAACTTCCAAATTATAAAATCTATAATTTTGTATTCGAAATAAAATAATAAATAAGCAAGTGTGTGTGAGTTGTTTTATTTTTAATATAATTGGAGTCGGATATTTCGGAATTTGAAAGTGGTGTATGTGCTTACAATTATAAGCCGGGATAAGGCTATACTATATAAAGCCTGCCATTCCATCCGGTTTAAGCGACAACGTAAAATCCCACACATTCAACTCACTTCTTAATTGATCCATTGCAATAATTTTACCCCTCATGGTTTCTAATCTTTAATTATTTTTACCATCCGCCCTTTATTATATCCTTTAACTGTCTTATATCCCACTTCTGAACGTTAAAGATGATTTCCTTCACGTAATAAAACACTTTAATCACCTTTTATTTAATTAAATAATCCTTCATCGACATTGAATTTCTTCGTACAACCTTACTTGTTAAATCTTTTTTCATTTCTAATACTCACTTGAGAATAAGAAGATATGCTCCAGCATCTTCTTAGATGTAGCACAAGCCTTCGACAAAGTTTGGCACCAAGGACTTGAATTTAAATTGCATCGAGATCTACAAAAGCAATTCTATCAAATTCTTAAATCTTATATCGCAGACCGACATTTCCGTGTAAAATATAACCGAGAGTACTCTGAACTAAAGAGAATATCAGCAGGCATACCACAGGGTAGTACTAGGTCCTATATCCTGTACACCAGAGATATGCCAAATACAGAAAATACCACCATAGCAACATTTGCAGACGATACAGCTATTCTGGCGACTGGAAAGTGTATATCAGAAGCAACGACCAAACTTCAAAAAGCAACCGACACAGTGAGTAGCTGGACAAAGAAATGGCGCATTAGCCTAAACGAAGCAAAATCGGTTCACGTAAACTTCACAAACCAGAAAGTTAACTGGATTCCAGTGAAACTTAATTCAAGGCCGGTTCCAAATGCAAATACAGCCAAATACCTCGGCATGACTCTCGATTACAAGCTTAGATGGAAAGAGCATGTTAAAAAGAAAAAAGAAGAATTGAACATTAAATATAGGAAAATGTATTGGCTAATAGGTAGAAACTCTGAGCTTACAATATATAACAAATTGCTATTATATCAGCAAATACTTAAACCAGTATGGACCTACGGTATTCAACTTTGGGGTTGTACCAAGAAGACAAATGTACAAATGATTCAATGTTTTCAAAACAAAGTGCTGCGTGGCATTGTAAACGCCCCATGGTACATTAGAAATGATAACCTCCATAGGGACTTAAACATGGAATATGTAAGTGAAGAAATACAAAATCATGCGAAGAAACACATTCAGCGGATATCTCGGCACCAAAATGCAGACATACGAAGTTTGTTGGATACCACCAATGCAGTAAGAAGACTTCAAAGGCAGAAACCTTTGGAATTGGGCAGTGGTATCTAATTAGGATAGAGAAAAATAATTACTATGTAAATTCAAACGGGAGTAACCATTGGGCTACTGCCCGTCAAATGTGAATCTTCATTTAAGAAAGATAAATTACTAAATGATTTGTAAATCAGTTGTAATATTAAATAAAGGAAAAAAAAAAAAAAAATTCTGTTACTTACGCCGCATCCACACGAGGTGTGAAATGTACACTTATGCGCGCGTATTCGCTTATTTGGCGAATGTAGGCGGTTAAGCGGGAAGTGTACATTTATCACATCTCTGTACACACGATTCGTTAAATGTTCATTGATCACATGTAGGCGAATATTAATGAACATTTCTACACTGATAGTCAGTTTTAGTACATAGATCGTAAATTTTTTTCATTTAATTTCAAATTGAACAAATTTGTTGTTTTTAAAAATTTTTCAAGTTCTTCGGTTTATTCAAAATTGAAAATGTAAATAAATAGCGACGACGAGATTGATTTGGCCAGTGCAATATTAATAAATCGTTGTGCTGTAATGTTATTAAACAGAAATAAAAATAAAGTATTTAAATATCGGTTTTTTACTAAAAATTAACAGCCAATTTGACAATATCCGACCAAACAGCCATTCCGACCATTAAAAAGGAAATTGGTAGTTAACATTTCTTTTGAAATCAATTATATATTACGTTTTAATAATTTCCGGATATTATTTCTCTAAAAAAATGCAAAGTTCAATAAATAACATTTCCATTAAAAACAATTCTAAAGATAAATGCACTAACATTTCAAATTATATTTGTTAACGTTTTGTCACTTCGTGTGGATGGGCACAAATGCATCGATTGTTCCCTTTGATGTGTGTCGTTTACCGCCTATTTGACAAACATAAGCAAATGAAAATATTCAGTTACATTCGTCATGCGAAAACCATCCACAAGACCTTTACCTTCGGTAAATGCGCGCGTAAGTGTTCATTTCACAACTCGTGTGGATGCGGCTTTAAAACATGTCGTTTTTATTAAGCCGCGTCCACACGAGGTGTGAAATGTACACTTATGCGCGCATTTAGCGAATGTAAACGTCGTGTGGATTTTTTTCGCATGACGAATATTTTCATTTGCTTGGGTTCGTCAAATAGGCGGTAAACGACACACATCAAAGGAAACAATCGATGGATTTGTGTCCCATCCACACGAAGTGACAAAATGTTAACAAATATAATTTGAAATGTTAGTGCATTTATCTTTAGAATTTTTTTTAATGGAAATGTTATTTATTGAACTTTGCATTTTTTTAGAGAAATAATATCTGAAAATTCTTAAAACGTAAAATATAATTGATTTCAAAAGTAATGTTAAATGCCAATTTTCATTTAAATGGTCGGAATGGATTCTTAAGATGAGTTTGGTCGAATATACACAAATCCCTTCCGAATATACACAAATTTTTAAAATTTTTTTAAATCAGATTTCATAAAAATTTCACAAATACGTAGAAATGTAAACGTCAAAATTAGGTAAACAAAACTAAGCCGCTATTATCATAAATAACCGGTATACATTTCCTCATATTTGTATCAGTTTTCGAAATACGATGCCCTATTTTAGCCAGTAAACATTCGTAATCAATGGCCAACATTCTGCAAAAATTTTCGAATTTTCCAGGCGGCTCCATTTTAAAATCGGCTAGCATATTTGCACCATTATATCTGAAACACAAATTGAAATTGATTAAAAAATGTAATAGTTATAAATTGTAATCATTAAACATTGAGTACACATAATTTACCTAAATACATGTGTATGTACATAATTATGAATTTAAGTTTAATTTACCTTTTCCTGCTTTTATTTAGGGATATCATCCACCATCTCCTTTTCTTAATTATTTTATTTTTATTTCTGTTTAATAACATCACAGCACTCACAGCATTTATTAATATTGCACTGGCCAAATCAATCTCGTCGTCGCTATTTATTTCCATTTTCAATTTTGAATAAACCGAAGAACTTGAAAAAATTTTAAAAACAACAAATTTGTTCAATTTGAAATTAAATGAAAAAATTTTACGATATATGTACTAAAAATGTCTATCAGTATAGAAATGTTCATTAACATTCGCCTACATGTGATCAATGAACATTTAACGAATCGTGTGTACCGAGATGTTGATAAATGTACACTTCTCGCTTAACCGAACCGTCTACATTCGCCAATTAAGCGAAGACGCGCGCATAAGTGTACATTTTTTACACCTTGTGTGGATGCGGCTTTAAACTAGAACAACCTCTCTTCCATTATATTTTATTGCATTCACACGTATGAATACATTCTCTTCCACTTTTACATCTACTTAATATTATTAGTAGACTATTACTAAAGATACATGTTAAACCGAAAGTGGTCTGACTGAAAATGTCCGAGATAAATTCAACATTAAAACGGCGGCTTGACTGAAAGCAAAGATTATTAACAAGAAGATCCTCTTATTAATAATCTTTGCTTTCAGTTAAGCCGCCGTGTACATGTTGAATTTATCTCGGACGTTTTCAGTCAGACCACTTTCGGTTTAACATGTATCTTTAGTATATATATGTTACAATCCCTGCCGGCGCAAAAAAGTATACATAAAAAATGAACCACTTACGAACAGTTTACGAACGGTTTCTTATATGGGGCACTACTACTACTTCATAATTTCAGATTTCATAAATGAATTTACAAAACCGTGTAGTTTTCTTCTTTCCATCTCGAAATAGAATGTGATTTTTGATAAAGTAAAGCCATTTTAATATTTGGTAAATTTTTAATTTGATATTAATTTTTGTTGTTTATAAATACAATTTAGTGAATGATAGTGACGACGACATTTATAATAAATACAATACATTATTAGCTATTTCTATTTTCATATTATGTTATTTTATTTTAATATCTTAATGAATTTGTTGAACTTGAAGTATGACTAAAATTGAGTATAAGTAAAAATAAATGTGTTAAAATTTAGTATAGGTATAATTAATAATTAATTGATATAATCAAATAAATAAAATCATATATTTGCTAAAAATAAAACAAAATACGTTGTTTTCATTATTATTTAAAAATTAATTGCGGAATAATACTCAAACCGTACGTAATGTTCATTTTAGAAGGCTCATAAACGTTACGCCTATATGAGTTCATAAATGTTACGTAAAAGGTGTACACATTACGAATATTTTTTTATAAACCAATACATAAATAAGTCTTCGCCAATTTGTTTCACTTCTCATGTGACAAGAGTATCATTTATGTAACATATCTACTCATTTTTAGCGTAAGGTTTACGAACACTTTAGTAGAAGAGACTATTCGTAAAATGAACGTTTGCATTACGCGTGGCCGGCAGGGATGTTTCTTTCTTTTGTAAGTTCATTTTTGAAGCAACAGCGATTATTTCTAATAGATGGCAGTACTAGTTTTTTTAAAATTTTTTTTTTGTGTCGAAACAAAAGCAACCAACACGAATTAAACTGACAACTAGACATAAATAATTATAGAAAAAATAATGATTTTATTTTTTATTTATGTATGACATCTTTAAAATTAATCCCGTACTAAGTTTGCACGTATCAAATAATACTGCATTATCGATAAATCTGCCTATATCTTTGACCGCTAGTTTATTATGGAAAAGTATAGCGATGCCCCTTATGCTTTTCCTTTTTGTTGAGACGTCATCTATCGGTAAGTTTTAAATTTACCGTGTGGCGAATTTTGCCGGCAAATTGACCGAATTGTTCGATTTCATCTTTGTATGTGGCAATTAAGGCAATGGTTTCGACGAAAAATTTGGTTGTAATTTTTACAAAGGAATTTTTTTTTTTGTTTGGTTGGGTTAGTAATTCGATTGTGTTGGGATTTGTACTTTTCTTACTTTTTTACTCGCAAAAGTTTTATGTGAAAACATTTATGCATAAATATCTATTGAATCATTTCAAGCCATTTCGATGAGGTTGAGAAACCTCTGGATAAAGACGGCTGTTATTCGCTTAGTACATATTTAAACTACGTAACATTTTGTTTCAAAAAGTCAATAAATTATTCTATTTTGGATTTTGAGGACAAGCCTTACTGACATTAATTGAGCATGAGCAAAGTACAATTCTGTTAAGTTAATCACCTATACCTGGCATGTACGTTTTAAAATATACCATTACTCATACACGACAATCTTGTTCAAGATTCCTCCACAGCAACTTGCTAAACAAGCAATCGCATCGTTTTGTCACTGATAGACGGTAGCGCGAAACGTCCCGTAACCAAACTCAGCAACAGCTAGCATAAGCGAGCAATACTAATAACAAAGCATACCGGTTAAACAATTTTAAAATTATTATTTTATTATGTATCAAGGTAGATGTGCCATTTTCACGGCTCGCTTTTTCCAATGCATTTGTATGAGTCACTTACACTACACAAGCATAATTTGTGCTCCTTTTGCTCGTATGTGATTTTCATTTTCAAAAATACTTGCTGCTGCGGCCATATATAGTAGATATTTTCACAGCAAAATAAAATAAAGTAGGCGGTGTTTTTAATTTTTGGTCGTATTCGGCTCACGATGATTTTGAAATGCCAGATATGTTGCATATTGCATGTACATATGTATATGCGTAAATTTTGTGTTGATTTTAGGTTTTATTTCTTTTTCTGGTCGATATTCAGACATACCTGCAATATTATTTGTTCGGCACATATCTTTCCGTAACATGATTTCTAGACGATTTTTTACTTACTCCTGCCGCTAAAGAAGTTTTCACACCAAAAATTATTTAATTCTGTATAATTAAAATAATTTCTGATAATTAGCAAGAATTGAGAATTGGTTTGTTTAAAATTTTTGCAAAATTTGGCCAGTGTATAGAAAGAACATTTTGACAACTTTAGAGAAAGTAACATAGATTCTCCATATATACGAGTACTAGTATGTATGTAATAAGCTTTCAAAATTGCTGCTTGCATGTAAAAGCTTGAATTTCAGCTTTGTATAAAAATGAGATTATGTTTTAATGCTAATGCAGTTACTTAATATAATTCACAATTTTTTTATTTATTTTAAACTTATAAAAAATTAAAAATAAAAATTAAAATTATTTAAATAAGTTAAAAACATTCTTATAGTGATAATTAGTTTTATTTTTAGAAAAAACTAGTTTTTCGGACATTCGTCCATCATCAGTTTCTTTTTTAACAACTATATTAATTTGAAAAAATTTTCGTCTTTTTTATACATTTTCCCTTTCGGTAAAAACTGTTACTTCGTCTATTTGTTACGTAATATGAATTCGTAAATGCTATTTGTTTTTGTGTTGATTGCTGAATGACAAAATCAACACTAAAACAAATAGTATATTACGTAACAAATAGACGAAGTAACAGTTTTTATCGAAAGGGAAAATGTATAAAAAGACGAAAATTTTTTCAAATTAATATAGTTGTTAAAAAGAAACTGATGAAAGTTTTTAACTTATTTAAATAATTTTTATTTTTATTTTTTATTTTTTATAAGTTTATAAAATATGGTGAAAAATACGTGAAATCACAAATTCAACATATGGGACCAGAAGTCATGTTTTAATTACTACAATCGCCGTGAAAAGCAGGCTTTTTTTCTCTGTTTTCAAAGCCCAAAGTGTCTGTTTTTTTGACAGTTAATAAACAAATTACTTTGTCACACGTTTCTCTTAGAAACGTGTGACAAAACTTGAAACCGCACGCTTTTTAAGAAAGACTAATGTTTGTATAAAACATCAAACCAAATTTTTGTTTTTCTTTATGAAAAATAAAAAAAATCTTTGACTACTCGATTGAACAAAATGTCGGTCCTAAAATAAATTCGTATTGTCAGTATAGTAAATTTTACTACAAAATTATATTTTTATTATATTTTTTAAAATGATTGTAGGAAAAATAAAGTGTGAAACACGTCCGCAAAGTTGTTTGTCACGCTCGAAAGGTTGCTGGCCTCCGTCCCGTCGGCCAGCAATTTCCTTTCTCGCGTGACAAACTGGCACTTTGCGCTCTTGATACACAAATAACTATTGTAGAACTCGATTTTTTTTTTGTTGTTTTTGTTGCATAAGATACAGGTGGTCAAAAATTTGTAAATTAGGTGAAAATGGTGGTGCATTTATACAAATATAAAAAAAAGCATTTATCCGAAAAATATAAAATAGGGCTCATTTTAAAGGTAAAAGAATAAGGATTAAGAAAATATTACAAAAATAGTACCATATTTAAGTTTTTCATTTTCAAAATGGCCACCAAACTGGTTTTTCTCAATTGTCTGGACAAAATATTTATTTTTTATTTTTATTTTTATTTTTTTTTTGTTTGCCATTTAATTCTATAAAACATATAAAAAAAACAAACATGTATTTTTTTTCGTTTTCTTGCAAAATACGTTTTAAAATCATCACCTACTCTATTTCAGCACATACAAATAAAATCTTTATTTTATTTTCACTCCAACATACCATTTTCTTGCAAAATACGACTAAATAAGACCACCAACTCTTTATACTATATATGGTAAAATTAAATTTAAAATAAACTGTATTGGTAAAATTTTTTTTTTTTAAAATAAGGTTACTAATTTAAATAATTACATTTTAAATCTAACATAATCTTCACTATTAGAGTATTTCTTAAAATTTAAGTAACCTTCTCCTGAAGGAATAACTGCATGGAAATCGCGAGTTCCTTTTATAGTTTTCGATTTTTCGAGCATACTGGCAAGTCGGATTTTGTTTGAGTTATATTCAATGTCAGAACAAAACTCAAAAACCATATCAGTTTTTAAAGTTTTAGCCCAGTTGAATAATTCTGCTGCATTTGTTATGATACCATCATATTCATCAGTGAGACTGTCTCTGGACGCCATTCTCTTGATAGTAACTCCTACTCCATCACATGGTCCCTTTCCATGTGCTGTGGCATGAAAATGCCCTTCACAATCGACTCCGAAATCCTCTTTGTGTTTACTTATATTCATAAAATTATTTTTAATTTTAAAATGTGTTGGAGCACCATCAGTAATATAATAAATTTTGGTTAAACTCGTCATTTTAGTTTTCAAGAACTGGACCATTTTTTCGATGGATAGATGAACTGTCACAGTGACATGATGAAGACAATCCGATATAACAATACAGCAGTAGTGCTGCAATTTCCCATCTACATTTATGTAAATTACAAATGGATGAATAGTCGCTTGCTTATTATTCCAATGAAAACCCTGCGCTGCATTCTGCATTATAAATGAATAATTTTCTGCAAAATCACATGAAACAAGTGCTTCTGTAAGCCTCAGAGTAGTTTTTTTGTTTTTTATGAGGAACCAGATTTTCCAGCTTCTCTATGAAGTAATCCAAAAATTCTTCTAACGCTTGTGAGTACTTTTGCAAATTTCATCTGTCAGTTGAAATCCACTGACTGAATGATTAATCGGCATCCTCGTAGTCCTTTTCCAGAAAAGCGTTTTCAAATATTCTCGAAATAAATTTAATCCCGGACAAGTCTTGCATTTTAGAAGATAACATGTCGACTTAGGCTCTGGACATAATATAGATGAAATGCAATCTTGGTATGTTGATATCTCTCCATTTGTAATAGCTCCTATTTTGGTTCCATAAATAATCAATTTCACATTTTGATGTATTGTACAAACACACACTATATCCATTCCACTGCTTCCTGGTTTCACACAGTTTTTAGGACGAAGCAAGCAAAATTTGGAAAATCCGATTTTTTTGACTCATCGTCCTGATGGAGAATCTTGTAGCCCTCGTAGCATTCTTTTAATGTACTAAGCATTAGACGTTTCTGAACTTTAACTTTTTCATCATCGTTATAATAATCTATCACTAATTGCTTTATTTCATCGCTGATTCGTTTCCCAGCTTTAGGTATAGGAAGACCAATTGGGCCGTTCGTTTCCTGAATATATTCAGCTTTACGCACTAAGTATTGTGTTGTGTTGAACTCCGGTTGAATTTGTTGTATGGTTAGTGACTTCGGCAGTGTAGTCAGCGGCTGTATCTTATCACATTTTTTCTCCAATCGTTTGAATTTGCTTTTCAGTTGCTCCATGAATTCGTCATATAAATTAGCCTTCATTGCATTGTCGTACAGCCGTATTTGCCGCCATCTGTTTGCCAAAAATGTCGACCGGAAGAAGGTGCAACATAACCTCTAAGGCACTTGTCGGTGTCGACCTCAATGCCCCGCTAACAAGCATACAGGCCGTTCTTTGCACTCTCTCAATCTTACTTTTATAAGTTACCTTGTCCAGAGCTGGCCACCAAACACCCACCCCGTACATGAGTACAGGTCTCACTACGGCGGTGTAGAGCCAGTGTACCAGCTCCGGCTTCAGACCCCATCTATGACCAATGGCGTTCCTACAGGAGTACAAAGCAATAGTAGCTTTGTTTATTCTCTCCAACATGTTGGGCTTCCAACTAAGCTTACTGTCCAGGATAATGCCCAGATATCTAGCTCTATCAGTAAAAGCAAGTCTCGTGCCATTTAAGGTAGGAGGGACAACTACCGGGATTTTGTATTTCTTAGTAAAGAGTACCAGCTCTGTCTTGGATGGGTTAATACCAAGTCCACATTTGCCAGCCCATTTCGTAACGATGGTAAGCGCATTCTGCATTACGTCTACAATCGTGCCCAGGAATTTCCCGGTAACAGCTAAAGCTACGTCATCTGCGTACGCGATAACTCCAATACCCTCTCTCTCCATCAAGCTGTAACAACGACCAAAAATTAGCATCAGCGCTCGCAGAACGACTAAAATATGGTATAGTGGAAATTTTTTGAATACTCGACTTCAAATATTTTTTCTAAAATCACGGCTTCAATCGTCAATTGACGATTGGATCCGAATTAATCGAATTAATAACTGCTTGCTGGGATATTAGGCATTGTTTTTGTTTGTTTTCTAATGTCAATCTCAAAGCAATCTCAATTTCGGCGTCAATCGAACAAGAACAATTCATTGCTCTTTTATGTTTATGGGTTATCTGTCAAAATATAAGAAACTAGAAAATTGCAAATATAAAATATAAAAAATTCAATCAGCCAAATAACAGAACCAGAATATACCTACGAACCAGTGGCGAAACTACAAATCCCGGGACCCCCACCAAATTTTTCTTGGGCCCCAAAAATAATTATTGTACCTATGAGCAAGTAAAGCTTTCAGATAAAAACTTATTTCTTTCTACTGTCGAGCCTCGCATTATTTAAAAGTATCTGATTTCGTGACTAGACGAAAGAGAACGTGATTCATTTCAATGGCCTTAAAATAAAACTAAACATCCAGGAACTATCTGTGCTATGACGTTTTCTAAATATATCGATGAAGCATCACAAATTTCGATTATAATTGAAAAATCTCAAGAATATCGAAATAATCTCAAAAATGTCAAATTTTCAAAATACATATGTACATATCTTGAATATTCCTGAAAGTTCTCAAATATCGAATTATCCGTAAGTATGTAAAACGAAAGAAGATCCTCGCCTAGGGAGAAATATCGAAATTATGGCATAATCTCGAAAAATGACTAAATATTGCGATTCAGATTTATGTATGTATATGTGTAATTGTTCAGTCCTCAAACTTAATTCGAATAAATTTGAAAATCATTAACAATCTCGATTAATCCTAGAAATGTCGGAAAACTTAAAAAATCTAGAATATAACGCAGAAAAATCACAGAAAAATTGGAATAATCTCTTTATTTTGTGAATCTCGATTGATCTCGAACAATTTCAATAATACCGAAAAATCTGGATATTAATGAATAATTTCGGAAAGCCTGTCAAAATTTAAAAAATCCACGACAATTTCGAAAATTCATGTAAATATAACTTAATGTTACTAATACTACTAAGCAAAATGCTACAGCAAATAAGAATGGAAACCTCAAATAGTATCCGATAATTTGTTAAATATCGAAGAAACATATTCTTAGAATAGACTCTAAGATTCTTGAGTACCATCGAACCACACTCGAATAATTTTAAAACATCTCGAATAACCTAATAGTTTCGAAACAAAGAATCACCAACTAAGGCTCGAATATCAAAATTTCATTTCCATGCTAAACTCAAAATTTGATTTGTAAAAGTTTCAATTTGTTTTGCTAAATGCTTAATTTGATTTATAAAAGGTTAAATTTGAAGTGCAAAAGGGTTAAATTTAGAGTACAAAACGTATTTTACAAATAAATTAACCCAAACGCTAAACTCGTTATTCTCTGATGGCGAAAGCTTTAATTTCAAACGAGTTTAGCAAATTGTCTTCTAAATCTACATATCTGTCAGAATCTAAAGGCATTTTTATTTCTGGAGTCATATGATTCTATAGTCGGAACTTTTTGACCTTCAGCAATCGAAAAGAAATTATTGGGGCTGTCTTAACAAAAAAATTTAATAGCAACAGGAATCATTTCTTCTTTCTCTAAAAATTAAACAACCACCTTTTCTTAAAGATTTCGTTTTGTAAATTTGAAATAGTGAGCTTCTTTAATCTGAGCTACAATGAATCTAATCTTGACTTTGAATTAATGTTCAAACGCTCGATAAATTTCGTGGGCCCCAATGGGCCCCCGCAGCTGCGGGTGCTGCGGGTACCTAGTTACGCCACTAGAAAACGACATAAAATAATTCTTTCTCCCGTAAGTTTTCTTGAATTTCATATTCATCGAGTTTCAAATTCTAGATTACGATAATCATGCTATGTGCGAAACGCAACATGCCTAAAAGCATGTAAATCGTGTTGTGACATAGACTGAAAAAATAACTACGTAATGTTGAATTCGCGACTAGCTTGTTTGAGTCTGTCTATGGAATTAGTATTCAGTAAATATCGTAATTTGTGGCATTCCTGTACAAGAAACAAATAAAATGGAAAGCGAGTGGTGCACGTAATATGCGTAAGCGATAATATGCGTCCAAAGGTTCCAGATCTGGTCAGGGGGTGTTGGTCAAATAACGAACCCCTTCTTTAGAAAACTGGGATCGGCGCCGAAACTATTCCTTATTGTAAAACTCCACGTCTATTCTATCGTGAAATACCTTAGGACGTTTAGATCGTATCGACAATATTATCAAGTAATCTGATTCACCAGATTCTGATGACGAAGAACCATTAAATATATTTTCCATTTTTAACTTAAATTTTCAAAAACTTATTTAAATTTAAATTTGCAATTCATTATCTACAAATATTTAGTTTTGTATATGTAATTTGGCAGATCGTAAATGACGTTTTATATTTCCCAATTTTCGAAAATAGCCATATCCACTGTTTTAGCCATCGAAATCGAGGTATAAATCCGAGGATACAATTTTAATCCAGGTTTGATTCATTGGATTTATCTTCGTTTACAAATATGAAAGAGGGGATAAATTCGCTGATTTATCACAATCCTCGTTTAAAATTACGGGCCTAAGTGTGAGGGCCGCCGCAAAAGCTTTTCCATGTTGATAACCTGTTTCGAAATGAAACTTATTAAATTTAAGAAACTGTTCTTTAAATTAAGCACACTTTCTTTTTGGTGGAGATATGTTGAACCCAAATAAAAACCATTATATTCAGAGTAAATAGCGACTACCCATTTTTTCTTAGACTGATGAAATACCGGTAGTCAATATTTCCTCTCATGGAGCTATTAATGAGAACTTCATTTCTAACAAAACGGCCTCATTTATCTATCTATAAGAACCCATAAATTAGTCGTCCCTACTATTTACACTAAACACACGCACATAGCACTTATTTAATATTTCCCAATTCCCGCATCTAAACTAAAAATTTTAACTAACTAAATCAAGTTCAGTTCTATTTTTATAAATAAACACAGAGCATCTACTTTCATTTTCCTCTATCAAAGTTTTTTTCTAAAACTTAAAATAGAAAATTGATTTTCACAAAACATAATATTCACAATTTTTTTTTTTAATTTTCTATTTGTACAGTAATAAAACAAAAATTTAAAAAATCACGAAATGAGTTAAGAGAATAGTACTACCCTTCTAAGATCTTTTGTAATGATAAAAAATTATTTTTTAATTAACATTTAGGGAAATTAATTATTATTTTCGGTTCTTAATGAAAATTTAATTTATTCGACGAAATATTTTAATAAAATTATTTCCTTATTTATTCTAGGGGTACCCCATTGGTAATTAATTGTGATTAATTCGATTACATCAATAATAATAATCATGCAGCTAAACTATAGTGAAAAATCATGGACTAACAGTAAAAATATTACAAAAATATAAGTGTCAATAAAAATATTTATTTAAATACAATTTTAAATACATAATAATATAGAATTTAATTAACAAGCTGAAAAATGTACATTTCAACAATGGGGAAATTTCTTTTCATTTTTATTATAAATTTTATCTCATTAACCACCGTAGGAGAAGCTGTTAAAGGTGAGAATGATTTATTTACACTATTTACTATAAAGCAATTTTTACCATATGAAAATACTTAAAAAGTATTTTTTTTTTTTTTTTTTTTTTTTTTTGAGAATGATACATACTATGTATTCAATTCTCATACAATAATAAATAAACAATCGATCAAAAAATCTAACATCTGGGTATATTATATTGTAACACATAGAAGTAGTCAAAAAACATTTTTTTAGACGAATTTTCCACACCTGTTCGCCATTTGATTAAGAAGTTTTTCTCCAAATAAATAAAATAAAAAACGTTATACTATATGTATGTTTATTATTAAAAATAATAAACAAAAAGTGAAGATTAAATCAAAATTTTTGATGGCCAAAAAACTATTTTTAGGCCTTAATCTCACTTTCTGTATAGTGTGTGTGTGTTGGTTTTTTTTTCTTTATGTCATCTTAAATGATACGATAAAAAAATAATAAATGTTGGTGTTGCTATATATTATGACGTATGCGTACGCACGCGCGCGCGGTTGATTAAAGTCTTATGTCTGTGAATTAATAAATTTTAAATGTAATTAATCTATTAAGTCAATCGACGCGCGGTAATAGAATATTACCTAATTTATAACCGAAAATATGTAAATGATTAAATGTCTTTATGATGAGGATGATGATTCACGTTGAAAAATACCCATAAAATTGTCTAGTTCCGGGAATAAAACAAAATTTGAAATTTGGTTCAAATACGGTGATGGAAACAATAATGTTAAAAATGAGTGAATCATATAGCAAATTATAATTACTCGAATCAGTTAATCAAATGTAATTGCCAAAAGCAACTTACGTGTGTATATAGATCTGATAGCCAATAAATGTACAATAATTGGGGCTTGCTAACAATGTGTCTCTTTTTCAACGAATTTGAAGTTTCAACGATTTCAACGAACGTCTTTTTCAACGATTTTGTACTGATCCCGATATGTACACATCTGTGATCGTCCCTTCGAGTGCAGAATTCAGAGCCCGAGCTACCATTCAAGTCAGTATTATACGCAGGGATGGAGTTAAGCTACGTGAAAGTGGCCTACGTAAATCGACCTACAGCCATACGTCCTACGTAACGTAGTGCATTAAAAGCTAACTGCGTCGAGCCCCAAAAGCACATTGCAAAGAAATAAACATAAAAATGGTTAGACAAAATGTGAAGACTAATATCTTTTCTTTTTCTTTATGTCATTTCCAAAAATATATCTGAAACGAACAGAATCAGCATCATAACAAACAAAAACGTCAAATGCGACTATAGGACGTGGGCTGAGGGTTCCGTTTAAATAACAATATTTATTATGGCACTATTTTGGTTCTTCCAGAGAATTAGGAATTCATTTATTGTTATTTTTTAGAGATACGAGTACCATCATATTCCCATTAATAAAAATTCTCAAAATAAAACCCCAAAATATGCACAATAACGTGCCCTATTATAAAGGAAGACCCCATTAAATTTTTGTTAACAACAATATGAAAACAAAAAGAAGCAACATAATTTCTTGTCATCCTTGCGCAGAAAGGACCAAGGCTAAGCGGCTTTGGGGAGTTCTCTATTTCAGTACATGAGTAATTATTAAAAAACACAAATCTTTTTAAAAATATTCCAATTTCTATGAATGTTAGAATTTGAAAAAATCATCAAAGTGGGCGTTTGGTGCGGCAGCCAGGATGGGGGACGTATAAAACGATTTAAAATAATATTTGAAAAATTAATTTATTTAAAAAACTGGATTTTTTGTTTTTGTTGGGGATTATTTTATTTTGGATAACGATACCAAGACGATTGTTTAGTGTATTTTGGTATTATTTTTCCAAAGCATACTGTGGCGATTGGTATTTTATTCATATTTTGGGAAAAAATCATTCCCAACAATAAATTAATTCCCAATTCCCAATTCCCTGGGAAAACCAGAATAGTTCCATAGGCGAATAAAGACCACCTTTTTGTCTAATGAATAATGCACCCACCTTATTAAGCAACAGGACAGTCGGAGGCATAATTAGCTAATATGTGATAATGTGCATCCTTTAGAGATCAGGGGTGAATTCTCGTGCTATGAAAAAACCCAATGAAAAAAATGTTTCCATTTTAATAAGCGATTCACGATGTCCAAATGAAAAAGAATCGTGAAAAAAACGCTGAATAATTTGTTTTCATAGTAAGCTGCACCGTAAACAGACATTTTATCGAGTTTCATATATGTAGATTTCCACTAGATGATACAGCAAATTGGTTTAAATATTTGCTTACGATAAGCAAATTACAGCAATTACACCAAAAATTGTGAGAGACGAACTGTTGTGGTCTCACACTCACCGCCAACAGTCATGTGTTCTTTTACACGAATTTTTCGTGATCTTGATTTTAGCTGGGTTTTCCAGTGATTTAGAGACTGAAAGGTATTTTAAGAAACATTCCTTCGATTTTTGCCGGTACTTTTAACACTTTCGCTGGCGCATGTGCACCCGCACATCATACATTTTGTACTTGTAACAAGCCACATGTGCACCCACACATCATGCATTTTTTTCTTTTACCAAGCCACTGTAGCACGAGCACATCATGCATTTTTCCCTTATACCAAGCCACTGCAGCACCAG
The DNA here is from genome assembly GCA_958295665.1 of Tipula vernalis. Lineage (NCBI taxonomy): Eukaryota > Metazoa > Arthropoda > Insecta > Diptera > Tipulidae > Tipula > Tipula vernalis. The sequence goes on from OY282558.1 coordinate 223,968,925, forward strand.
CACATCATGCAGTTTTTCTCTCCCTACACGCCGTGGTGCACCGGGTCACATTCCGGTATGACATTCCGGTACATCAGAGGCTTAGTAGAGATAAAAAAAGCATGATGTGCAGGTGCACATGTGGCTTGCTATAAGGAAAAAGTACATGATGTGCGGGTGCACATGTGGCTTGGTATAATGTAAAATTGGCATGATGTGTAGGTGACACAGCGGCGTACTATATGAAAACAATTCTTTATGCACCGGAGCATCTTTGGCAGCGAAAGTGTTAAAGAATTTAACTTGAAGGTTCCATTCCTCCCATTTCTCGTCCAAGTATTTCGATTTTTCTGGAGTATTTTTCCCTTACAACTTAAAATAATTTCTAGTTGCTCGTGCGTGGTGCGAGCGTGATTTTGACGTGGAATATCCATTTAATATTTTAAAATTTAAGAATTTATTATTTATTAACTTAGACAAAACTAACACAAAACTGAATAATTATATTTATGGTTATTGAGCCAATATTTAAATAATTAAATAAATTTTTTTATTGGTTTTGGGCTCTTTATTTAAATTTATTTTATAGCTTTAGCTTTCGAATCCTATTCGAATTCATTCTCAAAAGCAAAATGATTTTTTTTATTGTTTCAAAAATTGTTTCCTTTATAAATACAATCAAAAACTATGGCAATTCAACTATGGGATTGCCATAGTTTTTTGTTGTAAGTATGTATAAAGGAAACAATTTTTGAAAAAATAAAAAATTCATTTTGCTTTTGAGAATGAATCCGAATAGGATTCGAAAGCTAAAGCTATAAAATAAATTTAAATAAAGAGCCCAAAATCAATAAATGGTCTACAAAACCTTTGTAGAGTTTTTAGTACATAAGTTTAATACTATCACCGCCAGAACAGCAATTAAAACTTTGGTTTTTAAAAAAAAAATTTGCAAAATCGGTCTTAGCTAAGAGAGTCTTAAGAGTCCTAACGTGATAATTGGTCTGTTAACCTAGGAAGTGCATAATTAAGCTAATTGTTGCAATAGCTTATTATTTTTTTTCCTCGAAAGCTACAAGTGTTAGAGATATCGCACTATTTTCGAGATTGTGAAGTATTTCAAATAATTCCCGATGGGCCCCCGTACATATGTCCTTACATCAATTTGGAAGGTTGAATTATGATTGAGATCGGTTGTTCGTTAGTAGATTAGCTCAAGCTTAGTATAACCTTTGTCATTGATACCTCCTTCCAATCCTTGGCATCCTAAAGTAAGTAAACAAATTAATCAGGAATCACTTCCAGAAGGTACTTCTAAAAATAAAATTGCTATAAACTTAAATCTATAGAATCTGGACCTGATTAAGTTCCATTCCACTCCGGTTCCTGCGATCTTACATCAATCTTAATTAGTTACCAATTACCACTATTATATACTACCAACCACGTTACTTCCTCAGTGCATCTTTGATTGATTACTTAATAAACCGCATTCTAAAATTACCCTATTTAAGCCCTTCAAACCAATTAAATATAATATCTCATCCGAAATCAATGAACCCATATGTCCAACTTCACAAATATCCGCTAATTTGGGTTCGGAAAAATCCGGTATTGCTTCGACCCCTCCTTAACCTCTGCTGGCCCCTTTCCCCGCTCAACACAACAAAATGGAAATCAGTTTCACACAGCGATTTTCATATCCAATTAGAGTAACTGTCGGAGACAGCAAATCGGCTACAATTACATCAAACTAATCGATGACTTCTAGGTAAACGAAACAAGAAATTAACTTAAATTAGAATCATAACACATCATATTTCACACTTATCTTATTGTAAATATTCTCCAGTTCAATAATTAAACACCTTAATCTGCAATAATCAATTATAATTAATTTAATTCATTTAATTTAAATTTCCATAATTTTGCTTACCTTTATTTGTTTACACCTTATTACACTGTTAATTAAATGTCAAAAATTGAAATACTTACAATAATGGTACAATTAACACAAAACCTAACAAATGTTAGTTTATAAATTTAATTTAATTTTGCTTTGAGACAAATTTGATATAAACAGAACGACAGCCTGTAAATGACTGAAACTTATGTCATATAAACAGCAATGATTAAGCTAAATATATCTAAAATGGCGGGCGAATTAAATGCGTTTTAGTATGTTTTTTATACCAACCAAATTCAATGCTATATTTCCACTAATAAGCCTATTAAATTAAATGTTAGTTTTAAAATGTTCTACTTATATTACATCCTGCCTGGCTTATACGAATAAATAACAAGTAAATTGATTTACTTTCCTAATAGATTGATGATCTGTTTATAAAATAATTGCACAGTACTATAGTTGGTTTGGTTTCGGCTGGTTTACCATACTATAACATTGGATATGGGTCGCACATCGAATTTTAAAGCCTACTCACATCAAGTTTTCTGTAGTCTCCCTCACGTTTAAAAATATTTGTATGGGAAAATAGTATGATGATCAAGAGTTGTAACCTGCAAAAAATGGTATAAAAAGGCGGATAAAAAATAACTGGGGGAATCTTTCAAACAATTTCCTGGCAAAAAATTAATTAAATACGATGGGCGACGGTGTAAAACTATAAGTTATTCTGATAACAACAGCATAATTTTTGCTAAACTAAAGGCTTAGGGAATTTTGAAGGAGACATACATAGTTGGAAACCCAGTTTAATTCGAACTTTTTAAAAACTAAATTATAAATTTTTTAGGTTGCGGATTAAATTTCTACACTATTTTAGCGTATTAACTAACTATACAACATAATTTTACCATACAAATTCATGTAATGTGGGGCTGCCATAGTTTCTGTAGCTTAAGTGTTTCAATTATTTCTTGAAATGATAACCTTCTCGAAACCATACACAACAAAAATAAAATTAAGAGACAAAATTTCTTAATAAAATATGTTTTATTTAACAAAATGAAAGTTTTCGATCGCTACGTGTCAAATTTCATTTACAACTAGTTACTAAAAGCTTTAAAATACCCGCGTAATAGGTTTTGTATCTATTTTGCGCTTTATACGCATATAAAATCAAGAGACGAGAAAGTTCATAACATTGCCACATTTTATGAACTTAATTCCCTGTTTAGTGGTGGCGATTTTCATAAACAGAATTAATTTATAAAGATCTCCTCAAGCCTCATTTTTGAGGTATTACCAGCTTTAGTTTAGGCGCATCTCACCAGAACCGTTCAAACTAATTTTCTGAATCTATCCAATTGTACATAGCTCTTTCTTTTCCGAGCAATCTACCAACGAAATGAGATAGCACGTTATATGACAACTAAAGCATGAAATATTGCTGCTGTATAGACGTAGTACTTCTGCATCAAAAAATTTAGTTAATTAGCAATGTAAAAAACATTTATTTTTCTATTTTTTTAATTATCTAAAGCTTCTTTGCAATTTTTATACTTCATTTTAAAAGTCTGAACTTGCTATGGAGATTGTCAAAGCTTTTTGATTACACAAAGCCTAAAGGGGTAATCAGCGAATCAGTATATAGGAATCCTTACGGAACTTAACGTAATTATTTCCTTACAGAATATTTGACAAACCGGCCACCGAATCTGCAACAACTGACAAATACAGTATTAAAATTAGAATGTGGAAACCAAAATTATTATTTTTCAAAAAAGTGTGCTGTGAAAATTTTGATGTATTCTGACATTTCCTTCAGTTTGTGTGTTAATTTCCGCTCTGTTAAGTGACAGCTGAACTGAACGAAAAGTTCTTAAAGATTCACTGGTCAGTAACATGCAGTTTCTGTTTATCACGTTCTTACTTAAAGTTGTTACTGACTGGTTGGTTCCCCCGATAGTCTAAAGAATTAAGCTTTTATCAGGGAATTAGAAACGAGGAGAAAACCAAACTTTTCATAGTAAAACACACAAAACATATGGGAAATCACTTTTTTCCTAAGACGAATTTGTGACGTTTTCATTTAAAAACGTCGCAAATTTGAATGTCGTTTAAGTAAATCATCGCTGTCATTTTCTTGTAATAGTTGATTTATTTTTAAACCAAAATATAAAATTTCATACAACATCATTCTGGTCAAATTGAAATAAAAGCTTACTACAATTCGTTTGGTCATTAAATCAATACACATTACATAGATGGCAGTGATGGCCGTACAAATTTGGTGAAATCGTACCAAAAACTACCACCTGGGGAAATTTCAAGTTCAAAAATTGTAGGAAAAGCAAACCAAATTTACAAAATATAGGAACGTGCGATAATTTTGTGATTAAATAATTTTTTTTTTCATATTTTTCTGTAAACATGTGAGACATCTTACGTGCACTAGTAAAACTAAAGATAAATTTAGCAAGTACATATTGTTACGTTTTTGCCTTGTCAATTAAGGTTCGTACAGAGAGTATAAGGAATATATGTATATATTCCCATAATTTTTGGGTTCGTATCACTGGATTGTGAATAATACAAAATCAATTTAATTTATCACCAACGAATTTATTTATTTCACACAAAAATTATTACAACACAATTTATTAATAAAAATTCACAAAATCATTTTATATAAATTACTCTCAAATTTTACTAAACACTAATAATTTTTATTTCCACTAAAACACTTTTTAAATCACTTTTTAATTCCTCTTTAATCTTCACACTATCGCTTGCCAAATACTACTAATAATCTTACAAGTTTACACTATCGCGTTCCAAATTCAAATAATCCAATTCGATCTTGTTCGCCTTTTTATATACACAAACCAAACTTCTCGAAAGTTCATGACTTTTCCAGTTAAAATAGTGTAGAAACATTTAGAACTGTTTTATCATGGAAAATTCCATTTTAGTACAGTAAAACATTGAGCTATTAGTTTAACTTATTCTATCACACACTAGGTGTCACCGTCACAATATTATTTTAATTCGTCAGAGCCAACCTTGATGTATTTTACAAATAAAAGTTCGAAATAATATATTTTAGAAATAATTTTATTTTAATATTTCTGCAATTATTATTTATTTAATACCAATATAGCCTTCGTGTAAATTGTTGTTAAAGATATGTAGAAAACTTTTATATAAACATTTTATAATATTTTTGCTTTTTTCATTGAAAAACTTGAAGCTGAAATACACCATTTTGACTATCGATTCCTATGGAAATCAGTGAAATGTTATACCACTAAAAAAGCTTCTAAAAATACGTCATGCTGATTATGGGTCTATACTCTAGCAGGCTCTGATAAGATGTCAGCTTTAAAAATTTCAAGGCGTGAGATTTAGAATGGCTCAAATGTTTAGCTACATGAATTTATTTTAAGCTACTTGAGGTCACTTAATCGGAAGATGGTATTTAATTTTGAGAATTGGAAATGAAGGGGGAATAAATGTTAAAATGTTTCTTTAAAATAAAGCAAATCTTTGAATGCAATTTTTATTTTTGTTGTCCTTAGACTACAGAAATATCCTAAATAATTGCGGTTTCGATCTGATAATGAGTATTATGAAAAAATTATTCTCAGACATCTTATCTAGCTACACCGACTGAACTGCTCACCTTTATTACTTTCTGTACTAGAATATCCTATATTTTGATAATCCTCATCAGATCGAAACTCGAATTGCAAACTCGTAATAATTAACGGTTTTCCTAAAAATAATTATGTGGCTTAGTCTAGTAGTTTATTTATTTTTGGGGTGTTTTGCATTAATTTGTGGTAAACACACATCAACATTTATTAAATGTAACTAATTTTATTAAGTTTGGCTTAATTCGTAATACCTCCCAAACTAAAAATTAAAAAAAAAAAATACATTTATTAAACCTTGCTAAATTCATGCCCCAAATTTTTCTCCAAACAGACGATTATTTATTTTTCCGAAATTCAAGATTTGTTCAAGATTTTTTTTATTTCAACTGAGCATTGAATAACATGATCTTAAAGCACATGCCCAAGAGAAATGTCTGCCTGAATATAAAAAACAATAGTTTATGCTCCGTTTAAAGAACTCATTAAAGAAAATAAAGGAATTTTGGCTGCGGAAAATAAGGTTTTGCTGTTTTTTACCCAAACCCCAAATTTTTAAATTTTTTAAATTTTTAATTTCCTTTCCCATCATGTGCCAGGTTCAATTATTTAGAATATTTTATAGTTCTTAACATTTTGTAATTTCATTATTCCCGAATATTTACAAACCTTTTCTTTAAGTTTCAAAATTTCTAAACTTTCCAAATTCCGAATAAAACAATTTTAAACCTACTTTAAATTTCCTAATTCAAAAATTCCTATTTTGTATTTTAATTTTTAAAAATCACAAAACTATTTTTAAATTTCAAAATTTCCTAATCTAAATTGGAGTAAAATTTCCCTAAATTTCCAAATACGTATCTAAATTCCTTATACTCACAGAACGTCAAAAAAATTGTGAAGGCTCAAACCAAAAAATATCTACTTAAATGTAGACAAGAATTTTTCGCCTCGCTAAACCGTGAAATTATCTACTTTTTTAGTGAGGTATTTGGCATCTAGCACGTGAGATGTAAGAGACCTTGTGAGTTATTCCTAGATTTCTTGTGGCTAATTTTTGATTTTAATGAAAATTTCAAACTATAATGAAACTTGTACTGTTTCCGAATAAGCAAGATGCACTATGGCCCTCGTGCCTTAAAGCATAGATATATTTCTATGCTTAAAAGTCTTGGCCACAACCTGTCGCTTTTTTCTCTTTATACAATTTCTCAACTCATTTAAATGTATTTTATAACATTTGATCGGGGGCGAGTAGACAAGAAAGCATAGACGCAACAACAACGTCAAGCAACATTTGCCATGATTAGTACAAATTTGGGTGACCGCACGGGAACTTGATTTGATGGTGGAACGAAATTTCGCCCTCCCTCACCCCCAACACCGATGGAAAAAATAGTGAAATCACAAAAAAATCAAAACTTTTCTGGACCAAGGGAGTGGCCACTTCCGGTTAGCCCATTTGGAAGTAAAATTCACTGGGACCTCCCAAATTATCAAAAAAGCTTAAATCTGAAGTTACAGTTCGATCGGTTAAACCATCTGGGCTGTAGAGAGGACACAGACTGACAGACTGACAGAAGGATAGACTGACAGACAGACATCATTTCGAAACCCACTTTTTCGGACTCAGGGGACCTCAAAACAGATGTATCACTAAAAATCTCAAGGTCCCCAACATTTTCATGATTACTATACTTTATTTTACTAGAGTAAAAGAAAGTAAAAATAGTTAAAGTTGCATAAAATGTATGGAAAATTACTCAAAAAGAATTTTATAAAAAAGTAGTATCTTTCAACCGGACACCACACGTTGTGTTGATTCGACAAGTTTGCGCGTTTCTCATAAATCATTTTGTGTTGACTCGACACATTAATGGTGGTGTTAACTTCTCCCTCCGTAAAGATCGGTGTCTCGAGGTTCAGAAATTCAATTTCCTGGGTTGAATTCCTGGTTGATCGCTGGAAATTCCATCTTGATAGATCGGCTTGTTGATAAACAGCATTCTTCTTTGACGTCTCAATCTAGGTTCGGTGGCGAGAAAAATTACCACTTAGCAGATGACAATGGTTATGATACTGAAGTCAGCTTCTTTACGCTCGTTGAATAGTTCTTGAAGTTGTTCGACATTATTTAGATACAAGTTATGTAAGTATCCTGGGTCAATTTTGATGCTTCTTTCCGTTATATTTGCTTTTAGTACCGGTGACACCACTTGGGATATCCTTGCCTCTCTGTAAAAGTTGATTCGCCGATTTTTAATGTTTCATTACAATATTGAATTAAAAAATTTCCATCAAAATGTTTACTTCTGTTACTATAAACGATGTTTCCTTTAAAGTCGCTTACGAAGATTTTATTATCGTTTAAGGGTTCGATGATATGATTCTTTGTCAGGTGAGCCTGCGATCCATTTCCACGCGCTTCCGATCCAATTTATTGTTCTTCTGGTTCTTGACTTTTGTCCTTTAAGTTCTGAAATCCATTGCGAGATTTGCTTTCTTTGGTGAACCAATTGAGCTCGAATTTTGCTTCCTTGATGAATGTTATTGATCGTTGGTGTTAATCGTTCAATCAGTTCTTCGTAGTTGTCCAAATTGATGATGTGGATTAGTTTAAAACTTCCATTAATAATTCGCCCATTTCCTTGTTACTTTGGTATTGTATTCGTAGATGTTACTGCTGTTATATTGATTAATTCCTTTACTGTTAGTTCCTTGTACTCGTTTTAGAGGCATCTGACGATTTCAATTATCATATAATGGACTCTTTTGACAGTTCCATTTGTCTCACTTCTTTGTGATGGTGTCAGGTAAATTTTAACTCCCAAAGTTTTTAGATAGTCCATAAATATAGGACTTACAAAGGTTATTTCATTGTCCATCACAAGTATTTTAGGTACAGAGAAGAAATGCATTGCTTTATCCTTCACATGTGGAATGAATTTAGTTTTGATGCGAAAAAATTTCACAAATTTTGTAAATTTTTCCACACATGAAATGAAATATACTTCTCATCTTTGATTTCCATTATATCGATGTGGAGTATCTTTGTCGGATACGCCGGAATGGGTGTTTCTGGATTTCCACGCGACTATATATTTGTTGATGTTACAGGTGTCACAGGTTTGCGTATGCTTCTTTATTAGACTACGCATTCGAGGGAAGTAGTATTTTTCCTATATTTGATTTTTATTTTCTGCATGATTCCGGTGTGCCCATTTGTGTTCTTCTCTTATAATAGCAAATTGGTTTTCCTCATTGCTTATGTCCGTCACCACTGTTTGTGTTAATCGTATCTTGTAACCAGAGAAATTTTCTTTAAAGACTTCCTGGAAAATTTGAATATATTCTTCAGGTATTTTTATTCCATTGATTCTGTTCGGATTTAGTTTTTCTCGTAGAATTCTCTTTAGGGTTTCTTTACTTAGCTCAGACAGGCTAATGTGATGCCTTTGGTAAGATGGGTGCGGTTCTTTCTGAGCGTAAATTTTTTTGCCTTTTTTGAATATAAGTTGATTCCTAAATACGTTGATCGGCGCTTCGCAGTAGCATATTAGATTCGTAGAATCTTCCTCATCACTGTGAAACGTTCCCTCTGTAGACCTAGGGTGTCTGCTTCCAATTCTACCCTTGATTGGGCATCCGCGACTTTGTTGATGCATTTCGCATTCCATATTTCTCTACGCGTGCTTTCCATCTCTTTAATTTGGCATTGTGGTTTTTATTGCTTATTGCAAATGTTAGTGGTTAATGATCCGTCATGATTCTAATTTTTTTTTTGCTCCGTATAAGTAGTTTCTGAGATTATCTAGGGCCGAAACTATAGCCAGCCTCTCCTTCTGAAGGGTCTGTCCTTGCTGATATCACCCTGGGATAATACTGCGCCTATTGCGGATGATGAAGCATCTGGTGTCGGAAGGAACTGTTTGTTGAAGTCCGGGAAGATTAATATATCCGTGGAGGATAGTAGCTCTTTGATATGCAAAAATGCTTAGATTTCTTCCTTGTTCATCCTGATTTGTACCTTTTCGGACTGTGTTGCTTTTGTTTGTGCGTTTTCTCCTCTTGTAAGGTTGGTTAGTGTCTTGGCTATCTTTGCGAAGTCTTGTATAAAACGCCTGTAATAGGACGCTAATTTTCTTACTGATTCCGATCTCACCTCCAGCTGATCTGATTTTAAATTGAACCATAGTTGGGATGGCGTTATTGGTTAATTCTGGTTTTATAAAGTTTTTATTTGCTCTTGTGTTGATTAGGAATTTGAGAATATTGCTGTTTTTTAGCCTATACTCTAGGTATGGTACCCTAGAGAGGGTTCCATCATAAAATTTACCTCCGAATCATCTTCGGTATACTGATCGTCATTGGATATTTCGCTTTCCGTATTGTCGTTGACCAATTGGTTATAATAGTCTTCTTCTGGTTGCGTTTCCATGTGGTTGTGGTCATCCTCTGTTGTCTAACTGGTTCGTAACGGTGAGAATAATCTCGTTTTGCCATTGGATTATCTTATTGGTTGGACTGTTGATATAGTTCACATGTCTCGTTTCCATTGATGGGTCGATATTCATTGGCGTTGCTGGCTTCGGATTGTTTGGCCTTGGTGATGGTAAGTTGTTTTGATTTTGGTTAACGTTTTGATTTTGGTTTACATATGGTAATCGGTGATTTTGGTGTTGTATATTGTAGGCCATGTTTCTCCGCTCTACTGGTATGGTAGCACCGTTTGTTCGCGGATTTGGTGAGTTTTTATATGAAATTTGATTTATGGAGGCTGTTATCACGTTGTTGATATTTCTTTTGTGTATGGACAAGTTTCTGAAATTCAGGTTTTGAATTTTCAGACAGGATGCGTATGCCTCTGGTAGCGTGGTTGGATTTTGAATTATAAGCGTCTTAGATAAATCTCCAATCAGCCCGCGGATTAAAATGTATAAAGCTCTATTCCTGTATGTTTTAACCAAAACGTTGATTGTTTCAGCTGAGTAGTCCTCCGGTTTTACCTTGTTGACTATTAATAATAATTGATGATTTACAGTAGCAGAGAATTCATTTACTGTCATATTTTTTGTGTTATGGTGCTGAGCTGGTATTCTAGCGTACCGAGATCCCTTTTATCTACATAGTGTAGGGACAGCCATTTTTTTTGTCGTCCATTCCTCATTCAAAATATTATAAGATATTAAAGTGGAGTCGGCGTTGCCTCGAATTTTTTGTCTTATTTGTTGAAGTATTGTCCTATAGATCAGTTTATCTCGCATTATGTTGTAGTCGCGTAGTATAGTTTCTACGTTATGTACCCATGAGATATATTGCGTGGGATTCTCATCGAATACCGTCAGTTCTTTCACACAATCAGGTAGCCTGCTTATATCTTTCAGGTCTTGTTCTTTTCTTGGTGGTACCAATGTTGTTGTTGTTACGTGAATCACAGTGTTTTCTAATTTTTCGAGTTGTCTTTCGATTTTTTTTTTTGTTAGTTCGATTTGCGCGTTCAGGGTCCCAGTTAATTGCTGCAAGGCGGTTTGAATTTGAACTAACTGTTCCGTCATTTTTTATTAAATTGAGTTGTATAATATTCAGATTTTAGTTATTATAATTTTATTATTAAAACTTTTTATTATTAAAATTTTGTATTAAAACTTACATTAAAATGAGTTGGATTTTCATTTCCAATATCATGTGGTTTTGCGTTTCCAACAGATTTTTTGTGAGTATAATCCGGGTGATTGTACACTTGAGACCAGTTGAGACCGTACTGCGGTACGTTTTAACTGTCCTAGCACTCAATTTGTTGCTAAAGTTTAATATTTGCTATAGACTTGCACTTTTTGTTAAGCACTGTAGTTTAATATTTGCTACACTCTTAAACAAATTTCCACAATAATAACCTTACCGACTGTTCTCTATTTAATAACTAAACTTAAAACTAAAACATTACAAAAATATTTTATTGTTTTATACAATAAAAATAGTTGAAGTTGCATAAAATGTATTATCTTTCAACCGGACACAACACACGTTGTGTTGATTCGACAAGTTTGTGCGTGTCTCATAAATCACGTTGTGTTGACTCTACATTAATGGTGGTGTTAACTTACGTAATATATAAAATTGCCTTATGTAAATTACACGTTTCTTACGTATAAAAAACTGTCTAAATTACATAGTGTCTTTTACTCGCCCAACTGTGAAGAGTAGTGTATTTTACTCGCCCAACTGACCAAAAGGCTAATTACAACAAACTCTCACCACAATGGAGCTCATAAAAAGCCAGTGTTTCATTCTCTGGCTCATCGGTTGCATAACATTCCTATGTCAACGTCCGAATTCGACTTGGAGAAAAATGTCATTCAAGACACAGCGTTGATAAACGGCTACGATATCAAGTTCGTTCCTTTAATTTTAAACAAACATAAACGGAAAAGACAGATTAGCGAAGACCGCCATTCGAAACCTACCGCACAATGAAACAGATACATATGTTTACCTTATTACCCCTCGAACACCAATAAGTTTCAAAAGGTTCTATTTTGAGCTTAAATTTGAACCTTTTGAATCTTTTCATATCTCAACTATAAGCAAATACAAAAATGTCACTTCACTGTCATCCAGGTCTGGCATTTATCAAATTGCGTGTACCAAATGCGATGGAAAATACATCGGGCAGACGGAAAGATATTTTTACAATGATTTCTAGGAACACACTCAAATCCAGTGTTGCGGATCATATATGATTAATAATAGAGGCCAAGAAGTAGATGTTAGCAATTCCAAAATTATAAAGATGGTAACTGATGTTTGGAAACTCAATGCTTTCGAATCACTGGAAATGGAGAAAAATAAATCCGTCTTAATGAATACCGAGGATAGACCGATTTCTTCTAATTTATTTAAAGTAATCAATTCCTTATTTAAGTAATAGAGGATAACTATTTTTATTTCAAATTTTAATCAATCTAATTTTTTGTCAATTTTATTTACATTTTGTTTTTGACAGTATTTATTTTATTTTCCTTTATTTATTATAATTTTTTTTTTATTATATTGTAAATTTCCTAGTATTAACATACACGTTAAGTTGTCACGTTATGAACTTTCTCCTCTCTTGGTTTTTTATCCACATAAAGCGCAAAATAAATACAAAATCTATTAAGCGGACATTTTAATGTTTTTAGTCATTAGTCTTCCCTCGAAAAAAAGGATCGGTTTTTTAGCAAAAAGTTTAGAAGTTGGCAAAATAATTTAAATATGGGGACATTCGAATAAAAAGGCCAGTCGTTCTATTCGAAGTTAAGAACCGACGTTTTAAATTGACATTTGTACTCCAGAACAAAATTACACAAAATTCATCTTGGCAAAACATTTTTGTGTCATAAGACCAAAAATACATTGGTAACAACAAAGCGAAACTTAGAAGAGAAAATTAGAAAAAAAATCGTTAATTTCAAATTTTGACTATTAGCAAAAAGTTGCTGCATTTTACACGAAAATAAGAATCGGTCCTCTTAAATAAATAAACGGAAGGAGCCGGTCCTTTTTTCGAGGGAAGACGGATTTGGGTAATCTTTTTTTGAAATAATCTAAACACTTAATTTTATCATTACTGTACATGTATTCAAGTATAATATATACCACGATTGAGAAAATAAAATACTACTCCACCCACGCGGCACTTACTATAAAACACGAATAAATAATTTCCATTCAAAAAGCTACCTAGGTAGTGATTTCTTGCCAAACAGACCAATATTTTCAAAAGATCGCGATTTTTCATTAAAATTTGTCAACACAATAACTACATAAGACATATTATACTTAATGTATATCAATCAAAAATCACCGTAAGGCGACTTTCTTAAATTTAGCGTCTTACGTCGTCTCAAGTCTAAATATACACATAAATACAACACAAACATAATATAATTAACGCATAAATTAAAAAATTATGATGCATCACATCTGGCTCTAAAATTATGTATTTTTATCTTTGATTATTTATTTTCAGTTTCCTTCTATGGCGCTAGTCACATTGCAATGCCACTACAAGAAGCAAAAATATCAACAAATATAAGATTACGATTTCGAACGCAACAGACGTCATCAATAATATTATTGGCTGCTGGACGAACCGATTATTGTCTGTTAACCCTGGAAAGTGGTCGGATAAAATTAATTTACAAAATAAACGAACATCATGAAGAGCTTTGGTCACCGAAGGCTATTCAACTGAATGATTTGGAATGGCATGATGTGGCGATATCACGTTACGAATCGAATATTACAATGCAGGTGAATGAACATTTCATCAAAAAGATTTTACCGCAAAAAATTGGCGAGCTGAATATTCATTTTGGTGTATTCATTGGAGGGGTGAGAGATCTTCCGGCGTCATACTTAAGCACAATGGAAAGTTATCGGGGCTGCATATCGGATGTGTACTATAATAATATTAATGTTTTTAAACGGGCGCGAGAACGTTCCAAAAATGTCGAGAGTGTTAAAGTGTCGTGGAATTGTGCGGCTGAATTTGATGCAGGTATACAAGAAGGTATTAGTTTTATAGAGGAAGACGCTTTTATGATGATGCAAAAGCAGGGCAGTAAAACCGGTGAAACATGGAGCCTAGAGATGCGAACCATCGAAAGTATGGGCACTATTTTAAGCAATATCGGGAATAGTAATTGGCATGATTTTATTACAATCGAGATAGTGGATGGTAAACTAAGATTATTAGTGGCCAAAGGTGCTAACACTGTAGAATTGGTGCCAGATAAAATTGTTTCCGACGGAAAATGGCACAACATTTCTATTTCATTTAATCCTAATTTTGTCGAAATCATACTCGACGACAAAGTTAATCATGCCGCATTTGCTAACGGAAGCAGCCAAATAATCGAACTGAGTGAAGATTTTTTCATTGGCGGTATAGATGAATCGAGACGAAGGCGTGCAACCTTAAAAGGATTTCGATCATCCGAATATAGCTTCACGGGCTGTTTACGCAATATATTTACAAACAATCAGCAAATTGGATTCCCATCTATGAAAATTACGCATGGCGTAACAGTCGACTGTGTCTGGAAATATTCATGCATTGAAAAACTTCCATGTATTATAAGCGCATCATGCCACCAATATGGAATAGATGAATTTATATGTTCATGCGATCAAGCCTATTGTATGCGAAATGATTTTGCGTCACGTTATAAAATATTTTCACGAGTGGCACAAACTCACCAAGTGGAACTGATTGGCGTAAACCCAATACAACTGTTAGAAAATGACTCAATATATCTGTCACCATTAAACATTGAAGTTCTTTTTGATTATTCGAAGCTCGCAATTCCAGAGAATGAAATCTTATTTTATATCGTCCAATTCCCAAAATTCGGAAGTGTTGCTATTGCACAAGATAACAGCTCAACCGGAGGACATACCAAATATTTCACTTTTGCTGATTTATCTAATGATCGCGTGAAATACATTCACAATGGCGGCGAAAATTTCTCCGACCACTTAACTATCGACCTACAACTCGAAACGAAAAATAATAAAATTCCCGAAACCCTCCAAGGAAAACATCGATTTGTTCTACACTTTAACATAACACCAGTAAATGATAAACCTAGCCTACAAAACCCACCGAATCGAATCCTTCGCCTTACACAAGGCATACCGAAAATTATTGAAAACGATATATTAAACGCAGACGATCCGGATAGTCCACCGACATCGCTGATCTATACAATAAAAACACCACCGTACGGTATTTTCGAAACGAACGGCAAGCAAACACTAAGTTTTTCACAAGACGAGATAAATCGTGGTATTGTTACTTATATCGTGGCCGGGCCTAACGAAAACGATTTGTCCTATGAAATTGAACTGACGGTTTCAGATGGTATGGAAACGAGTAATTCAGTATTATTAAAAGTATTTGTGGTCCCGTTGCAATTACATATGATCAATAATACGGGTATGGTGCTGGTACATAAGTCTCACGGCCTGATTACGCCGTGGAATTTATCGTTTATCACAAATTCAGACGATGATAATGTGAACATGCAGTAAGTAAACCAGTTCTTGCATTAAGAAGTAACCTAATATTTGTTTTATAAATTTTAGATTCGATATCATGCAACAACCTCAGTATGGAGTCCTGCAAAAAGTGAGAACAGTCGATCAATCATGGATTGCAGTCGATTCGTTTACTACAAGTCAAATTGGATTAGGCCAAATACGATATCTACACACTCTTGAGCTTCCACAATATGATGAATTCAAGGTAAATTTTGTAAAATTATAATAATTGTTTATTCATATCATGAACCTTTAAAATTATAGTTTACCGTCTCTCTTGGACCTATCAAAACAGCCAACTATGATTTTCGCATCACATTCACAAAACTTGTAATTGGAATTCAACAACAAATCGATTTGTATCTCAATGGTACCTCAGAAGCTATCATCTCAAGTGATTTTCTCTACCATCAGACCACACCAATTTTATCATTTTCCAAAAACGTCATATACACCGTTATAAAACCACCAAAATATGGAGTTATTTATATTGAAGGACATCCTGAAATAGCTGAGGTGTGTTACTTTTCCGGCGGATGAATAACCGAACACTGACTTATTCTTATTTTTCAGCCTATGGATTCATTCACCCAATACGAAATCGATCGAAATCTATTGCGCTTTCGAACATATAAAACATCGTATTCAAATTTCTCCGATATTTTCGAATTCACCGTCTCTGTCCCAGAGTGCGAAGTGGTCGAAGGGATAATCAATATAATTTATGCTCCAACAGATTTACTTATAAATCAGCTGACTTATCAAATAAGTGACAAAATTTTTGTCAGCGAAGGTGATCGCCAGTTATTGTCACGTCGAAATTTTGATATCCTATTCAATAACAATCCCCGACTACTGAATCATTTAATATTTAAATTATCCGACTTGCCGAAATCTGGGTCACTGTGTACGTACGATCATCGTACATCAAATGTATTTCCAATTTTAGAATTTACACTGGATAATTTGTATTTGGACGACGTATACTATTGCCATGATGATTCTGAAACGACAAAAGATGAGTTTAGCCTGTTAATAGTATCGAACGATAAAAGTGATTTTCAATATGTGTCAGAAATTCAAATCGAAATCAAATTACTCAACGATAACGGACCCTATCGTGTTTTTGATCAAGTCTTTCATGTAGTTCGTGGTGAAAGTAAAATATTATCCGGGTTTGATTTGAAATATTCAGATCCCGATTTGAATACAACAACTGAAGATATATTTTACACCCGAATTAGTATTAAAAATGGTGAGCTAATACGGACCGATAATGGAATCCGTGAATCATTTACCCAATCGGATTTGGATAATCGAAAAATTACGTTTCGGCATGCGGGTGGAGATTATGGATGGATCAATTTTATTGTGACCGATGGTCTTTATGAAGTGCACGGATCACTAGAAATTGAAGCATCGGATCCATTTTTAAAAATTAAAGAGACAAACGCCAGTGTGGTACAAGAGGGGAAGTATGTTGTGATCAAATCGACTGAGCTCTCGGTAGAAACGAACCTCAATTCAAAGCCTGATGAAATGGAATATCAAATATTGGAGGAACCAAAATATGGGTTAATCAAGTTGCTTAATCAAACGAGTTTGAGTTCGATTAAAAATTTTACTCAGCTCGACATCGATAATGAGAAGTTGGTATACTATAACGTTGAGGTGGCTTCAATGGATCGGATAAAATATCGAGTGACTACTAAAGGTATATGGAGTGAAGGTGAAATTTTAATTCGTATTTATCCGATTGCCTACTGGGAGTTGCTTAAAATTAAACGTAATCAAACATTGTACGTAGAAGAGTCGACGAGTGTTAAAATTACCAGAAATATCCTCGAAATTTATCATCCAAGCATTTCGCCTGGAGATGTAATGTATCTCGTGACGCAATCACCTCATCATGGTTATCTAGAAATACAATCGATCACATCCGATGACGAATATAATTGCAAAGTATTCGATCAGTCAACTGTCAACTCAGAAAAAATGTACTACATTCAAGCAGGCGTTAACCAATCATCGGATTATTTTGCATTCGACGTAACTAACGGTATCACCTGGTTAAAGGATTTATGGCTTAAAATTATCATAATTCCCGAGTTTATATATATCAAAACAAAAACTATTGTCGTCGAGGAAGGTAAAAATATCCTTATCCAACCAGATCACATGGTACCGATATCCGAGTATTATGTCTCCAAAATTATGGAGTATAAAATTATCCAACAACCTGCTTTTGGCGAACTCAAATCTGGCAAAAGTAAAGTGAAACGTTTCACTCAAAAGCAGCTTGAAGCTGGAGTAGTATACTATGTTCACGATGGAAGTGAAAATGCCACCGATCGAATTCAGCTAATCGCAGTCACACGTTTCAAAGAGAGCGCACCGTATGATTTAAATATAGCGATTAGTCCAGTAAATGATGAAGTACCCTTGGTTGTCACCAATACCGGGCTTCATGTTTGGATCGGTGGTCGAAAAATAATTACAAGTGTTGATCTCATGGCACAAGATTATGATACGGCAGCGGATAATTTACGATTCGTAATACGGCAGGTCAAGGCCGGATATATTGCACTAAGCGATGATTTTAAAATGAAAATCAATAATTTTACGCAATCTCAGATCAATGAGGGAAAGGTTTTCTTCATTCACGATAATAATCAAATGCATTCAGCGTACATCCGATTCTATGTAACCGACGATGTACACAACACAACCGAGCACGTGCTCGAAGTAATTTCAAATCCGGTTGCCCTCGAAGAAATCAAAAATGAAAACCTACATGTATTCCCAATGACACGAAGGACAATCACAATCGATCAACTACAGTATCGTTGTTCGGATCATGAGCGAGAGGTTAAATATATCGTAACAATACCTCCACAAATGGGTAGAATATTTTACGAGCACATCGAATCCGGCTCAACAGTCGAAGTCAATGAATTCACCCAATCCGACATCGATCATGGCCGAATAGTGTACGAGCACAATAATTCAATGGCCGAATTAAAATCCAACGATTCATTCACATTCGATGTAGCTTCATTTTTAGCACAAAATTTAATCGACCAAATATTTTACATCGATATATCGGTATCGTCTGGTGGCTTGTTGCGATTCCTTCCAGTTCCTAAAATCAATGTAGATGAAGGTGACATTTCACCGATCAAATTAGATTTATCCAAAATATTAGAGTATCTTGAAACTCGAGCAGGAATTCAATCACCTGAATTATCGGTCGAATCGTATAAACCGCATTTCGGCCAAATCGAACTAATCGACTTTGACAATTCGAATAAAAATAAACGATTTTCAAATAAATTTAACATTAACGACTTTAATTCGGGTAAGGTAATATATCGCCACGATCATTCAGATAGTCTGGAGGATAAAATATCAATGTCAATCTATTTATTACCCGGCCAGATATTTTTATGCAACATCTCAATACCGGTAACCATAAATCCAATAAATGATCAACCTTTTGATTTGATCACCAAAACTCCATTGATTTCGGTTGTCGAGGGGGAGAATAAAACAATCACTAAATTGGATTTATACACGCAGGACGCCGATACCGATTCAAAAGACATATTATACGATATAATTAGCGGACCTCGATTCGGTAAGTTACTAAAAATTAGCGATGAAGGAGTACCCATCGATATTATTACGTACGGTAACCAATTTAGTCAAAAAGATGTAAATGACAATCGAATTATATATTCACATTCTGGTCCACCACATTCAACAAAATTTTACTTCCGAGTGACTGACGGAAAATTTCCACCGTCTCATGTGGTTTTCAATATAACCGTATTGCGCGCCAGTATTAATGTAGATACAAATAACAATGAGGTGCTATATGTGCAGCAAGGTTTCCGAACAAGCCTGTTAGAACCGAAACATATTTCGATAAATACGAATGTGTATCGCGGTCGGTTAATGTATAATGTGACGCGTACACCGTCAGGTGGTTTAATATTATTGAAAAATAATCCAACCCTACGGTTTAGTCATACCGAATTGGAAAAAGAGGACGTATCGTATGCGCAGACCGATAATAATAAATCGAATGACACATTCCAGCTGAATGTTCATATACCGAATACTAATTATGGGATAGCGATTGATATACAAGTCATTGTTGAACCATTTATTATAATTAAGCCTATTTCCATATTGGCTGGAGATAAAATTCGATTAAGTTCAACATTCCAGACGGATCCCAGCCAGTTGACAATAAATAAGTATAATCCTAAATTCATAATTACTAAAAAGCCAAAATATGGGAAATTCAAAAAAATTATTCGAAATTCTGGTGAAATAACGGAACCTGCTGAAAACCAACTCAAAGACATAGTGTCATTTACGTATAAGGAGCTTAAAAGTGGGATTATTTATTTCATTGCTCGAAAGCAGTCCAATGAAGATTTTGTATCAATCAATGATAGTTTTGAATATATTTTACAAATGAAATCCATTCCACCGGGGCAAAAAATTATTCCGATCGAAATATATTCACACAAGCGATTATTAATGAACGGAAATGATAATGTGAATGTGATTCCGACCGAAAGTAGAGTTACAACTTCAGATTATATATTGTGGGTTATAATAGCTTTTTCGATTCTGGTAATTATTATAGTGATTTTAATACTGGCAAAATGTATATTTAGATCACGTAATCCTAAAAAGGATCATCCACCAACCCTACCAAGACCTGATTTAATGACAATGAGTAATATAAATAATAGTCGTGGTATTTATTCCGTACCTTCAGAAAGTGATTCCATGCCGGTTACTGCCGCATCAACTCCGCTGCCAGTTTTAAGTAATGTACCTCACTGTAAAGTGTATCCAATTGGGTTAGAACCCGATATGCATGATTCCGAAACAGATGAAATGATGATAAATGAACTAAATCATGATAATTCAGGTGCAGGTTTAGGTCGATATCCGTATGGTGTGGATGATACAGATGATTGGAATTCAAATTTGGACGGACAAAATGAGGTTAGCTACTCAAATATTGCACAGCCCACACAAAATAATCAAACATTACAGCATCCAAGAAATAATCCGCTACTTAGACGAAATCAATATTGGGTATAGTTGTAATAGTAATAATTAATTTTTAATTAAGTATTTAGGTTTTTATATAAAAAATAAGATAGGCGTGCGGTTTTTTTTTTGTAAAAAACCCCACAAGTTAACTGAATCCAATAGGGTGCTCTTAAAGATTTACATACATATATTTATTTTATTGAAAATTTCGAATAATATTATTGAATTATAAACGATGATGATAAGTGTGTATCAAATAAATATTTTAAAGATTAATCCAATGTGTTTGATTTTACAAAAATTTAAATAACCTTTTTCTTTATTACAACGGTATCTTCAATCCGTTCAACAACTACAAGCTTATTTTGTTTTATAACTACAAATCTTAATATAACTGCTGCAATTACGACGAATACAGTGGCCAGGAAGAAGAAAAATCCAAAGACATCCCACAGCAAATATTGTGAAAAACTCAAATCTCGCGCTTGTGAACGAAGATGTTTAGCCCCTTTGTGCCGACAAACATATTCAATCCAGTATATTATCTCATCTAGTGGCTCATTTAAATTATCGCGAAAAATACGTGATATTTCTTTTGCCCGTTTATGCATTTTTTTATTTTCTAATGCTTCGGTTAACGTTTGCCGGAAAGTTAACTCATTCAAATCATTAAATTTAATTATAATGGCATAACCTTTTTGTTCTGCTCGAAACGCATTTTTTTGTTGATCGCCATAAAACGGTGTAATCAGCATCGGTATACCACGGTATATACTCTCTTGCATTCCATAAATGCCTCCGTGCGTTATAAATAGAATTACATTAGGATGCGAAAGGATATGATTTTGCGGCATCCATTTTTTAATCATTACATTTGATGGTAACCCAGGATAATTATCCAGCTCCAATTTCCAGAGGACGCGCTGTTTCAATGATTTGAACGTGTGAATGAAAGCACGAAGCTTATCCTTAGGCAGTTCGGACGCCTTAATAACGGTTCCCCAACTAAAATATATCACTCCATTTCCAGCCTCGTCAAGGAATTTCTTAATTTCATGAGTTAAATGTTCTTTTGATTTTTTGCCTAAATTTAGTCCTCCAATTTCTAAGGTACCCGGCATTTTGGGACGTGGTTGATCAAAACTTATATGGTTATTAATGAACATAAGAGATTTACGCCTGTCTAATTCCTTTATCGAGGGTAACGTAGTGTTCTCATTTGTTAAAAATCCAAACACTCGTTCTGCAATTCTCTGTTGTCGAGGCAAATAATAGATCTTCCGTCCGATTAAATCAAATATCGATACCAAAACATTTTTACATCGCTGGAAAAATGTCATAGATTCGCTTAGCTCCAGATAGTAATGTGGAACAAATGACCACGGTGTTAGGAGGCCCATTGAATAATCCATATAATCAGCATAACCAAATGATGAGATACTTGCAATCGGTGCTTTAAATTTATGTGCGAACATTAGCCAACTTTCTTGAAAGAATTGTTCACTTATGATTAGATCGAATTTTACTTTCTCATTTTTTAAGAATTGCTTTACATTCACTGTTTCAAATGCGTACTCGCTGGTCACCAATCCCAGGTCCCACACTGAGATTAGTTTTCGTATTACGCCCATATCGCAATTTTTAAAAATTTGCTTTTGTGGAACTAAAATTGAAAAAGGTTAGGTAAGTTAAAAATGGTTCATTGAAATCAATAATAAGTGATCATAATTACTATATTTGTAAATATTAAATGGTGGATCTATCAAAATTTCATGATAATGCTTGTATGGGGTCACATTGGGGTCAGTCTCCAATGCATAATTTGTAATTGCCGTGACCTGAAAAGAAACAAATTTAAGCATATCGGTAATTTTATTTTGGGCAAATACGTAGATCTCACATAGTTAAATGTTAGTGATAATTTCCAAACAAATTCCTTTTGTTAATCATCAGTAGATCACGTTCACATATTAATTAATATTCTACTCCTTTCAGGGGATCTTTTTAATAGCAACAACGAAACGCAAAGTAAATTTAAATATTAGCTAAAACTTTTATATATCCTTTCAATGACTTTCTTATCTATATGACCAAAATTAGTAAAATGAATAAGCTTCAAAGATAAAACTACGAAAATTCAGAGACGGTAATATAGCCAAAACATAACTGGATAATTTATATCGATATCAACTCTTTAGGCAGCTTTGAATTTTGAAACGTATATTATGTACCTCACGATATTTATTAGTTATGCCAAACAAACTAAACTGATCTGTATATTCTAACAAGTCGACAAGCTGGCAATTTTTGCAACAAATTCATTTATTTTATTTTAAGTTATGAATCACAGTTTAAGTGTTTGTATCCGCTAAAAAATTAATCGACTAATTAAAAATTTTAACGACCACGTGTTGTAATGTTTCAAATCAATTACAATAGATTTTTAAACACAAAAAAAAAACATAAATTTTCCAAAAATATCTTGTATCGGAGCCATAATAAATTGACTACGTATATTTTCTTAAACACTTCAGGCTTTGGCGCGAACAAACATTTCATCAATACAATAATAATTTATTTATAACAATAAAAACCAAAACATTTGGTTTTACGTAATATCGCATCACTAATTTATAAAAATTACTTTAGAATATTCAAACATAGACCACCATAAATATACAGATATTTACCTCATGTCCTTTATCAAGCAGACCCACAATTATATGTTTCAAATTAATCCAATGGCTTGTACTAGGAAATGGAAGCAAAATCAAAATTTTATATCCACTCGCATAATTAACCGAAATTAATAGCAAGTACATCAATATGATTAATTGTTGTCGAATCGTCTATTTATAAACAAATTAATTAATGTTTGTTGTTGTTTGGTTATAAATAAAATAAATAAACAAAATAAAATTATAATCGTATTATATAATTAATTAATTTGTGAATGATATAATAATTACCATGTTTCAATTATTTATTATTTTATTTTAATAAAAATTTGTTCGGTTCGCATAATACTAATAATTAAAAATAAGTTTTAATTTTTTTTTATGAGTTTTTGTTTTTTTTAAATACAAACAGAAGGAAATAATTAATTTAAAAATGAAAAAATTCCCTTTGCAATTTTTCTTTCTTTTCTTTGTACACCCAAAAAATTACCGAGATGTTATTGATCTCAAAATTGATTCGCAACTGAACTGATTAATAAAAAAAAACGATTTTACATTGAATTTCTTCTTCTAACCATCTTAAAAGAAAACAGATGATTTATTGTAACGTAACAAATACGCGAAAACACAAATAAATTCTAAATTAATTACGCGAGGTTTAGCTTTTTTCCACGATAATAAAGATCCATACAACTTAAAGCATTTAACAACTAGCTAAATCTACAACTTTATGACTAAAAATCACAGGACTAAACAGCAACAAGTTTTAGTCTACGGGTTTGTACGTTTGAATAACCAATGGAAATTTCAGAATCAACTCAATTTGTCAAATTAATTAAAACTAAATCCTTAATTTTTTTATGGTTAAAATAGCAGCGAACTCACAATATCAAATATTTTTCGACTAGCGATTCTGTATTTTGGATGATTTTCTTAAGCATGATTTTTAGCCTTAATTTAGGCAATCAAAATACATATAAATCATTATTAATTGCGTGCCTATCACTGAAAATGTAATAAAAAAATTATTTTCTTATAATTTGTACAAATTATTTTATGATCGTTGTTTGAATATACATACATACATGTACAGTTGACCTCCAATTTTCAAAACAAATTCGGTCAAAAGATCCCATCGTTCAGTAAAATTGTCTTAAATTGAAACCAACATTTCGTGAATATTGCATAATTCGATCTAAGGGTTCATAAATGTATGAAAGTTATGTATTATTTAATTGGAAAAACCCAAATTAATGAGATTTAATCGCACATAGTGGTATTAACGTAATATAGGCGTTCGCCGTACATATTTGAGATATTATCTATCTAAGTCTAAGCACGTAGGTAATTTTTTTTTGTTTGCTTTTATATACATATGTATATGTAGATAAATTTTAATTCAAATGAATTTATCAATATTGTAAAATTTTGGTTAATAATGTAAATTCCCTTAATCTTTAATAAGATTTAATTCCCTTAATAGTATTTTGATAATTTATACGCCTTGGTTGGTGTTCTTCATATAAAAATTGTACTTCTAATTAGTGAGTCTACAAATCATACAACCAATTTAGGTTTGCCTTGCATTTTAGATGCTTGTTTAGGTGGAAGAATTAGTTATACACAAATACCACTAAAAATCAAACAAATTGTACATTAAAATATATTTTAAGAAAAATAAGAACCGCCGAAATGTAGGCTAACGAATTAAATATCATGCGTTAGCGTTATTACATAAAAAAATGCAAACCAAATTATAAAATTTTATCAGTAACTTTCGAAACTATACTGCAAAATTGCAAATTTAAAATTAATGTCTTAAGCGCAAATCCGCAGAAAAACCAAAATAAAAACTGGCGTTCATTTTTTCACGGTTTCCAAATTTTTCATTGACTTTAGATAAATTCTTCTGGAACTTATTAGAATTTACCATAAACTACTCGTACCATTTTCAAAAAAATGTTTAATTGGTTTAGAAAATTGAATTTTAATTTTTTCGGTCAGAAAACTTATTTGGTACAGCAAAAATTGAACTCCGATTTTCTAGTAGATTCGATAAATTTCCAGAAGAATTTAGCTGAAATAAAGCAAAATTTGGAAATATGTAATTGAAACGTGAAAAAATTAAACGTTTTTGTTTTCGTTTTTCTATGGATTTAGGGTTTTATTAAAGAACAATAAATTAAAGAATTTTGACAATATCAATGTAACTCGTGCTATAAATATAATTTAAAAATTGTAAATAAAAAATACAGGGTGTGTTAACAAGAGTGTGCGATGAAAAATTTTAATTTGAAAACCCTATATGGGGCAACCAGCTAGTCAGTAACAACTTTAAATAAGAACTCGATATACAGAAAGTATGTGGCGTCGATCGAAATTAAATTTGTCAAATTATAAAAAAGCACCTTTGAGAATAATTAAGTACAAAATATTCGCACCATTTTAAGATTCCTAAAAAAACGTAGCAAGCAACAAAATAAAAAAAAATGTTTTTTCGACGTGATTTGAACACGCAACCTGTTGATGCAACAAAATAGTGTCTTCACAACAAAATAGTGAATCGAAAGAGAGTTATTCGCCCACGGGTCACGCCCGATTTCTCAGCGATTGGGGTTACAATCACCTACGTCCAGCAGCAGACAACAAGTCGGCAATCATTAAACTTCTTCAACATTGCAACATATCAGAGACCGAGGTGACTCCTTTTTTTTAATGAGTCTCTGCACCGGCTTTCTGCTAAATTTAAATAACTGTAAGTACATAATTATTTTTATCGGTGCATATTTTAATACTCTCGCGCATCAAATTAATTATCTCACAAAAATATGTTTATATCGGTCTTAAATTAAAAATTATGTTTCTCCTTCACTACCTTCACTAAATTTTTCGTAATGGACCCGATAACAGGTACTCTTCTCCAACCGAGCGTCACTGATGGAGCATCAACATCAGATAATGCGGCAACAGGTTCCGCTCTTGTTACGTTGTCCCCAGCGCAATTGGCGGAAGTTATTAATGATGCAATTGCCAAAGCCGGCGGCATTAATAATACGTCACAAATGACGCAATTAAATTCAAATTCTTCTGTTGCGGGTGGGTTAATTGCTCGAGTGGCTTTTAAACCTCCGCAACCACTTCATAATCAAAATCCAAACGTTTGGTTCGAAATTTTAGAGCAACAGTTTTTAGTTGCGGGTATTACAGTGGAAACAACGATGTACGCACATGCGGTGGGGCGCTGGATGCACGACTCCATGACACTCTCGCGTATTTGATTACCAGCGTGAAGGGTACACATCCTTACACCAATTTTAAAACCGAAGTGATCCGGGTGCTCGGCGAGTCAGAGAAGGCGAAGCTTAACAATCTGATGCATGGCTTGACACTTGGAGACAGGAAGCCGTCGCAGTTGTTGAACAACATGCGATTGAACGCTGGCAGCAATTTGAACGATACAACTCTTCGTCAATTTTGGATGAAGAGATTGCCGCAGCAGGTTCAAATGGTGCTCACACCTTTCGAAAATGAAGGCTACCTGGCGGTCTTGGCGGAACGAGCGGACAATGTGCATGAGACGATGACTCAGGCTCAGGTTAATATCCTTGAGGCGTCTGCTTCTGTCCGAAATGTAAATTCTAATCTTTCGATCGAACAACAATTTTCAGAATTTCGCAAAACATTATTATCGGAAATTTCGGAAATTTTTCAACACAATTCTCGATCTCGTTCAAATTCAAATTCTAATCGCCACTATAAGTCTCGGTCGCAATCCGGTTCTAATAATTCACGACAAAACTCACCATATTTTCGAAATTCTTATTATCAAAGTTCGGGTGATCCGTCGGCCGCAAATAATTTTACTTGTTATTATCATCAACGTTTCGGAGCTAAAGCGCATAAATGCAAAACCGGTTGTCTATTTTTATCTAGGTCTAGTTCTTCCGATAATAATGTGCCAAAAAATTAATAAGTGATTCGCAACTGGCGGAGTGCAATGACTTATCCAAATCCAGCCGCCTTTTAATTTTCGAAATTTTTCTGCAAACGCATTTTTTAATAGATACGGGCGCAGATGTCTCAGTCTTGCCGGCTCGCTTCGTTCGGAACCCAAGGGTCGACCCATCGTTCGGGTTGTTTGCAGCTAACGGCTCTACAGTAAACGCTTTCGGAACCAAAATTTTAAAGCTTGACAGCGGACTGCGCCGCGAATTCTCCTAGGAGTTTATCATTGCTGACGTGTCGATGCCTATTATCGGCGCAGATTTTTTGAGGAACACCGGTTTGCTCGTGGATATACAAAGACAAAGGCTTATAGATCCGTTAACCTCTTTGTGTTCACACGGTGCGCTGTCCTCCATCGATGTTTCTGCTGTATCAAGGATCGACAGGTCAGTGATGGACCCAGGAGTGTTCGACGTTATTTCAAAATTTCCGACAGTAATTTACGGCAACATCAACATGGACAATACAAAACATAACGTGACCACCGATTGCGTACAAACCACGACGACTGGCACCAGACAAATTCATCATCTCAAAGACAGAATTCGAAAACATGATGAAACGCGGGATTTGCAGACCTAGTAGCAGTCCTTGGTCGAGTCCCTTACATTTGGTGTTAAAAAGGATGGAGAGTGGAGACCATGTGGAGATTTCCGAGCACTTAATCGGATCACGATTCCGGATCGGTACCCAATTCCACATCTCCAAGATTTTACACAACAACTCGAGGGCTGCTCTATTTTCTCAACGATAGACCTTGTCCAGGCCTACCACCAAATTCCCATCGAACCGACGGACATTCCAAAAACAGCGATTTCGACGCCTTTTGGACTTTTTGAATTTTGTAGAATGACATTCGGTCTTCGCAATGCAGCACAGTCGTTCCAACGTCTTATGCACTCAGTCCTACGAGGACTTGACTTCTCTTTTGTGTATTTGAACGACGTGCTCATTGCCTCTAAAAATTACGACGAACATCTTGGACACGTTAAAATTATCTTCTCTAAATTATAAGAACACGGACTTGTAGTTAACCTCGACAAATGCACTTTTGCAAAACATGAAATTACATTTTTAGGACACAAGGTAACTGGACAAGGTATCTTACCATCGCATGAACGTGTTCAAGTCATCAAAAATTTCGAACGACCACTGACCGTAAAACAACTTAAACGCTTTTTAGGTATGATTAACTTTTATCGTCGCTTCATTCCTGGTGCTGCTGCCGACTAGGCATTACTGAACGACTACCTAAAAGGTTACACAAAGAACAGTCGCGTTCCAATACAGTGGTCGACAGCAGCTATAGAAGCGTTCGATAACTGCAAAAATAAACTTACGGACGCTACCTTACTGATTCATCCTTCATCATCAGCACCTCTGGCCATCATGGTCGACGCGTCCGATACGGCGCTAGGAGCAGTGGATCAGCAGTTCATTTCAGATACTTGGCAACCACTCGGGTTTTTTTCAGTACGTCTCAATGATACGCAAAAAAGATACAGTGCTTATGATCGTGAACTTCTCGCGGCTTACTCGGGCGTCAAACACTTTCGCCACCTCCTCGAAGGTCGTACGTTCACGCTGTACACCGATCATAAACCATTGATCTACGCTTTTAATCAGAATCCGGAAATGGCATCTCCTCGTCAATTTAGACACTTAGATTTCATTGGTCAAGTTACGACCGATATCCAGCACATCTCAGGCATGGATAATGTCGTCGCAGATACTCTCTCACGTATTAATCAAATTTCTATTCCCGAAAGTATTGATTATGCGGTCATCGCAGATGCTCAGACCAATGACGAAGAACTTCAAGAAATCTTAAGGAGTAACTCTGCTCTCAAATTCAAGAAATTTGCGGTTGCGTTCAATTCAAAAACCTTAATTCATTGCGATATATCAACTACTACACCTAGGCCATTCATTCCGCTAAATTTTCGGAAAAAAGTTTTCGAAGCGTTTCATAACCTTTCTCATCCTGGCGTCAAAGCTTCCATTAAACTTTTGACTCAGAATGTCATTTGGCCATCGATTAATAAAGACGTCCAGAAAATGGCTCAAAACTGTGTAGCTTGCCAAAAGGCTAAAGTCTCTCGGCACACTAAATCTCTACTTAGTACATATAAATTAACTTCTCAACGCTTTTCAAATATTCACCTCGACATCATTGGTCCGTTACCAGTTTCTGATAATCAGCGGTATTGCGTCACATTGATTGATAGATACACCCGCTGGCCCGAGGCGGTTCCAGTTCCTGATATAACTGCTGCTACCATCGCTTTCGCTGTCTACTCTCATTGGATAGCTCGCTTTGGTGTGCCAGAGTCCATTGTCACGGACCAAGGCACGCAATTCGAATCACAACTTTTTCACGAACTGGCTAATTTACTTGGTTTTGAACGAAGGAGAACAACTAGTTACAATCCAAAATGTAATGGCATGATCGAGCGTTGGCACCGTGTAATTAAGTCTGCCATTATGTGCTACAATCGAACAGATTGGACTAATGTTCTTCCTGCAATCTTACTTGGACTACGAACAACGTACAGTGACGAGCTGAAATCTACGCACGGCTGAACTTGTTTTCGGACATACGACGCGCGTTCCAGGAGCTTTTTTGGAAACTACGAATGATCAAATTTTACAGTCAGACTTTGTAACGAACATCAAACGACAATTCGACGAAATTCGACCTGTACCGGCTTCGCGACATGCTACGGACAACATTTTTATTAGTAAAGATCTGCTTACTTGCTCGCACGTTTTCTTACGAACTGACGCAGTACGCAGATCACTGCAACCACCATATACAGGACCGTTTTTGGTTATCGATCGTACATCAAAATTTTACACTTTAGATTTGAATGGAAGACATGTCAAAATTTCCATCAACCGACTTAAACCGTGTTACAGGGACAACCAAGACACGCAGACTACACAAACTGGACCACCTGTACCGACTCACGAAACACAACTTCCAATTTCGGCTGACGTATCTAAATTACCTACTGTAGAGTCAAAAGTTTGCAAGCAGGTTCACTTCGATCTTTCGCCGAAATCTGCGACTAAAACTACGAGGTCAGGTCGTGTGTCCAGGACTCCCATTCGCTTCGAATGAAGTACGATAGATCTGCGATCTCTCTGGGAGGGGAGTATTTGTGGCGTCGATCGAAATTAAATTTGTCAAATTATAAAAATGCACCTTTAAGAATAATTAAGTACAAAATATTCGCACCATTTTAAGATTCCTAAAAAAACGTAGCAAGCAACAAAATAAAAAAAAATGTTTTTTTGTTTTTTCGAAAAAGAAGAAAGTTTGTTTGCTAAAAAAAATATTACTTACGACTTTAGTCTTTTCTTGGTGCAATTGTATCTCCTCTCTGTTTTTGTAACAAAAATAAAAATAAAAGGTGTACAGCTAAAGTACTTGTGATTAATACAAAAATCAATTAAAAACATATATGTTATTAATATAAAAAACACTAAAGAAGAACGAAAGAGGGCTTCGCATAATTGTGCTCTATAGGGAGTTACCATCACCGAGCCGCTAGAGGGCTTCGCATAATTGTGCTCGATAGGGAGTTACCATCACCGAGCCGCTAAAATCAAAATTTTCACAGCATACTTTTCTTAAAAAATATAAATTTTTCTATTCGTATTACAATATTAATACTGTATTTGTCAATTGTTACGGATTCGGTGGCCGATGTGTCAAATATTCTGTAAGAAAATAATTTCGTCAAATTCCGTAAAGTTGACCCTTTAGTCTTAAAATTTTTATTTTTTTTATTTATTTATGGTCGCCTTATATTTATTTGACAGTTTCTTTGTTGATTCTATTTGAAAGGGCTGTGGCCCGTCTCTTTTATCTTTAATATTTTTTTGCCTGTTTTGCTGATCAAATTTTTATTAACATTCAAAAATTTATTTGTTAGGGCTAAAGACATCCTTGACGTTTTACAGGGTATTTTAAATCAATATAAAGGTATTTCAGTTCGAAATAATCAACCGGTCTGTTGAAATTTTGTTGGAAAAAAGTATTATAATTGCAATAGCGAGGCAGATCATGCAGTAATGGCTTGATCTGCGCAATTTCGCAATAGTCCATTTATTTACAGTTACATTAATAATTGTTCCAAATATAGTGCGGGTTCATTTATTAGTAGTTAGAAATAATTTTAGTATATAAGTGTAAAACTTATACAGATAAGATTATTATATGGATAACGAGTCTTAATATCATAATGGGCCCGATCCTGAGTTCCACAATTTTATGTTATGTTATTTTTGATTTTTCATTTTAAATCCATATAGGAAGTGGGGAAATAAAATAATATAACAATAATTTATCTTCCCAGAAAATAAAATAAAATATTTTATTTTATAAATTTTTTAATTACGGTTTATAAATTGTGTATTTAATTATCAATACATATTTGGATTATTTATGTATGGGATGGGCCAGTGAAATGTGTACTTATTTATTCAGCATGTTTTTCTTAAAAAAATATTGAACATACTACCAACGATTATAATGCAGAAAATAGCTCAATTCTAGATCAACCTATACCCCGCGGTTTATGGTTATTACGCAGTCAACACAATTGGTCATTAAAAAAAACAAATATATCACTATAACAACCACCCCTTAAAATACCATACATCCCATTATACGTTGAATCACTTAAGATATTCTCCACATACATCACACCCCCTTGCGATGGGTCTTTATAGCAAAGCATTCCAAGCAATCCAAATGAGCTTCTATGTTTGGAATATTTACACCTCGTTTACGTTTTTTTTTTCGAAAGGCGACCATAAATAAATACAAAAAAATCAAATGTTTTAGGACTAGGGTTTTTAAATTAAAAATGTTCATCGCACTTTTTTGTTGACACACCATGTATTTTTTATTTACAATTTTTAAATTATATTTATAGCACGTTATTAGTTACCTTGATATTGCCAAAATTCTTTAATTTATTATTCTTTAATAAAATCCTAAATCCAGAGAAAAAAGAAAACAAAAACGTTTCATAAATTGTGCTGGACCGTGCCTAATTATCCGTCCAGTCAATATTCAGGTTCTTAATCAACTTGACAATACTGCCAGCCGATACGTGATACTATCTGGGCTTATTGCTCTCCCTCCTAGATGTTTACTACAGCATGTAGTTCCGCTAGAGAGATGGTAGCATTGGAGCACAAGGACTTCGAGAGGGCGGTCCCACTCACGTATATTCCTACCCCTGCCCCGTCTTACGTTTGATTTTACTCTTACGAGTTGCTGGGAATTGCAAATCGCATATAGGTCACCCAGCTTTACTACAGGAAGGCTAAATAAAACTGGAGAGTGCCTGGTATCCATAGTCCACATATTTTGGACTGATTAACCTATCAGCCATTCAACCATCAGCGTATGCTGTTACACCTTAGATTAGGATTTTTTGTCAAGGTTTTCTCCTCTAGCGCCATACTTTAGCCTGTGCCAAATGGCCTTAGTTACCAGTGGTTGCCACGAGGAGGCAGCACGTACACTTGCGAATTGTGAACAGGTGATCCCTTATTCAATTGAACCCATCACGCAGCTGCCTAATACATGACCAGAACAGCTCACGTGATGCGCACCCTACTGGAAGGTTACGGAGCTGGTAGATTAATCTACTCAACTTTGAACCCCTCCCCCCCACCAATAGGCGCCCAACCACTTTTTTTTTAAGATACATACTCCTAGTGTTGAGTCGGGCAAAAGTGATAAAATTTATCATGATATATTTTATCACGTTTTGCCATAAAACGTACTCATTTATCACCAAAACAACCAAGTTTTTTTTGGTTATATCTGTCAAAATAAATACATACTACCTTGATCAACAAGTTCTCGGAATAACCACCGTGTGGCGCTCCCATCGTTCCGATTTGAGTTCTGATAAGTTAAGTTGGTACATCTATTGTTGATATTCCCTCTAAATCTTAGCGTCATAACTTGACATTTGCAAAAGTTACGTGGTCAAGAGTACATCTACTCTGTGTGTGTTGGCGATTTTTCC
The DNA here is from genome assembly GCA_958295665.1 of Tipula vernalis. Taxonomy (NCBI): domain Eukaryota; kingdom Metazoa; phylum Arthropoda; class Insecta; order Diptera; family Tipulidae; genus Tipula; species Tipula vernalis. The sequence continues at coordinate 224,002,367 of OY282558.1, forward strand.
ATTATTTCCTCTCGGCTGCTGAAACGCGTTCCCCGTAATGGTTTTTTAACTCGATTGAACAGAAAGAAGTCACAGGGAGCCAAATCAGGTGAATTCGGTGGCTGTTGGATGGTATTTGTTGCATTTTTCGTCAAAAAATTACGAATAATGATGGCACTGTGCGACGGTGCGTTATCATGGTGCAAAATCCATGAGTTTTCTGCCCACAATTCTGGTCTCTTTCGGCGAATTGCTTCACGCAAACGTCTCATAACGCCCAAATAATACTCTTTGTTTACGGTCTGGCCTTCTGGCAAAAATTCATGATGCACTACACCGTTGTAATCCATGAAAACCGTGAGCATTGCCTTCTTTTTTAACTGAAAACGACGTGGTTTTTTTTGGTGAACGCCATTCACTTGCCTGATGTCTGGATTGCGTGTCGTACTCATAAACCCACGTCTCGTCCCCAGTAATGATCCTTTTGATGAATGTGGGATCGGATTCAGCCTCGCAGATCATGCCTAAAATTGTAAATAATTTCTAAAATTGTAAATAATCGCCAACACACACAGAGATAGATGTACTCTTGACTACGTAACTTTTGTAAATGTCAAGTTATGACGCTAAGATTTAGAGGGAATATCAACAACAGATGTACCAACTTAACAAAAACACAGAACTCAAATCGGAACGATGGGAGCGCCACACGGTGGTTATTCCGAGAACTTGTTGATCGAGGTAGTATTTGAAAACAAAATATTTGGCTTTTGACTGTGGTGTGATATTTTTAATATTATTCAGGAAGGGGATTATTTTGTAGAAAATCGCGATAAATTGGTTTTGATGTTTGGCGTCTAAAATCACTTTTTTCATTTTTGTTTGTTTTGTCGGGCATGACATAAAATACACCGAAGTGAAGTTAGGGTAATAAAAAATATCATGGCATTTTTTATCACTTTTGCCCAACTGAACACGACTACTATGTACAATTTGTTTGATTTTTAGTGGTATTTGTGTATAATAACTAATTCTTCCACCTAAACAAGCATCTAAAATGCAAGGTAAACCTAAATTGTTAGAATGATTTATAGACTCACTAATTGTAAGTACAACTTTTATATGAAGAACACCAACGAAGGCGTATAAATTATCAAAATGCTATTAAGGACAATTAAATCTTATTAAAGATTAAGGGAATACCAAAATTTTACAATATTATAATTACAATATATAATTTGGGTTTTTTCAATTAAATAATACATAACTTTCATACATTTATGAAGCTTTAGATCGAATTATGTAATATTCACGAAATGTTGGTTTCAATTTAAGACAATTTCACTGAACGATGGGATCTTTTGACCGAATTTGTTTTGTAAATTGGAGGTTAACTGCACATGTACGAGTATATATATTCAAACAACGATCATAAAATATTTTGTATAAATTATAACAAAAGAATTTTTTTATTACATTTTCAGTGATAGGCACGCAATTAATAATGATTTATATGTATTTTAATTGCCTAAATTAAGGCTAAAAATCATGCTTAAGAAAATGAGCCAAAATGCAGTCGGAATCGCTATCCAGCTTTATAAAATAGTAAAATAATGCCAAAAATACTTGAAAACGCAATAGCTAGTCAAAATTAATTTTTCTCACAAACGAAATAAATCATTAGTTAGTAGAAACAGCCAAGTTAGATTTAATTCATTTTGAGCAATAGCCAACATGTAGTTACGGCCGGTATTATTATAAATTATGTTATAATTAAATATTATGTCATAAATATTCAATTTTGTAAACTAAAATACGTAAAGGCCTTAAAAATGGTCAACAAGATCGACATAGGGAAGGCTTTGAGTTTCACGTCGGTTGGACGTTTTTTATTTTTATTAAATTATTTTTTTCTAAATATTTTGTTTTTTTAAATATTATTCACCGGCAAATTGTGCGAGTTCTCGAACCTAGAAAAGTCAAGACATCGTCTGCAAAATAGATCCTCAACACGGGGGACAACTAATTTGGGTGTCCAAATCAGAAAATAGGAAATTGAAATTGGAACGTTTAACGCAAATCTATCGAAGCAGGATAAATTTCGCAAAGATTGACGTTCGGAAATTGTTGCTGCAATATTTTAACAAAGATCGAGGGTTGGTGAATGATGATGATCCTGATTGGGAATGATATATTTTGAAGTTATCCACCTCTTTTGGTACACTCTGTTACGAATGAAAGTTAAAAATGTATAAGTCAACAATAAATAAAATAAAAAATAAATAAATATTGCTACAAGAATAGCTAATATAAAAATAAAATAACAAATAAAAAACAATTTTTAAATATGATCTATAATGAAGGCTGTTGATAAAATATAATTATTTGTAGTCAATTTTCGGCTTTTTCCGATGTTTGTAGACAAAATATATTAATTGTAAAATGAAATTCGAAATATTTTCGATGTGGATAATCAGAAAAATAAAGAGCCCAATCACTCATAATATACCTACTAACAAATGTAGAAATATCATGCCCACTCCCTCCCCATCGTACTTTACCCCAAGAGTTATTCCAATGTATCTACTCTTACAAAATGTAGTATTCCCTCACACAAATGAGGGTTCTCCTTGGGTTTTTGATTTAGTTAATATAATTCACTTGATAAGTACATGCTGGCTAGGTACTTAATGTATTAAGCGGAGAGAGTGTATAGAGTGTATATCTAGAGTGTATATCTGAAGTTGAATCGTTTTTGTGTTATGTGTCAATAAAATGAGAGAATCAGAAATTTTTTCCTGCGATAGCTATTGACAAATCACATCAATGCAATTCATCTCCAGATATAACACTCTAGAGGCTGATTTTATATAAATTTTCTAATAATTTTAGAAAAATCGAATTTTCCGGGATTTCCCACGGGAAACTTGGACTGAATTTTTTCCTGCGATAGCTATCGACAAGTCACATCAATGCAATCCATCTCCAGACATAACACTCTAGAGGCTGATTTTATTCATCGATTTCTTACTTTCGGCTGGAAACTTTTTTGAATTTTTCGAGATTTCCTACGGGAAACTTGAACTGAATTATTTTCCTGCGATAGCTATTGACAAATCACATCAATGCAATCCATCTCCAGACATAACACTCTGGAGGCTGATTGTATACAAATTTTCTAATAATTTTTGGAAAATCGAATTTTCCGAGATTTCCCACGGGAAACTTGAACTGAATTTTTTTCCTGCGATAGCTATTGACAAATCACATCAATGCAATCCATCTCCAGACATAACACTCTAGAGGGTGATTTTATTCATCGATTTCTTACTTTCGGCTGGAAATCTTTTGAATTTTCCGAGATTTCCTACGGGAAACTTGAACTGAATTATTTTCCTGCAATAGCTATTGACAAATCACATCAATGCAATCCATCTCCAGACATAATACTCTAGAGGCTGAATTTATACACATTTTCTAATAATTTTTGGAAAATCGAATTTTTCGAGTTTTCCCACGGGAAACTTGAACTGAATTTTTTTCTTGCGATAGCTTTTGACAAGTCACATCAATGCAATTCATCTCCAGACATAACACTCTGGAGGCTGATTTATTTTCGGCTGGAATGTCAAGAACATAATCAGCATTATCGACTTTTCAGTTTCGGCTAACTTTAACAGGGTCCTTTGAATTCAATTTTAAGAACCATTATAACATCTGCCAATTCAGTGTTTAAATAACTTAATCCTTTTGCTTTAAGTTAAATTTTACAGCATTTTCGTAAATAAATTTTTTAACAAAAAATTTTCTTTCGATTAATAAAGAGGAAAAATGAATAGAACTTTTCATTGCCAATGTATAATTTATATTTTAACGTGATGTGATATTTCGAGCATATTGTTTGTACATTTGATGTTTAGCCTCAATTCTAAAGCACCATAAATATTTGAGAGGTCCTAAATGTTTTATAACCCTAGCGTAATGGACTAGAAAATGATGTTTAGGTTTTAAATTTTCTTTGAAAAGCTTAACATATTTTTTATTATTCTCACATATAAACATAACAAATAGTAACACAATAGGGTGGAATTTCATTGAAAGCCTACACGGAGCTTCATGTAACAACTGAAGGCTCTTTAACCCTATTCCTACCGAGCTGTGTCTCTGAGTCACTATTTAATTTTAAATAACTATGATTTCTTTAAAACTATGTATACTATCAGAGCCTTCTAGAGTATAGAGCCATAATCTTAATGACGTATTTTTTAAAAGTTTTTTTAATGGTACAACTTTTCACTGATTTCCATAGGAATCCATAGTAAAAATAGTGTTTTTTAGCTTCAAGTTTTTCAATGAAAAAAGCAAAAATATTATAAAATGTTTATATAAAAGTTTTCTAGATATCTTTAAGAACAATATACAAGAAGGCCATGTTGGTATTAAGTAAATATTAATTGCAGAAATATTAAAATTAAATTATTTCTAAAATATATTTTTTCAAACTTTCATTTTGAAAAATACATCAAAGTTGGCTCTGACAAATTAAAATAATACTTGCTATATTTATCTTTAGTTTTACTAGTATACGTAAGATGTCTAAAATGGTTACAGAAAAATACGAAAAAAAATTATTTAATCGCAAAATTATCACACGTTCCTATAATTTGTGAATTTGTTTTGCTTTTCCTACAATTTTTGAACTTGAAATTTCTCCAGGTGGTAATTGCTGGTACAATTTTACCAAATTTTTACGGCCATCACTGCCATCTATGTAATGTATATTGACTTAATGACGAAACGAATCGTAGTAAGCTTTTATTTCAATTTGACCAGAATGCTGTTGTTATGAATTTTTTTTAATATTTTGGTTTAAATAAATCAATTATTACAAGAAAATGAAACCGATTTACTTAAACGATATTCATATATGTTGAAATTCAAACATTTATGAAAGAATTTCAGAAATCATAATTAAGAATTTGTAACGTTTTCATTTAAACATTTGTCTTAGGAAAAAAAGTGATTTCCCATATGTTTTGTGTGTTTTACTATGAAAAGTTTCGTTTTTTCCTCGTTTCTAATTCCCTTATAAAAGCTCAGATTTTTTGATTATGGCTCTATAAAATACAGGGTGCTCTGATACTATTCACCATTAAAATTCAATATTAAAATAAAATAAATGAATTCGCCATATGAAATGAGCAATTTGACTGTGTGTCTCAGAGTCACAGCTAGGTAGTTTACGTTACTAAAATAGCATGGTAGTAACAGGGTTAAATAGTTCGCGGTACTTTAAGTATATCATAGCACCACTCTTACGATTTGCCCCGTATATTGACAACAATTTTTTTCTTATGCATAAAAATGCAAGCCTAACACAGTAGGATTTTTGTAAGGAACCATTTAGAAGAGGTTCATAATCAACCCGCAGCCCGGACCGTAACCTTATTAAAAACAGTCACTCAATCCCCACCAACCACCATTCAAGTGTTAAGTCAATATCTCAAGTGTTAAGTCAATAACAAATTGGAAGTTTAGTTTCAAGCCGTGAATATCAGGAAATTTCATGGATGGGCTCCCCACATAAAAAACTTCAAGGGAAAGCTGTTAGCTGGCCACACTAATTGAAATACTTTCCAGGCATGAAACTTCAAAGATTGAATTTATATCAATTTTTAAATTATATAGGGGCCTTTCAATCAAACGAATTTTCCCGCGCTTCCTTCAAGAAACTTGACCTAATGGTTTTTCTAATGTTAAGTACTGGCTAGACACACTAATTGAACTATTTTTCAGACATGAGACTTTAAAGGTAAAGTTTATACAATTTTTTAAGTTTTATATGGGCCTTTCATTCAAACGAATTATCCCGCGCTTCCCACATGAAACTTGACCTGATAATTTTTCTGGAGATAACTACTGGCTAGAATTAATTGAACCACTTTCCAGACATAACACCTTATAGGTTGAATTTATACAAATTTTTTAATTTTATGTGCTACGCACACTAATTGAAATACTTTCCAAACTTGATATTTTAAAGGTTGAATTTATACAAATTTTTAAATTTCATATGGCCTTTCATTGAAACGAATTTTCCTGGGCTCCCCACATGAAACCTGATCTGATAATTTTTCTAGGGATAACTGTTGGCTAGTCACACAAATTGAAATACTTTCCAGACATGATACTTTAAAGGTGGAATTTATAAAAATTTTTAAATTTTATATTATGCTCCTCTCATGAAGCTTAACGTATAATTCCTATCGTAAGCTATGACAAATCAAAATGAACCTGTATCCAGCTAAAAAATCACTATATGGAAATATCAGTTTTTAGGATTTTGACAATTTTTCATTTATTTTTTTTAAAGGTGGGATTAAATTATTAAATTAATTAAACTGGTTCAATTGTGTGCAATAAGCTATGTGTCTTCGTAGCTCGAAAGCATAGCTGCAGTGAGAAAAAATGTTTCCGAAAACATCATTTGTTCATTTCGTCATCGAAGATCTGCATCTGCGCATTTCTACAATCCAAGTGAGAAAAACACAAACCAGAGGGTCTATTATGAAATTTTCGACATGGCAAATTTTCGACGTTGTCGATCAACTCTACAAGGTCGAAAATAGCTATTATGAATTATTCAACAATATCGAAAAACAATTTAAAAAAAATAAATGAATATCATTTTATTAATTAGGCGGAAAATAAAAAAAAATTAAAATTAAAATATACGTTACGAACTGAATAACTGAAATTTTTATATCTCACGATTTATTATTGAACACGCGTATGCATTCGTCACCTCAAGAGCAGTCGCATATTGTTCGACTTTATCGAAAACAAAGTTTCATAATAGGAAAATTTTCGATACGATCGCAAAAAAAACGCGTCGAAACGTTGTCGAAAAAAAAGCGCGCATCGAAAATTTCATAATAGCCCCCAGGAGACCGTTTTGGCTACGTAAATAAGCAAAATTGTGGAATTTGAGGTGCGAAGAATCCAAGAGTGATTCAAGAGAAGCTGCATCTACAGTTTGATGTGCTTCTAGGTTGGGTGAGTGAAAGGTCCCCACGTACTTGCTTTAAAATGAGGCTGCAAATGCGGTTATAATGAATGTTTTACGTTACAGACCGATAATAACTGATTTCTTTTGGCTAGAATTAATTGTTTTGGATGTCGAAGAAAAATGGTTCCAGTAGGGCGGCGCAACCTTTCATAAATTCGCGCACGAAACAACTGAGTCGGTGCGAGGAATATTTCCAGGAAATTTCGAAAAATTTATACTTTACTCTACTCTTCTTAAATAATGTGTTCAATTCAAATCTAAGATAAAGCGCTCTTACTGGCGCTCTACACCCTTTAGATATTACGATCATTGTGCCACAAAGAAATCAAATCGTTTTATTGATGATCCAGGCAAAACAATAACTATAAGATTAGACTTCAAAACAAGCCCTCAAGAGGAATACTTTAAAATATTATAATAAACTGCCACTTCCGTTACATGAATTTTAAGGTCAGTTAATTCTTTTGGGCGGCAGAAGACAAAGTCTCTTTTTGGTGTCCCCAAAACATATTTCACAAAAACCTGGAGTTTGAACGTTTTCAAGATTACTTACTCTACTTTATTGTACTAAGTAACAGAAAGTAAAATTATCTCATCCACAAACCATTGATCAATAAATCTTACAATATCAATCAATTACTCGTATTTATTTGGACCCAATTTTGAGCAGGCCATTAAATTTGAGTCGATTAATACAGAATTAATTTTTATAATTTTGTAAGTGGCACGGCGATTATCTTCCAAATAGATTATATTTTCGCACAAAAACTCAAAAAGATTCGTGATTCCTGACCTATTTTATTGACACTACGCATTATCGCAATGTTTTTTTTTAAGATTAGATACTGACCCTACACATTTTCTGTGAAAAATAATGTTATTGAATTCTTTTTTAATGAAACTAAATTCAAGAATTTTCTCTTTAAAATTGGTTGCAAATCAGTTTTGGTTTTTATAGTCTTAATGTTTTTGAGAAATTCAAACAAAAATAAATTAAAATGTTAACGGTCAAGCCTCACCAAACGAGCTTCACCACACTTATATCCAGTAATGCGTGAAATTTTCAAGACTAGGTCAAATCTGACAAATTGTATACATACAATTTAATTATGTAAATTTGTTGAACATAACAAGTTTATCCATCATACTAACAGTAAACATGTAAACTGGTTTGTACAACTTATTAGGCAGCAGTTTAAGAGCGTACAACAACATTTAACGTATTTGAAAACATTGACTAAACGGAAGAATCGGACTCGTCTCAATCAAGGTTTCTGAAACGAAATGTATTCAAGAGAATTTTATTTTAATAAATAAACCGGAATTTCAATTAATAGATAAAAAAAACACAGTCATAATTATACTAATATGCAAAAATGAAAAGTTAAAATCTATTTTGAACTATCTTAATTCAGAAAATAAACAACTGATAACTAATCAGTCGACTTTATCCCCGAAATAAAAATATTTTAGATTATTAGAAAAATTATTGTATCATGACTTTAGTCTAAAACTAGATCGCGGTAAATACCAAGTGAAAATGAATTTAAAAGTGTTAATATTTTTGTTTAGCATACTGTCTCTTGTACAGTGTTATAATATATTATTGTTAGCCCCGGTACCTGGTCCCAGTCATTGGTTAATGTTTAAACTATTTATTAAGGAATTAATAAATCGTGGACACCATGTCACCGCTATTACAGGACTACAGTATAAAGAAAAGTTGAATAATTACACGGAAATCTACGTAGATCCCCCAATTAATATGAGTGTTTATTGTAAGTACAGCAAGAGTTGTATAGTGTATTTTAGTTCAAACTGATTAAATATTAATACGACAGGGAACATAGAAGAATTGTTCAACAACGAAAAAATGAGTGATTTTGCCAATGTGGATACATATTTTATGTTAGGCTCTGTAATATCACGACACTCGCTAGGAACTAAAGTGGTTCAAGATTTCATCAAACGCAAGGATTTACAATTCGATCTAATAATATCAGAACAATGGTTCCAAGAATGTTTTTTGGCACTAAAATATCAATTCAAAGCACCGGTGATTACCATATGCAAGTATATACATAAACTAAATATCTTAAAGTATTGTTAACAAAATAATAAAATATATTCCAGCTACATTTGGACATACTGATACCATGGACCGGGCGGTTGGACTTCTTACACCGTGGTCTCATGTACCACATCATTTAAAACTGTATTTAGGAGACGATTTATCATTTTGTGAACGATTATTTAATGTGGTGTTATCCGGATATGACGCATTCACGAGACATTTCATCTATATGCGAGAAAATCAAAGATTAATAGATCAATTTATTCAACCGGTGGTTGATTCAAAAATTCCATCTGTTTACGAGCTAGAAAATGAAATATCGCTCATTCTAATTAACAATCATTTAGCATTGTCACCACCACGACCTATGATGCCGAATCAAGTGAATATAGCTGGATCACATATTAAGCCCCTAACACCACTACCGCCTGATTTACAAAAAATTCTCGATGATGCCGAGCATGGTGCAATTTATTTTAGTTTGGGTAGCTATTTGCAAAGTAGTAAAATGCCAAAAGATAAATTAAAGGCTATAATCGCAGCATTTGCGAAATTAAAACAAACTATAATATGGAAATATGAGGAAGATAGTTTGTCTGATCTTCCAAAAAATGTAATCATAAGAAAATGGTTGCCACAATCTGATATTTTTGCGCATAGAAATGTTAAAGCTTTTATCTCTCATGGTGGCTTATTCGGTACGATTGAAGGGATTTATAACGGCATTCCAATGCTGTTCATTCCTTTCTTTTCGGATCAATTTAGAAATGCCAAACAGTGTATTAATAAAGGTTTTGCAAAACAAATACTATTTGCAGATATAACAACGCAACTTCTTTATGATAGCCTCAGTGATCTTCTTAACGAATCGTTTAGTGAAAATGCCAAACAGGCCTCTTTAATATTTAAGGATAACATAAATGATCCAATGGAAGTGGCAATGTTTTGGATCGAATATGTGGCACGACATAAAGGAGCGGATCATTTACATTCAGCTGCAGTAAAATTAAATTGGATACAATATTTACTGGTCGATGTGCTGAGCTTTGTGTTACTCATTCTTACTGTATTAATTGTAATAGTGAAAAAAGTGCTAAGCTTATGGTGTAAAAAAAAGGAGAAAGTTAATTTTAAGAAACAAAATTAGAGAAATTAGAGTGTAAAGAGAAATAAAGGTGTGTGGTATAACGATATAGTATTTTATTTAGATTTAAGCAAGTTTCAAAATGCTTACAAATTGTTTTGTGCTCCTCAAAAACTACTTTAGCGAATGAATAAACAGTTATACATTTAATTCCAGCCCTCGCCTCAACTAGTGATAAGTTCAGTTTTAAAATAATCAAGATTCTCTTAAGGCCTTTATTTCCTTACGACCCCTCAATTGCAAAGGAGTTTTGAAACAATTTTTTTAGGACATTAACATTTTTCTAGAAGTGAAGAAAGAATTTTTCAAAACAAGTGGTAATATAATAAAATAGACGGCACTAACTAGCTTTTAAGTAAAGGAACAAACCAAAACAAGCGTATTACCAAAAATTCGAACCATTTTAGTACAACACCATAAATAAATAAGAATAAGATAATTTAAACTGTATATTGATTGAGCATAAATTTTAGTGTTTAAAAAAATCACTAAAACAGTGAAAAATGTATGTTTTTAATTAACAGTAGCTAAAACATCTTACATTTCCTATATAATATACACATATGTATATAAAATTTTAACAGGTTTAATACAAAATTTCAATTTATCATCTTAAATCCAAAATTATCAACAATAAATTGAAATTTTGTATTAAAACTGTTAAAATTTGATATTTAGTAGATGCACGATATTTTAGCTACGGTTAATTAGAAACTTTCGGTTTTCACTATTTTAGCAATTTTCTTATCTAATTTACCCGGTGTCTACACTAAGCAATTCCACTGATATTTTCTATCATGATCTAAATTTTATCAATGGATGTGTGTGTGTATATTATACGCATTTTGACACTATTAGCAAATTATCAGGAAGCTATTTCACGAAATTATATTAGTAAAATTTTAGGAAATGTCATAAAAAAGTTGTTTTGTTTTGCCTTTGAAATTGCTCTCAAGCTGACAAAATGTCTTTTAATACGGAAAGTACAATGCGATTAATCGATTTGTACCGAAAAAATTAAATATTATGGATATTATAAAAAATTCTATTTTACAAAATATAGCAGGCGAAATGGCCGTAAATGTTGAAGGCGTTAGAAGAAAAATAACGAATCTTCGAAATCAATATGTACAAAATAAAAAAATAAAACACAGCAAAAAAAAAAAATCTGGAAGCGCTGTTATTGACGTTAGAAAATCTTAGTATTTGTACAAGGAAATGAAGTTTTTGGACGAGGTGGTAGTTCTCCATATTGTACAATTTTCTGAAAAAATTCCTTTGACAAATTATTTTTAACCTAACCACAACTGGCAAGTGTTAAAAGACAACTAATTTTTTCATAGCATTGAAACAATTTTGTTTCAAATTTGAAGATATTATTATGATAGTGAAATGCCCAGCTATGATATTTTTTGGACAAATATTTGTTAATACATTGAAAGAAAACATATACAAACATAAAATTGCTGAAAGAAAATATCTGTGGATTTGCATAGTGTAGACACCGGGTAAGTAAAGAATGAGAATTCGTTTGTAAATTGTAAACAAAATCTGTAGGACGTTTTCCTAGGGAATTGCGAATTGATTTATTTTTATTGTGATTTTTTAGTGTACTTTGTATTATTTTTTCCAAAGTACCAAACTAAATTTTCGGAAAAAAATGTTCCATTTCATAGCAATTTAAATAACAAAATTGCTATTAAATTAAAGACAAAATCCTATGTAGTTTTTAATTTTTTTGTATTTTCTTTAGCGATTAAACAAAATTTTTGAATAAGTACGGCTCAGAGAATTCGAATGTGACATCTCGCCATGTTAGCTTTTTACATATAATTTTTAATTTACATTAACCAGCACAAGATAGTTAAAGAATTTTGGATGAAAGGTTTCTGTGAAGTTTATATCCAAGACAATATTAGCTATAAGTTCAATAATGTTTATCTATAAAATTCAATTTGCGACTTTTTCGACTTTTGGTAAACTTGGTTTGATCTACCAAAAAACACAAGGGCGGGTAATTCTGATTTATAAATTTGTAAACTGCACTGTACACTCACTTTATGTTCAATTGTAATTTGTTGTTTTATACAAATGAACTTTGATCACCTGCGATCCATCTAGTTTGACACGAATGCGATTACCTAAAATTTCAGCTGGGAATACTAAATCTTCTAAAATAACATCTTTAACAGCCGTCAATGATCTTGATCGTGGACGCTTTTGCTTCAATTGAGTTCTTGTTTTACGTGTTGGCTTTGGTAAATTTTAATGAATACAACATGTTTACCGGACAATTTCTTTTCTAATTCACTTACTAATCAGGTTTGAATTTTTTGGAATGCCTTTTGTTTTAGCATTGGAACATAACATAAATAATATTTGCCTAAAAAAAATTAATCCCAATTAGTTAATATTTTTAACTTAAGAAATCGTACTCATACCTTTTTGTTGTGGAATTCAACTTCATGGGCGCGTGTAATTAATTTATCAAAATCATCGGGTTCTGCACGCATAACAATCTTGTGATTAATTCACTTATATTTATTTTTCATTTCACTTATATGTAAAAAACTTATACATATTTAAATTTAATATTATTTAAAAAAAACAGCTGTTTGTTTTTAAATTTGCTCAGCATAGAACCAAGCGCAAATTTTAGAACAAAAAAAACTCGATATAAAATTTTATTTAAATAAAAAAAATTGAATGCAACCAAAACTGCTGTAAAATAATTTCGTGCATGAAACCAAATTAAAAACCTCGATATATTAGAGAAAATCTTATTAGTACGTATTGAGGGCAAGGCTGGGCAAATTACATTACACTGAGTAATTAAAATACTTTTACGAATTACAGCAAACTCAGTAATTAAAATACAAATTACAATTACTTTCAAGTGGAGTAATTAAAATACACAAGTTACAGTTGCTTTGAATTGCAATTTATAATTAAACTACAAATTACAATTACTTTACATTTGTAAATTCACTGCGTTCCATTGGAAACAATTTGCTACTGCCAAGTACTTGTGAGTAGATGTTCAATGGAACGCAAATTTTTGTGACAGTAGTAAAACATAACCTCAATTTAAATAAAACTGCTAGATTTTAATAAAAAATACGTTGATCTATTAATAATAATAAGTAATAAAACATTAAACACCAAAATAATTAAAATATTTTTTTACGATTTAACTATTGTGCGTCGTATCACAAACATAAACAAAAACTTTTTGTTTTTAACCCTAATCGAACCAACATATTTTCGTTATATCAGTAAATTCAAATTCTAATCAAATAATTTACGAAAATTTTTGCAGATAATGAATAGATGTCAAGTACATTGTATGGAAATGTTTCAAAATAAAATACATACAAGTTGATAACTAAATTAACATTATTTTGAAAATCGATGCATTTATCAAACGACCCAAAAAGGCACAGCTTGGTTGGATTAGGGTTAAAAAATGACGTTTCACACAACCAAAATTGGTATAGAGCCATCTATTAGAATTTTTTAAACTAAAATCCCTCTTTCGTTAATTATATGCGTAACTACTTCTAACAACTACACCATCATTTGAGCATGAGTAGTTGCGAGTAGATACAAGTACTTGTGAGTAGTTTGCTAGCGCCAATGGAACACGCTTATTGATAAATTTGATTTGACAAAATTATTTTATTCAAAAAACTTAGAAAAGAACAACGATTATTAAGATTAGGTTTTATTCTGGTGGCTCTGGAACCAGATTTGATTAAGCTTTGTAAAATTTTGAATAAGAAATTTCAAAAACTGAGGTAATTAAAATACAAATTACAATTACTTAGAATTTAAGTAATTAAAATACAAGATACTGTTACTTGGAAAATGAGTAATTAAAATACAAATTACAAATTGTAATTTTGGACGTTTTGCTGGGACTGGGACGTAAAGATAAAATTTCAGTTGCAATTTTTGTTAGTTCATTGGAAAGTTCCATTTTATAGATTTATTTTATTTAAATTATACGTAGCAGCATGTTTGTTTGACGGCATATGCCGGCATATCCGCAGAAGAGTTAACAATATTTGGTGCACATTGGGCAAAAGATTTTTTAAACTCTCATATTAGATACCTAAAATTTAATCAATATATTTTTAATTGGAAAAAATTAAAATCGCGCAAACTAAAAATATCAGCGTCTTATCTTTATGCCACAACAATTCTTTTCAAAACGTCAAAGTATTTTGTAAACATAGCAAAATGAATAAAAATTGCACAGGCTTCTGCTGTAAAAAAAAACATATTTTAAAGTTGAACGTACGTTTTTCTAGCCGAACTACAATACATTTATATCGAGGTTTTTTTTCGCTAAAATTTGCGCTTGGTTCCTACGCAGATCTTTAAATCCATAAGACCAGTGAATTATATTTTTCCAGAAAAAACCCACAGAAACTTCTCGATGAAAGTCCTGGAGCACTAGACAGGTTATGTTATACACAAAAAGTATTGATTGTTGTATTTTATAGTTATTGGTAATATTTAATAGTAATTTTTACATTTATTAAAGTTATTTTTGTTAAAAGTGTGTTCACGTTGTAAAATTGTGTAAAATATGGATCGCTCAAATAATATCGAGCAGATCCTGAATCTTTTTTAAGCAATTCCTTCGCTCTATGCACGAAATTATGGGCCTTATACGAAATTACGCAGTACCCGGAACCATTTATTACGACTTAACTTATCTACTTTTTTTTAGGTCTACTCCGTAACGTAACGCATACAGAACAAGACAACGAAAAAAAAAAAAAACAGCTGATCAAAATATATTTTCATTTGACAGCCAAATCCACGAAATTTTGACATCTAAATCCAAAAAAAAAAGTTGGATTTTTTTCGTGATTTTTTTTATCATTTTGGCCAGACCGAACATTAGGATAAATAAAATTAAATTAAATTATATAAAACTTATTTTGTTTACTTCACCGGCACAGAAACAAGAATTATTACGGACATGTCAAAATTATTCTGCTGTGCTAAACATGTTTTACTGATCTGCAAAAATCGCATTTCGAGGAAATTGATGTTAAAGGGCTTCGAAATATTTGGGAATAACTTGCTTAAAAGCGGATTTAATTTACTTTCAAAGACTTCAAATTATGCATTAGATCATAAATAATATGTTTCTCGAGAAAATAACAATAAATTACACATAATTAATTAATAATTTGTAGAATTAGTATTTTACTTTAAATAGGCTTTATAAATAATCGATTGGTACTAAACAAAAATAACTTAAGTGCAATTAAGTTATTTATATCACAAAAGAAAAACTAAAATCCTGTGTTAATAAGAAGAATATATACCTTATCTGCCATTTAAGGTATTTATGTTTAGTTTATCGTTACATTTATTTTCAAAATAAACTATAGAATACAACCTTAAATGCTACCAAAGTCGTGTTTACTACAAAGAGAAGTTGAAATCGTTTATTTTATTATATATAAAAAAACATATACCTCATCTAAAATTTATGATGTAAGACCTTAAACACCCTTAGTTTCTCGGATTTTATGAAATACGATTTGCAAATAGGATTTGGTAAAACTTTTGTAACAAAAGACTAGTTTAATTGCTATGTTATATTTATTTATAACAAAATAAAAAACAACTATTGAAATCATAAAATTATTTATAAGATCGTTTTTTAAATAGCTTAAAAATCTAGTTTTAATTTTTAAATAGTTTAAATTAATTCATAACATTTCTTTTTTATAAAAATAAATTCAAAACATGTCAGTCTCAACTGAAAAATTACAAAAATTCAATCAAATTGAATTAAAAATTAATATTTTTTATCACAAGAATAAAATTCAAGACTTATAATAATTGACGATCCATTAAAACAATTCAATCTCTACCGATTGCCGAAGGATCCGAAATTGGTAAATTCATTAAGTGGTTCATTTGTCGTACAGAATAACATTACATTAAGATAAGTTAAAAGTCCTTGTATATAAGTTATTATTGATTCAATTCACGTATAGAAAATTTCAAATAAGTCAATTTTGCTATTGAAAATTAAAATTATTAAATTGCCATAAATGCAATTTCAATTATGAAAATAAGCAAAAGTAACTTAACTTACAAATTTGAAAGAAAAGGACCTTATTTGTGCCATAGATAAGGCGTTCATGTTTAATATCAAGTAGTTAAGTCAGTGTTACTTCAAATTTGCTATTTTTTTCGATTAGAACGAAATTTATTTTGTTTAATAACGCATTTATTAAAGTAGATTTAATTATATTTATTTATGTAAAATATAAAGGATATTAATACCTTTTAATTGGCATCAATAACTCAATTTCGCCAAAAATGTAGATCAGTAAAACTTGTTTAGCACGGCAGTATTAAAGTCGAGTTACAATGGATCCGTCCCATTCCGTTCCGCTTCTCCGTCCAAATTAGTTTTAGACATTTTCTGTACATTTTGTATGAAGAAACGGAATGGTTAGTTATAATAAAATGGAAAGAGACGGACGAGCTCATCCGTTTTTCAAAAAGTTATAATTTACGGAAAGACGGAACATCTTAACCAAACAAATCAAATTATTTTTTTTTTGACATAACGTGAGAAGGTAATGTAATTCGGTTTCGACCATATTAACGAATGTATTATATACCAGAAATTTCATCAAACATCTTATCGGTAAAATTAATAGCGGCTCGTGGAAATGAGATCACATTTGGTATGCATAAGTGTTCAGTGCAAAAGAAAGGTGGCAGGCGAATATATATTGGCGAAAATTGTGGCAGCCAATACATTCTCAAACAATCAAAGCCAGTCTATGCAGCGCACAAGAGAACTAATTTATGTGTACACAAGTGGCATCGCATTTTGGGTCATCGTGACATTAATGTGGTCAGGCATCTAAACAATGACAATTTAGTCACTGGTGTGTGTTTTGAAGCGTGTAATTGCAGCGACGACTGTAAAATATGTACACAAGGGAAAATGACTAGGTTGCCTTTTCCAAAAAGGTCATTGACATCAACGAATGCTGTAATGGATCTAGTTCACACTGATTTGTGTGGGCCGATGCCAACTAAGTCACATGGTGGAATGCGCTCGGAACGAGAAACTAAGGGGGTCAAATCAAAACGATTAATCGAGGAAATCGAAAATATTAATTCAATAATTACTGAGCCGAAAACACTGGCAGACGTACTGGAGACCGCAGAAAAGGATCAATGGTTTGCGGCTATGCATGATGAAATGAAATCACATGCAGAAAATGGCACCTGGGAAATAGTTGAATTACCAAGTAATCGAAAAGCAGTGGGTTGCAAATGGGTGTTTAAATTGAAAGCTAACGCAGACGGCACTGTAAAGCGGTTTAAGACTAAACTGGTTGCCCAAGGGTTTACGCAACGGTTTGGCCAGGATTACGACGAGGTATTTGCACCAGTTGCTAGGCAAACAACTTTTAGAACGTTGTTGACGGTGGCAGGCAGAGAGCAAATGCAGGTCATCCATTTGGATGCAAAAATGGCTTTCTTAAACAGCAAACTGGAGGAGGAAATCTACATGAAGCAGCCGCCATGTTTCGAAACGGATGATAAAAGCATGGTATGTCGTTTAAAAAGGAGCTTGTATGGACTGAAGCAGTCGGCACGCACCTGGAACATGTCATTAAACAAGGTAATCGTTGACGCAGGATTTTATCGCAGTGAAGCAGACTGATGGTTATACTATCAGCAAATCGGCAATGGGTGGTGTTATATATTAATCTACGTTGATGACATCGTGGTGGCTTGTAGTGACAGCAACGCGATCAAACGGATTGAGGAAATTCTGAACGTCGAATTCAAAGTTGATAGTTTGGGTAAAATAAAGACGTACATTGGAATAGAGGTCGACAGGGACATTAATGGAATATTTAACATAAGTCAGAAATCATACATCAATCACGTGGTGAATCGATTCAATTTAGAAGGTGCAAAAATATCTAAATACCCGTTGAAGCCAGAATATCAGAAGGATTCATTGCCTGATCTGCTGCCAAATAATGCGGAATATCAACAACTAATTGGCAGCTTGCTGTATGTATCAATAAACACTCGGCCATATGTTTCAGCAAGTGTGGCGATACTCGCACAAAAGACAAATTGTCCGAATGAAGAAGATTGGACAGAGCTGAAGCGAGTTGTACGTTATCTAAAGGGTACAAACGATTTAAAATTACGCATGGGAGATGTTAAATGCGAGAACATATTTTTTGGGTATGCAGATGCCAGCTGGGCCGAATATTAAAGTTATTGGGAGCAACGATAAGTTGGAGTTACAAGAAGCAATCATACGTTTCACTATCATCAACAGAGGCCGAGTTTGTTGCATTGTCCGAAGCATGTAAGGAGGCGATTTGGCTGCGAAGGTTGTTGAACGATTTTAATGTCGACATAAACAACTCGACTTTGATATACGAAGACAATCAAAGCTGCTTAGCACTGATCAACCAAGAAGGTTTCTCTAGCCAATCTAAGCACATCGACACTAGGCGACATTTTATTAAGGATCACATCGAAAAGCAAACGATTCGATGTGACTATTGTCCTACCAACGAGATCCTGGCAGATATATGCACCAAGCCGTTGAGCACAAATCGGTTAAAATCACTTCGAAAGGACAGCGGGTTGTTTTAATTTCATTTATTATTCAAGGAAAGAGGGAGCAGTTGTTATAAAGTAGAAATTGAGGTGGAGTGTTGGATGCAACTAAAAGTCAACTCTTGGTGTAAACGCAATCATCATCGATTTGTATTTTGACTTTTCGTGGCCATCTTGTATTGTCAATTTCTTACTTACTTCCGTTCCGTCATATGTAAAAGTTGTATTGCATAATTTTATTACTAAAATAAATATTCTAAAATCATCAAGTGTTTCAATTAATTAAAGAGTTAGATTAATTACACTCTAACAAATTAACAATACTGTTTGTTGAGGGAATTGTATACATTATTGGTCGCTGCAAAGAATGAATTTTGTTAATATTTATAAATACTAGAGAGCAATACCTAACATATACCTGTAAGTTTAGGCTGTCTCATGAAAATTAAAAAGTTGAAAATGTGTGATCTCACGAGCTCAAAACAGTAGTACCAATTCCTTTTTTTGCTCATTCTCCTTTTTGTCGTTTGCTAATTTTAGAAATTTCTTCATTTCTTAAAAGTTTTCTAATGGATGGAAATGTTATCGGTGTAAATTTTTAAGTGTTCTAATTTTGTTCTTTGTGTTTTGATTGTGCTATTTGTGGAATTTTTCTTATTATTTTTCAGAGATTTATGATTGGATTGCTACGTAAATTACAATTTATAATGATTGAAATAAAACTAATTAAAAGATTTTATTTTATAATGTGGTAAAACCAAAAACTTTATTGAGATGCTTAATGGTTCGCTTTCACAGAAGAAGAGAATTAAACAAAACCAATAAAAACGTTTTGTAACACAAAAATGTGTGTCTACGTAACGCGCGCTGTCAAAACCAACTTAACTAAAAAAGACTGCGTTGATACTTTGGTTAAATTAGTATTCTAATACCGCCTCTTAATTTAATAGAAGTATAAAAAAAACTAATTCAAATCACCATTAAATTAAATTAAATTTAAATATTTGCGATGCTTGATAAACAAGGTTTTTCCAAGTGCCTTTATCATCATGTTTTCCACTTGGTCTTCGGACGATTTTTGAACCATTTCAGACTTCTTTGCTTGAACATAATCTCGTGTAAACATGTATTTTACATCCAAATGCTTCATTCGTCTGTAATCACGTGGCTCCTCAGCAATTGTGATGCACGATGTATTGTCTTCATGTATTGGAATCGGTTCATTGCAATTGATCTTCAGTTCAACCAATAATTTGTTTATCCATTCGCCCTCACTAACAGCTTCAGATAGTGCAATGTACTCAGCTTCAGTCGACGATTTACTAACAGTTGGCTGCTGGCGTGATGACCAACTGACTGTGTTTCCAAATAACTTGAACACATATCCAGATATGGATCTCGAATCATTTTTGTCACCTGCCCAATCTGAATCACTGTGACCAACCAATGTCTTTGCTTCGACGTCTTTCTTATAAACCATTTTCATGTCAATGGTGCCACGAATGTAACTCAAAATCCGTTTCGCGTAATTGAAATGAGTTTCGCCGAAACAATTTTGAAAACGGCTGAAATATCCCGCTGATGCACACAAATCTGGTCTGGTAGTCACATGTGCAAAAATTAAACACCCAATCAATTCACGATATGGATGATTCGAACATTTTCCATTTTGACCCACATCAACATGTAAACCCTTTTAAATTGGTGTCGATTTAGGTTTACAATTTTGCATTCCAAACTTTTGCAAAACTTTCTCCAAATATCTTGATTGACTCACCGTAATGGTGGCCTTTTCAATGTTTTGGTCAATCTGCATTTCAAAAATGAGCTCGCTTTACCAACATCAGTCATATCAAATTCATTTGACAGTAGTTTCTTCACAGCTCCAATCATTTTGATATCTCGGCAAAATATCAATGTATCATCGACGTACAGTAGCACATAACATATGATTCCATTTTGCTCCTTCACATATAAACATTGATCTGATTGGCAGCGCTTGAATCCAATTCGAATCATAAAATTATTGAACTTCTCGTTCTATGCACGCGAAGCTTGTTTCAGTCCATAAAGTGCCTTGTTTAATTTACACACTTTATCACATTGACCAAAAGCCTCTGGAAGTCGCATATAAATGTCTTCGTTCAAATCACCTTTCAAAAATGCGCACTTAACGTCCATCTGATGAATGTACATATCATAACGATTGGCAATTGACAGCAAAATTTTCAATGTAACTAATTTTGCCACTGGTGCATATGTTTCATCATAATCGAATCCTGACTTATGAGTAAAACCACGTGCTACCAATCTTGCTTTGTACTTATCAGTTGAACCATCAGCTTTTCTTTTCAATTTAAAGACCCATTTGTTTGTTATGGCACTTCTACCTTTTGGTAAATCGCAAACAGTCCAAGTTTGGTTGTCGATTAAAGACTGATATTCACTATCGATCGCCTTTTTCCATTCTGGCCAATCAATTCGACGTTTTGCTTCAGATATCGATGATGGATCATCTTCAACAAACTGTTCAGCCGATAAAGCAAGATTTTCATCCTCTTGAAATTCTCCAGCAATCAATGCAGTGTGAAAACATTCACTCATAGTTGCCCATTCACCATATCGATTAGGTGCTTGTCGACTTCGTTCACTTTTTCGTGGAATTGTCCTGTCGTTGTTACCAATGCAATTTGAACTTGCACTGTTGATATTTTCTTGGTCGTCACCGAGGTCATCCAAATTGACACCGTGGAACTGCTGCATACCGTTACCAACACAATCCATATTAGTGCTGTGGATTTCTCGATTTTCGTTGCCATCTGACTGCATATCATTACGTTTATCATATGACTGGTCACTTGCATCACCAAATGAATCGTTCATTGTATCATTCATACCTCGATCACCCGAAATATCATCATTAACCGCCTCTGAATCGACAATCTCAATCAATTCTTTTCGATTTAAAACCGATGACTCGTTAAAAGTTACACTTCGGCCCACTATTTGCTGTTGTTGTTCTATATCCCATAGACGATATGTACCATATGATGAACCATAACCAAGCATAATACATTTCGATGATTTTGGCTGTAATTTTGTACGATTATTCGATGGAATATGATTGTAACATTCACAACCAAAAATACGAAGATGTGACAAATTCGGTTTTTGACCAAACCAAATTTCAGCCGGAGTTTTCGCTTCGAACTGCTTTCCAACTGCACTTGTCGGTGATCGATTATTTAAATAATTTGCAGTGATGATAGCCTCATTCCAAAACTTTCCATCCAGTTCACTTGCCAAAAGCATTGTTCTTGACTTTTCTTCAAGTGTTCGATTCAATCGCTCGGAAATAGAATTCATTTCTGGATTATACGGAACAGTTAATGACATTTGAATACCTTTTTCATTGCAGTAGTTCTTAAATTCATTTGACGTGTATTCGCCACCATTGTCAGCTTTTAGTTTGGCCACCTTTTTACCATGAAGTGCTTCAGCCATTGCCACAAAAGGTTTAAACTTTTCCAACACTTCACTTTTCAGTTGAATGCAATAAACACTGGATGCTCTCGAAAAATCGTCCGTAAATGTTACAAAATATCTGGAACCATCATATGCAGTCGTTTGCATCGGACCGCATACGTCACTGTGAATCAACTCCAAAACGCGTGATGATCGAACATTTTTATTTTTCGGAAATGATGAACGTGTTTGTTTCCCAAGTACACATGATTCACACAGCTTCGTATTGTTGTCAACATTTACTTGATTTAATACATCCGCCATTTTACTTGCCAGTTTCTTCATATAATTTGCATTTAAGTGACCCAATCTAAAATGCCACAAACTTTGAGAAATTTTATGCAAATTCATGTCACCTGTATAACCAGCAAACACATTGTTGTCCACGTGGAATGTGACTTTATACAAATTTCCTTCGATTTGTCCAACGAATTTAATTATTCCATTGAATGACACAAATGCTTGGTCACCCTCAAACAGTACTTTGTAGCCCTTTTTAGTCAAAGCACGTATCGACATGAAGTTGCATTTTACATCTTTCACCAATAAAACATCCTTCATCACAGTAGTCAATGTGATACCATTATAAAATGTTTTCACTGGAATATCGCCACGTTTATTCGCAAAAAAACTTTGATTTTTCTTTGCAACGGCAATTTTCAACTCATCGATTTCTTCTAGCTTACTAAAATGCTTTTCTTCGTCAGACATACTGTATGTTGCGTTGCACCAGAATCCATTGTGAATACAATTTTCGATGTGTCGTTTACGTTGACGTTATGCCTCTTTGTTTGTGCGTTAAATGCTGCCGACTCACCAACACACGATTCCAAATCTACAAACGTACACATTGTCGATACTTTTTGTTAGCACTGGCCGAACCGTTGTTCTTTTTCTTTTTATTTAGAAAACACTGAGACTTTTTGTGACCGGGTTTCGTCATTTAAAACAAATGATCTCCTTCGATTTTACCTTTGACATCATTGCACCAGATTCACCTGATTTACTTGAACAATTTCCACCTGTTCGCTTATTGTACTCATCCATCAAACGCGTTTTGACAAAATCCAAAGTTAACTTGTCTGTGTCGATTGTCTCCAATGCCGTCACCAAATTATCATAGCTCTTTGGTAATGTGAGTAACAAATGAACAACAATGTCAATCTTTTTCATCTTAGCACCCGCTGAAATTAGCTCACGAATCTTCTTGTCAAACAGCAAAAGATGCTCCACGATGCTATCACTTTCATGATATTTCATCATCAAAAGTTGTTTTCGCAATAAAACTTGACTTGCTACACTTTTTCTTTCGTAAATACTGCACAATGCATCATACATGTCTTTTGCGCGTGATTTCTCTCTTACATATTCCAGTTGGTTGTCATGAATTGTTTGTACCAGCATTGACACGCATTTTTTCCCTTCCAATTTAATTTTATCACGTTCCGTTGCTTCCACACCAGCCAAAATTTCATCCAGTCCCTCATTGATGTATTTTCTCAAATCTCTTTCATCAAGTAAAATTCCAACTCGATATTTCCAATTACTGAAATTTGTCCCATCAAACTGTGTTATTTTGCTGATTCTGTTGGTTGTACTCTCCGCCATTTTTTTTTTATTTTTTTTTATGCAGTACACTCGTTTCGACGACAATAAAAATTCAATTGACACAAAAAAAAAATCACCAAAACTAATATTTTAATTAATTTTCCTTTACGGCGCTGGGCCCGTAACCTCAGAGATTTATGATTGGATTGCTACGTAAATTACAATTTATAATGATTGAAATAAAACTAATTAAAAGATTTTATTTTATAATGTGGTAAAACCAAAAACTTTATTGATATGCTTAATGGTTCGCTTTCACAGAAGAAGAGATTTAAACAAACCAAAAAAACGTTTTGTAACACAAAAAATGTGTGTCTACATATATGTAACGCGCGCTGTCAAAACCAACTCAACTACAAAAGACTGCGTTCATATTTTGGCTAAATTAGTCATCTAATAATTTTAACATTTTATTAATAAAACTTGTTTCTTTTTCGTACGATTTAAAGTAATTTGCGATATTTTTATTTCTCCCGCGATTTAAAGCAGTTTCATATTGTAATTTTTTGACATATGCGTAAATTGTTTTGTTTTTATTTGTGTTAAATCTCATTCCTTTTCGATTTTTTTTTGTGTTGTACAACAATGGCAGAATTACCACAAGAACTGTATTTATCAAGACAACAACAATTATCAGGAAGGAATAAATCAGGACAACAACAACTGTCTTTTTTAAGACAACATCAACTGACCTTGCAGGTGTTGTCTTATGTCAAATTCTTTCGGGTTACTCAAAATAAAGTAACTTTTTTATCTCCTAAAGAATACGAAAATATTTTTGTAGTTGTGTTGGTGTGAAAAGAGCAAAATAAAATGAGGTTATGTTTTACTGTCAGTCAGATCAGTAAAACTTTTTTTATTTTGATAACAAAAAGATGACAACAAAGATTAATATTTTAACTATAAACAACAAATGAAATTTAAAAATGGAGTTTTATTTTTGTTTCGAATTCACTTTGACATTTCACATTTCTATGTATTTGTAAACAGTAAAGCAAATCTATGGATAAATCTAGAGTAAAGCAAAATGCTCTAGAGCAAAAAATAAAGTGCTTTATTTTCCCAGAAAGAATTTGAAATGTCAAATTGTTACCCTTCGAGTAAAATTGTTTACCCTCAGGGTGTTTTTTTTTTCCGAAAGAATTTAACATTAAAAAAGACAGTTGTTGTTGTCTTGATAAAGACAATTGTTGTTGTTTGGATAAAGACAGTTCTTGTGGTAATTCTGCCATTTTGTTACAACACAAAAAAAAATCGAAAAAATTAATGAAATTTAATACAAATAAACACAAAACAAATTACACAGATGTCAAAAAATTAAAATATGAAACTGCTTTAAATCGCGGGAAAAATACAAATATCAAAAATTATTTTAAATCGTACGAAATAGAAACAAGTTTTATTAATAAAATGGTAAAATAATAAGAAAAATTCCACAAATAGCACAATCAAAACACAAAAACAATATTAGAACACTTAAAAATTTACACCAATAACATATCCATCCACTAGAAAACTTTTAAGAAATTCAAAAATTAGCAAACGGCAAAAAGGAGAATGAGCAAAAAAAAAAAAGGAATTGGTAGTACTGTAGCTCGTGAGATCACACATTTTCAACTTTTTAATTTTCATGAGACAGCCTTAAATGTATCATACCTGGGAGTTTATGAGATACATTATTAAAGATCGCGCAAAGTTCCGTGTTCTTCTGATTAAACACATGTAACCCGAAATTAATAGAAATAATACCACATTTGGAGCAAATTCTGCCTCTATCATGTTTTGGCACGGATTGGTTTTAGCTGTCTCACTTGACAGGCGACTGTGGAAAATTTTGGAAAAGGAAGATTTAATTTGTTTTTAAATTAAAATGGGAATGAAATAAAATTTACTAATGTTTATTAAATTGTGTATTATGTTTGCAAATTTTGGAAAAGGAAGATTTAATGTTTTTTTAATTAAAAAAACAGCGATTATTAGTTATTAATATTTCCACACCAAGAAATAAATGGCGCCACTTTGACTGAGACACCTAAAACCAATGCTAGCCAATTATTTCACTAATGTCAAATTTATCACAAAAAAATTATTTCGCACTAGTGATGTGCAAAATCGATCTTTTTCGTTCTGTTTTGTTTATTTTCTCATATGTTTTTCAACAAAAAAGATCGATTTAGCCCATCACTATATCGCACAGAAATCGGACACGTCCAAAAAAGTTATTTCGCACAGAAATCGGACACGTCCTAAAATTACCTTGCACATACAAAAAGTTGAAATATATACCTAGTGTTCAATCGGGCAAAATGATAAAAAATATCATGATATTTTTTATCACTTTTGGCAATAAAAGCACTCATTTATCACACAAAAAAACCAACTTTTTTCTTGGTTCCAGCTGTCAATTTTGAATTTATTTTCTTTGATATTTTCGATACTTAAATTAAATTAAATTTGCTTTTTTAAGTTATTCATATGGTATTTACACAGTCACCTATTTATTTAAACATAAATAATAATTTATATTTCGAAGATTTTTTCTGAGAACACAAACATAACAAAACTCAAACTAATATTATTTGTGTCTCCAATATTTGGATAAAACTAAATAGTTTCAATATCAAAATAATTTGTAAACAAAAAATAATTAAAAAATGTATACATTTAATTAAAAACCTAACGACAAAATGAGTTTATTGAATTTTACAAAGCGATTTAAAACCAAATGTAACATTTAAAATCAATTTATCATTTTTTATCAATTTTGGTTGTTCAATCGGGTTTGACGTACAGTATTACGGAATGAAGTTAGGGTGGGATAAAATATCATGATGTTTTTTATCATTTTTGCCCGATTGAGCACAAGGATAAAATACAATCCTAGTGTTTCCTCGGCCAAACGTGATAAAAAATATGATTATACACGTCAATTACTTATGACCCTAACTTCATTCCGTTGAATTTTATGTCAAATCCGAGGAAACGACTAAAATGAAAAAATAAAAACCAAATTTAAAATTAAACGTCAAACAATTTAATTTATTCTGATTTTTTGTATTAAAGGACGTGTTCAATCGGGCAAAAATGATAAAACATATCATGATATTTTATCCCACCCTAACTTCATTTCGCAATACTGTACGTCAAACCCGATTGAACATCCAAAATTGACGAAAAATGATAAATCTAGTTAAACTTTAAATGTTACATTTTGTTTTAAATCGCTTTGTAAAATTCAATAATCATGTTTTGTCGTCAGGTTTTTAATTAA
Organism: Tipula vernalis; assembly: GCA_958295665.1. NCBI lineage: Eukaryota > Metazoa > Arthropoda > Insecta > Diptera > Tipulidae > Tipula > Tipula vernalis. The sequence goes on from OY282558.1 coordinate 224,029,683, forward strand.
ATGTAAATATTTTTTAATTTTTTTTTTTATAAATTATTTTGATATTGAAACTATTTGGTTTTTATCCAAATATTGGACACACAAATAATTTTAGTTTGAGTTTAGTTGTGTTTGCGTTCTCAGAAAAAACTTCAAAATTTAAATTATTATTTATGTTTAAATAAATAGATGACTGTGTAAATACCATATAAATATCTTAAAAAAGCAAATTTAATTTAATTTAAATACCGAAAATATCATAAAGAAAATAAATTCAAAATTGACATCTGGGGGCCTATTCTCGAATTCCACATCCATTTTCCACATGTTGACATCTGTCAAAGTTCACATAAAGTCGTTCAAAAATTGTAATTCGTATATAAAACACATGCGGAATGGACATTTTCCTATATGGGGAATTTTTTCTACATGCTTATACCCATTCGGAAATATTCCCTTAGTACCGAAAAAATTCAATTTTAATGAATTTTGACAGATGTCCACATGTGGAAAATGGATGTGGAATTCGAGAATAGGCCCCCTGGGGGCCTATTCTCGAATTTCACATCCATTTTCCACATGTAGCAATCTGTCAAAGTTCACAAAAATTAAATTTTTTCGGTACTAAGGGAATATTTCCGAATGGGTATAAGCATGTGGAAAAAATTCCCCATATAGGAAAATGTTTATGCCGCATGTGTTTATATACGAATTACAATTTTCGAACGTTTTTGTGTGAACTTTGACAGAATGTCCACATGTGGAAAATGGATGTGGAATTCGAGAATAGGGCCCCTGGGGGCCTATTCTCGAATTTCACATCCATTTTCCACATGTGGACATCTGTCAAAATTCATAAAACTTGAATTTTTTCAGTACTAAGGGAATATTTCCGAATGGGTATAAGCATGTGAAAAAATTCCCCATATAGGGAAATGTCCATGCCGCATATGTTTTATATATGAATTACAATTTTCGAACGTTTTTGTGTGAACTTTGACAGATGTCCACATGTGGAAAATGGATGTGGAATTCGAGAATTGGCCCCCTGGAACCAAAAAAAACTGAACTTTTCATACCAGGCGCCTCGCCTCGAAATATTTAGTTATGGCTGTATGATACTCACTTTTTGTCTTACTTTTTCAGTGACTAGGTAAGACAAACGGAGTGAGATAAAAAATATATATACAAAATATTTGTGAGAGTGAGTGTATACACCATAGATTTGGAAAAAATATAGAAACGTCAAAAAAAAGTGGTAGCTCAACTTTTCTAGCAGTTAATCGAGCAACTATAGCAAAAAAAGAATTGGATTTGATTCTTTTTTTTGACATTACATACTTTTTTCTGACATTTCCGAAATATTAGAGAAAATATTTGTATTTTGTATACCAAAGAGAATTTATTTGTTTATTTTTAAAATAAATTTAGTAAACAATTTTTCCATTTTTGTTGGCCATTATTGTTATGATTTTTTTCCCCCTTTTTTAAATTTTTCTTTTGATACTGAAATACAATTTTGGGTTTGCATTGTTAATTGTTGCCAAAATATTTGAAACGTGCATTTTTTTGTAAATATAAAAATTAACTTAACATATAAATTATTTCGTTTCAATTAATTGCGGCAGCTAATGCAAATTAATTCAATAATATGGTCCAACACAAAAAAAATTTTGTTTATCCGAAACTTCAAAATATTTGCCTATAGTATTGTCTACACTACCCTTCTCTGTTTCGCTTTACTAGTTTTGCAGCACTTTATTGTATGTACTTGAAAAAAAGTGAGTATCATACAGCCATTACCACAAATGCGAAACTGAGACCCTTTCATACCGGTGGCGTTGGCTTTGAACATTCGGTTGCTATCAAATATTTTATTTAGGTCTATTTTACACGTGACCTATAGCAAGAGCTGAGGTATTCTAAATTTGTAATGGCTGTATGATACTCACTTTTTTTCAAGTACAATAAAGTGCTGCAAAACTAGTAAAGCGAAACAGAGAAGGGTAGTGTAGACAATACTATAGGCAAATATTTTGAAGTTTCGGATAAACAAAATTTGTAAATAGAATCAAAATTTTTTTTGTGTTGGACCATATTATTGAATTAATTTGCATTAGCTGCCGCAATTAATTGAAACGAAATAATTTATATGTTAAGTTAATTTTTATATTTACAAAAAAATGCACGTTTCAAATATTTTGGCAAACAATTAACAATGCAAACCCAAAATTGTATTTCAGTATCAAAAGAAAAATCTAGAAAAGGGGGAAAAAAATCATAACAATAATGGCGAACAAAAATGGAAAAATTGTTTACTAAATTTATTTTAAAAATAAACAAATAAATTCTCTTTGGTACACAAAATACAAATATTTTCTCTAATATTTCGAAAATGTCAGAAAAAAGTATGTAATGTCAAAAAAAGAATCAAATCCAATTCTTTTTTTGCTATAATTGCTCGATTAACTGCTAGAAAAGTTGAGCTACCACTTTTTTTTTGACGTTTCTATATTTTTTCCAAATCTATGGTGTATACACTCACTCTCACAAATATTTTGTATATATATTTTTTATCTCACTCCGTTTGTCTTAACTAGTCACTGAAAAAGTGGGAAAAAAAGTGAGTATCATACAGCCATAACTAACATATGATCTAAATTTTTTGGTAAGTATGAAATATTTGTGCAAAAAATGTGATTTGTAAGTTATGTTGAGAAAGCACGGCGCTTTGTACTACATACTACTAGTGTTCAATCGGGCAAAAATGATAAAAAATATCATGATATTTTTTATCACTTTTGGCATTAAACGCACTCATTTATCACACAAAAAAACCAACTTATTCCCTGCCGGCGCAAAAAAGTATACATAAAAAATGAACCACTTACGAACGGTTTACGAACGGTTTCTTATATGCGGCACTACTACTACTTCACAATTTCAGATTTCATATATGAATTTACAAAACCATGTAGTTTTCTTCATTCCATCTTTAAACAGAATGTGATTTTTGATAAAGTAAAGCATGGTGCGCCATTTTAATATTTAGTAAATTTTTAATTTGATATTAATTTTTGTTGTTTATAAATACAATTTAGTGAATGATAGTGACGACGACATTTATAATAAATACAATACATTATTAGCTATTTCTATTTTCGTATTATGTTATTTTATTTTAATGTCTTAATGAATTTGTTGAACTTGAAGTATAACTAAAATTGAGTAATAAGTAAAAATAAATGTGTTAAAATTTAGTATAGGTATAATTAATAATTAATTGATATAATCAAAGAAATAAAATCATATATTTGCTGAAAATAAAACAAAATACGTTGTTTTCATTATTAATTCAAAATTAATTGCGGAATAATACTCAAACGACCGTACGTAATGTTCATTTTAGAAGGCTCATAAACGTTACGCCTATATGAGTTCATAAATGTAATGGCTGTATGATACTCACTTTTTTTCAAGTACAATAAAGTGCTGCAAAACTAGTAAAGCGAAACAGAGAAGGGTAGTGTAGACAATACTATAGGCAAATATTTTGAAGTTTCGGATAAACAAAATTTGTAAATAGAATCAAAATTTTTTTTGTGTTGGACCATATTATTGAATTAATTTGCATTAGCTGCCGCAATTAATTGAAACGAAATAATTTATATGTTAAGTTAATTTTTATATTTACAAAAAAATGCACGTTTCAAATATTTTGGCAAACAATTAACAATGCAAACCCAAAATTGTATTTCAGTATCAAAAGAAAAATCTAAAAAAGGGGGAAAAAAATCATAACAATAATGGCGAACAAAAATGGAAAAATTGTTTACTAAATTTATTTTAAAAATAAACAAATAAATTCTCTTTGGTATACAAAATACAAATATTTTCTCTAATATTTCGAAAATGTCAGAAAAAAGTATGTAATGTCAAAAAAAGAATCAAATCCAATTCTTTTTTTGCTATAATTGCTCGATTAACTGCTAGAAAAGTTGAGCTACCACTTTTTTTTTGACGTTTCTATATTTTTTCCAAATCTATGGTGTATACACTCACTCTCACAAATATTTTGTATATATATTTTTTATCTCACTCCGTTTGTCTTAACTAGTCACTGAAAAAGTGGGAAAAAAAGTGAGTATCATACAGCCATTACGTAAAAGATGTACACATTACGAATATTTTTTTATAAACCAATACATAAATAAGTCTTCGCCAATTTGTTTCACTTCTCATATGACAAGAGTATCATTTATGTAACATATCTACTCATTTTTAGCGTAACGTTTACGAACACTTTAGTAGAAGAGACTATTCGTAAAATGAACGTTTGCGTTACGCGTGGCCGGCAGGGTTTTTGATTCGAGCTGTCAATTTTGAATTTATTTTCTTTATGATGTTTTCGGTATTTAAATTAAATTAAAATTGCTTTTTAAAGATATTTATATGGTATTTAAACAGTCACCTATTTATTTAAACATAAATAATCATTTATGTTTCGAAGTTTTGTCTGAGAATACAAACACAATAAAACTAAAACTAAAATCATTTGTGTCTCCAATATTTGGAGAAAAACCAAACACTTTCAATATCAAAATAATTTATAAAAAAAAAATAATTAGAAAATATAACATTTAATTAAAAACCTGACGACAAAACGAGTTTATTGAATTTTACAAAGCGATTTAAAACCAAATGTAACATTTAAAATCAATTTATCATTTTTTATCAATTTTGATTGTTCAATCGGGTTTGACGTAAAGTATTAAGCCGCATCCATACGAGGTGTGAAATGTACACTTATGCGCGCATTTAGCGAATGTACACGTCGTGTGGATTGTTTTCGCATGACGAATGTAACTGAATTACTGAATATTTTCATTTGCTTGTGTTCGTCAAATAGGCGGTAAACGACACACATCAAAGGAAACAATCGATGCATTTGTGTCCCATCCACACGAAGCGACAAAATGTTAACAAATATAATTTGAAATGTTAGTGCATTTATCTTTAGAATTTTTTTTAATGGAAATGTTATTTATTGAACTTTGCATTTTTTTAGAGAAATAATATCTGAAAATTCTTGAAACGTAATATATAATTGATTTCAAAAGTAATGTTAAATGCCAATTTTCATTTAAATGGTCGGAATGGCTGTTTGGTCGGATATTACCAAATTTGCTGTTAATTTTTAGTAAAAACCCGATATTTAAATACTTTATTTTTATTTCTGTTTAATAACATTACAGCACAACTATTTATTAATATTACACTGGCCAAATCAATCTCGTCGTCGCTATTTATTTCCATTTTCAATTTTGAATAAACCGAAAAACTTGAAAAATTTTTAAAAACAACAAATTTGTTCAATTTGAAATTAAATGAAAACATTTTACGATATATGTACTAAAAATGTCTATCAGTATAGAAATGTTCATTAACATTCGCCTACATGTGATCAATGAACATTTAACGAATCGTGTGTACCGAGATGTTGATAAATGTACACTTCTCGGTTAACCGTCTACATTCGCCTATTAAGCGAATACGCGCGCATAAGTGTACATTTCACACCTCGTGTGGATGCGGCTTTACGAATTGAAGTTAGGGTGGGATAAAATATCAAGATATTTTTTATCATTTTTGCCCGATTGAACACGACCATTTTAAAATGGCGCAGTCGAGTGTGGAACGCATTACCTTGGCTTTGCAGATAACTTCATTGTAATATATTTTGTTTTAAATTATTTTTCAACAAATTGAATTTATTACTAAAAAATTAAACGGTATCAATCGAATAAAACTAATTTACATAATTAAACAACGAAATAAAAAAAATTTATTTACGAAACTCAAGGCCGAGGCGCCTGGTATGAAAAGTACTTAAATTTGGTCTTTTTCCGAATGGCCAAATGTCAAACTATGTAGTAAGATTCTTGAGTTAGTACTAAAATCATTAGTACTAAAAAATATGTTCTTCACATTTACGAAATTTGGCGCTCTGCATATCTGTCAAAATACGAATTGATAAACATTTACAACATGGAATCATCAAAATCTGGAAAACCTGAGTGTCCTGTTTGTAATAAATGCTTCGAAATTGATAAAATTGACGACCATGTGAATCGATGTTTATTCTTGGCTTCATCATCGTCAGATAATAAAAACGATCCTCCTGTTAAATCGGCTGTAAATGGAGGTGGTAAACGAAGTTTTGATATCTTCAGCCGACCAAAGAGTTTGCCTTGCACAAGTAAAAAACCGCGAATTGAGATCATCTCGAATAAAAACGATAAAGTGGAAGTGGTGAATTTAATACAAAAGCCACCAGAAATCAAATTAATTATTCCGCTAGCCGAGCAAATGCGACCAAAAACACTCGAGGAATACTATGGCCAGAAACACATTACGGATCGGAACACATTACTAAGAACAACCCTGGATTCGAATGAAATTCCAAGTATGATACTATGGGGTCCACCCGGATGCGGCAAAACAACACTCGCTCATATATTAGCAACGCGTTGTAAAGAAAATCAGTCGTTTGGTTATCGGTTCGTCAAGCTTTCGGCCACCATGTGCGGCGTAAACGACGTTAAAGAAGTCGTGAAAGTGGCCAAAAATGAAATTAAATTTAAACGGCGCACAATTCTCTTCATGGACGAGATTCATCGATTTAATAAAGCACAACAGGATACATTTTTGCCTCACATTGAACACGGCACGATTGTTTTGATAGGGGCAACTACCGAGAATCCATCCTTTAGTCTGAATTCAGCACTATTGAGCCGATGCCGCGTTATTGTGTTGGAGAAATTGCAAACCGATTGTCTTCTCAAAATTTTAGAACGGGGTCTGCGATTTTATGATACTATGATTCTTAATGATCCTGAGGATGAAATCGATAATAAAGAATTTGTACCAAAAATGGCCATTGAGAAATCATCTATCATTTGGTTGGCCGAGATGTGCGATGGGGATGCTAGAATCGCGTTGAACACGCTACAAATTACTATGCAAGTTATAAAAGAAAGCAATAAACTTAGTGAGGATCATAATTCAATTAAAATGATATCGATTGAAAGTTTAAAAGAAGGAATTAAAAAGTCTCATCTACTTTATGATCGAAAAGGCGATCAGCATTACGATTGTATCTCAGCTTTACATAAATCGATACGTGCGTCGGATGATAATGCTGCTCTTTATTGGTGTACCCGAATGATGGAGGGTGGAGAGGATCCACGCTTTATTTGTCGACGACTGATTCGAGCGGCCAGTGAAGATATCGGTCTGGCGGATTCCAATGCACTTCAAGTTGCAGTTGCCGCACTCCAAGCTGTCCAGTTTATAGGTATGCCAGAATCAAATGTTATAATAGCACAGTGTGCCGTTTATCTGGCTCGAGCTCCAAAGAGCCGTGATATGGATAATGCGTTGAATAAATGCCAATTGGACATTAAATCATGTAAAGGGGCCCTTCCACCAGTCCCACTTCATCTTCGAAATGCCCCAACCAAATTAATGTCCAATTTGGGATACGGAGCTGGGTATAATATGAAACAAAAGGACTTTTCAGGATTAAATTATATGCCCGAAGGTTTGGAGGATCGGAATTATTTCAATGAATAAAATATGTCTCGAGTTTATTAAATTGTATTATTTATTTGGCTTTGTCGGTGTCCAAGTATCAATTCATCGTAAATAGCTTCTTTGTTCTTTTCCAGAAGTAGAAACAAAATATTTGTAGGTAATCTATTACTAAATTGGGGAGGGGTTAAAATCCGTTAGTAGTAAACTTAAGTTGTATTTCTTCATTCAAACGACTATCGACATGGCATGCGACGGACACGACACTTCATATTAATGCCTAAACAAATTTTTAAAGAAGCATTTAACTGCTACTGTGGTCTAGTATCGCCACAAACTAGAACCACAGAATAATAAATAATTGTGTGATAGTACCACGACCGATCATGTAGATAGAACAAAAAATTTGAATGTGTATACTTTCGGTAATATTTCATAGTAAAATGTACCCATTTTCCAACGTAAAATGTACCGTTTCTATAATATTTTAAATTTAGGATCTATCTCGTAATTTTTTTGACTATTTAATGAGTTTTTGGAAATATCAAGCGAAAAATAATTCCGTTATCACTGTAATTTGCTTTAGTTACACGAGTCTCAATATGTATTATGTTGTTGGGAGTGTGCATAAATTGTAATGCTTTTTTTCGGTAAAAAACAGCTTTATCGTCAAAAAAATGGTTACAATTTGATCATTCAAAACATTGTTCATCGCTAAGTAGCCACTAGTTTTTCCCATGGTAGTAATAGGAAGAAGCAATATTTGGAGGATACGGCGGCTGTAGTAGGACATCCCAGTTCAGCGCTTCTAACATTTCCTTGACCGGTTTCGCAACTTGCGGCCGAGCATTGTTATGTTGGAAAATCACTGGCTCAATTGGGTCTAAGCAGCGTATAATGCACTCATGCCTAAATACAGAGCTTGAGCTTTAAAGCCGTTGTTGATGGTTCGGCTGGCCTGCACCATGATTTTTCGCGCTTTGGAGCTTTGGAAGTTGCGCATAATTTCTTGAATTTGGGCCTTCTTTTATTTATGAAACCCGACCCCATGACGCAAGAAATTCTTTAGAGCGTGAATAATTCGATTTTATATTACGAACTACTTATAGAATCGGATTATTAACACATATAAAATTTCACTAAATTCCATTGATAAACGTTCGTGTTCCATTTGGTGCTGGAAATGAGGCCTGGATGGGTTATACCAAAACCAACAAAAATGTTTATGCAAGCCGTCTCGTTCGCTCCTTACACAGATCCTATCAAAAAAATGTACACTATATTTATTATGAATCTATCACCTATACTTATTTGTTTTGTGTATATATACTTTCTGATTTATTTATATGCACCACTAATACTACGCCTTAACGTACTTTTTTATATCTTAAGTGTTTGTACTGTTTTGCTTGTATAAACATTTTTGTTGGTTTTGGTTATATACGTAAAAAACAAATTTGATTAATCTTGTACTGTTTTATGTAAGAAACTTCATCCTAGTCCCAACTGAAAATTCGGCGATTATACATCTGCATTGCTAGCCTCCCATCGGGCTAGGGGTGGTTTCCTGAAATCCAATATGGAGGACCCGAAATGTAGTTCCGTCGACTTTGCGGGGTGAGGCGGGCCCGCAATACTTCAGAAGTTATGAACTCTGAAAACCCATTTGAAAGAAGTTTTATAATGTCAAGATCACCAACATCCTCAGCTAGAAGTGTTGAGATAGAAAATGAAAACTCTGTATACAACTGAGTAACATTGAAAAAATTACGTCTGAGTTAATTAACGAAATAGAAACTCTTAAGATCGAAAATATGAGAAACTGAAAAGTTCATTAGAAGTGAAGGAACCTGAGGAACAGGATTCTTCAGAGTTCCCAGAGGAAAAAAAACCAGAGGAACAGTGTGCTGCAGAGTTCCATACTGACGATGAAGAATAAAGAGAAGAAACTGACTGGATCCTAAAAAAGAACAGGAAGAAAACACCTGAAAGGCAGAATCTTCTCCAGAATTGTAGCTTCAAACTAAACTTCAAAATCAGGTGTATTAAAACAAAATCAGCCAAATATACCAGGAAAATCAACCTACCAAAAAAAAAGGAGACACCACCACCAATCAACATTATTGGCATAACTTAATATGGTACTATTCAATCATTAATGAAATCGGTAACTACAGAAGAATATAGAGTTGTAGCATTGAACAATAACATATGGAAAATCAATACAACAGATATTGAAATTTATAGAGCCTTGATTACAAAGCTGACAGATGAAGGAAAGTAATGGTGTACATATGAGGACAAAAATGATTGCTCGATCAAAGTGATGGCCAGAGGTATTCACCTAACTTGTAAAAGACGGGATGTAATGGAAGACCCTAAACACCAGGGCTTCAAAATAGAGGATGCGGAAAATATCCTCAAAAAAGAGAAAAAACGGTTATTGATCAAGGGATCAAAATTAATAAAAAGGGACTTCCTTTTTTTATGCTTACTTTTAATAGTAAAGAAAAAGTGGAAACAATTTTCAATATTAAGGCCATCCTTAAGATGAGACTAGAATGGAAGCGTTAAGAAAATCCACTGGTTAAATACCTCAATGTAAGAAATGCCAAAGATTTAATCACACGCAGAAATGTTGCAAACGAAAGCCTTGATCTGTGAAATGTTCGGCGAAACATCTCGCCCAAGCTTGTAATTTTACAAAAAATTCGCCTGTAAAATTCGTAAACTGTAACGGACACCATCTGAGAAACAAAAAACGACCATATCTTGAAGACACACTTCAACCTCTTCCAAGGCAAAGAGCTGAAGTAAAATATAATTCCAGTAAATAAAGTGGATAACCAAAAGAAAAGACCTGTAATACTACAAGAGCTTTTTGTTATTTTCGTGTGTACCTATTTGTTTTGAAATAAAATATTTTGAAAAATAAACGTCCTTCACAAAAAATAATTAAGTACTTTTCATATCAGGCGCCTCGGCTTTGAGCTTCGTAAATAAAATTTTTTTATTTCGTTTTTTTAACCATGTAAATTAGTTTTATTCGATTAATACCGTTTAGTTTTATAGTAATAAATTCAATTTGTTGAAAAATAATTTATTTTTAAGTGATAATTTAAAAAAAAACAAAATATATTATAATGAAGTTATCTACAAGGCCAAGGCAATGCGTTCCACACTCGACTGCGAGATTTTAAAGTAGTACAAAGCGAAGTGCTTTGTCAACATAACCTATAAATCATATTTTTTGTACAATTGTGTCATACTTACCAAAAAAATCTAGCTCATACGTACTAGCTCATACGTAGACCTAAATAAAATATTTGATAGCAACCGAATATTCAAAGCCAACGCCACCGGTATGAAAGGGTCTCAGCTTCGCATTTGTGGTAACTAAATATTTCGAGGCGAGGCGCCTGGTATGAAAAGTACTTTAATGTTTCAGTGATAATTTAAAAAAAATATATATATATATTACAATGAAGTTATCTACAAAGCCAAGGCAATGCGTTCCACACTCGACTGCGAGATTAGTACTTTTCATACCAGGCACCTCGCCTCGAAATATTTAGTTACCACAAATGCGAAGCTGAGACCACAGAATACAACCAGAAGAGACATAACGCTGTTTTTGTATGGAAAAATTTGGACTCATTTTTTTGACCTTGATTTGCCGAAGGTAAGAGAAAGTTGGGTTATGTATTCTTTGGTTTACTGGGTTTGATTTGAAATAATAAAAATTGAGAATCTTTAACAGTATAGTTAGTGAAATTATTTGACAAGTTTTGTTTTGACAGCATAATTTGTATTAAGTACTATAATATTCAAAAATAATTATACTTCAATGTCCAAAAAAGAAGGTAAGATGAAAAAAAATTTGGTCCACGCAATGTCTATTCTGGCTAATCTTTCTTCTGTGCTGAGACCCTTTCATACCGGTGGCGTTGGCTTTGAACATTCGGTTGCTATCAAATATTTTATTTAGGCCTATTTTACGCATTAATTATAACAAGAACTAAGATGTTCTAAATTTGTAACGTACATATGAGCTAGATTTTTTGGTAAGTATGAAATATTTGTGCAAAAAATGTGATTTGTAGGTTATGTTGAGAAAGCACTTCGCTTTGTACTACTTTAAAATCTCGCAGTCGAGTGTGGAACGCATTGACTTGGCCTTGTAGATAACTTCATTGTAATATATTTTGTTTTTTTTTTAATTATCACTTAAAAATAAATTATTTTTCAACAAATTGAATTTATTACTATAAAATTAAACGGTATCAATCGAATAAACCTAATTTACATAATTAAAAATGAAATAAAAAATTTTTATTTATTAAGCTCAAAGCCGAGGCACCTGGACATGTATTTCAGTCCAAAAAATGTGCTATGTGCGATGTGCGTTTCGTATACGTACACGGTGTATAATATACTTTTTGTGATTGTGTTGTGTCAAATATTTTACTTGTGTTAGTGCATTTTTGTCATCGCAACATCGCAAGTATCAAAAATAATTGAATCGGGCGAAATCGGTTCAAATTTTTTGCTGCTTACATTCCCAAATTTCACAAGTCGGTGGTGGGTTATGATTTTTGTTTTTTTATTAGTAAATTATCAAAAATCCTTCACAATGGTAATTGTTTGGTGTTTATTGAATTTAATATAAATTTTTAAATTAAATTATTTTATTTATTACAGCTTAACGTAATAATCTACAGGTTATTGGTTGTAGGACTATTCTGTTGCAACCCAATACTGCTTGTTCTATCGCATTCCATTTGCATGCGGTAGGTTGCGGCGTGTTGAATGATCAAATGTCGACACAGAAAAATTCGCAATTCTTACAGCTCGATTATACCGGAAAGCTTAATATTTATTGCTAGAGCGACACCTGCATTTGACTTCACATTTTCTTTCTCAACGGTTTATCCTTCGGAAGTTTTATAGCTCTCGCCAGACTTTCTAAACTTTATGGGTCGTTAGTCTATCACCCATGCCTTAGTCCAAATTCATTCAGTTTGCTAGCTAAGGATGCAGTACGCTTATGTCTATTAGATTTGAATCACTGGCTTGCGCCATGTGCCCATTGCGACATTGAGTGCGGGACCTCTATGAGTTCCAGCCAATCGTACTGTTGAAAAGTAATACCTGCAACTAGACTTGCGTTAACCAAATATACCTTCTCGCAATCCGAACACTAACGTAGCGTTATCTGCTCTAATGTCTAAACTACAAATAATATAAATTGATAAATAAATATTCGGTACTCTTCTATTCGAAATAAGAAAGAAAGGGTATTCGCAACTATTTAGGAATAATAAATTATAATAAAATTCACGCTGATCCACAGGTTACATGTGTGTTGATCGCACAGATTACCTGTGTCTTGATACCCAATATTAGTTAAAGTAATTTTTATTCATCAAAAGCGACAAAGCTGGCGTTTAGCTTCGGGACTTGAGAGATTGGCTCACGGCAATCACATTGTTTACCCTGGTTTTTGCAAATATCGGTTTTTATAGCAAAAAATGCAAATTATGCTCAAAATAAAAACCGAAAATTTTCTTTTTACTGTTACCAATTGACATTAAAAATTAAATAAAAAAACAATAAAAATTTATTGTAATATTATTACTAGAATTTCTATACCAAGAAAAACTTGCTTTGAAACTATTCATTCCGGAATGAAAATATGCGGCATTATTGTTGTAAAATTCTCAAAGTAAGACTACATCTATTTCGTATTGCTTTTCTTTGCATATGATAAATGTTTTTGCTCACATACACGTATATTTTACGAATCCTATTACTTTCCGGTTCGCACTCGCACATCGCACATTTTTGGACTGAAATTCGCATCCTGGTATGAAAAGTACTTTAAAGTATGTAATACAAAGCGAGGTGCTTTCTCAACATAACCTACAAATCACATTTTTTGCACAAATATTTCATACTTACCAAAAAATCTAGCTCATATGTATGTACGTTACAAATTTAGAATAGCTCAGTTCTTGCTATAATTCATGTGTAAAATAGACCTAAATAAAATATTTGATAGCAACCGAATGTTCAAAGCCAACGCCGCCATTATCAAAGGATCTCAGCTTCGCATTTGTGGTAACTAAATATTTCGAGGCGAGGTGCCTGGTATGAAAAGTACTTTAAAGTCTAGAATAATACAAAAAACAATTTTGATAAAAGTACAAAAAAAACAATCTGCTGTGCTGCTAGGTCTAAATGGAAACAAGCAGCCGATGTGTGGCGTGTTTGCGACATGTCGCGCTGCTCTTGGTGTGTTTTAGCCTTTAAGCGTGAAACACACCGGGCAGCGGCAGCGAGCATCAAATTTAATTATATGTTGATTGGCTTATGTATTCACAGATAGTCGCGTGTTAAGCCAAATTATAAGCAATTTTTATAAAAACATTAAAATTTTTAATAATTTTAATAGATAAATGTTGATTAAAAGAAAATCTACCACAAGTGGAATATGTGTGACATGTCGCGCTCCTCTTGGTGTGTTAAAGGCCCTTTCCGAAAGTTATACTTATTTATTTAGATGTAAGGCCCTTTCCGAAAGTTATACTTAGACATACTTATTTGCCGCCATCTTAAATAAGTATGTAAAATCATCCGAATTGATGTCACATACTTATTTTTTATTTTGACTATTTTGTAACTATAAAACAATTTTTAATAAAATTTTTTATAAAACTTAATTACTACATATAATATCATAATATGTATGCAATGAAATTAACAGAATTTTGAATTTCGTTTAAGATTTTTTTTTTTGTAAGAACATACTTATTTTAAGTTACCTCGCCAACATACTTATTTAAATAAGTAGGTCTAAATAAATAAGTATAACTTTCGGAAAGGGCCTAAGTACTTTTCTGAGACCCTTTCATAGCGGTGGCGTTGGCTTTGAACATTCGTTTGCTATCAAATATTTTATTTAGGTCTATTTTACACATGAATTAAAGTAAGAACTGAGATATTCCGAATTTGTAACGTACATACGAGCTAGATTTTATGGTAAGTATGAAATATTTGTGCAAAAAATGTGATTTGTAGTTTATGTTGAGAAAGCACTTCGTTTTGTACTACTTTAAAATCTCGCAGTCGTGTGTGGAACGCATTGACTTGGCTTTGTAGATAACTTCATTGTAATATATATTATTATTTTTTATTATCACTTAAAAATAAATTATTTTTCAACTAATTGAATTTATTACTATAAAATTAAACGGTATCAATCGAATAAAACTAATTTACACAGTTAAAAAACGAAATAAAAAAATTTTATTTACGAAGCTCAAAGCCTCGGCGCCTGGTATGAAAAGTACTTAAGCCACCTAAAGCGTGAAATACACCGAGCATCGGCAGCGTGCAGGCATCGGCAGCAGTAAAACATTTTGCTTGTTGGATTATTTTTGGTAACTTTTTTAGAATATAACACAAGAGAGATGGAAAAATTTTATCTTTTTAGTGTAGACTACATGTCAAAAAACCTGGTCTTTGGCATGCGGCTACCTTAAAGGCTGAAACACACCAAGAGCAGCGCGACATGTCCCAAACAATCCACACTATTGGCTGCTTGTATCCATTCAAACCGAGCACGACTGGGATTTTGCACAAAACGCGAGAAGCGAGTTTTTGTCTCTTTTACTTAAACTGAATATAAACACTATTTCGCTTAGTAGAAATATATTTTATAATTGCGATTTCAATTCAACTAGCTAAAATAAAATGAAATTCTATTTTCACTATCATTCGTCTGTGTCTCTCACCAACGAAGGTACGTGGTCGAAACGGAGAAAAGGAGATAGCTCTTATACATAATATAATTGACCGAGATCGCAATAGAAAAAATTGAGGTGTGGCCAACACACGACTTTCTTTTATGAACAGAGAATTTTGAGAAATTTAATTTTTTTCTTAATTTTTTTTTTAATATTTTATTTTTTATTTTTATTTGTTTTTAATTTTTGGAAACATTTTGAAGAAAGTAGTTTTTTAAGTAAGGTTTACACCTTATACTTTTTAAGATATTTGCAAAATAAATCTGGACCAAGGGAGTGGCCACTTCCGGTTAGCCGTTTTCGAGTAAAATTCACTGGGACCTCCCAATTTATCAAAAAAGCTGAAATCTGAAGTTTCAGTTCGATTGGTTAAACCATCTGGGCTGTAGAGAGGACACAGACAGACTGACAGACTGACAGACTGACAGACTGACAGACTGACAGACAGACAGACAGACACCATTTTGAAACCCACTTTTTCGGACTCAGGGGACCTCAAAACAAATAAATCTTTAAAAATCTCAAGGTCCAAAATTTTCATGATTACTATACTTTATTTTACTAGAGTAAAAGAAAGTAAAAGCGACGTAGACAGAATGGAAGGGAGAAAAACTTATTCTTTTAAAAAGAGAGATAAACACACCACTCCAATTTTAAAGTAAATCTCCATCTGAAAAGGGAGAAGGAGAGGGTAAAAATTTAAAGGAGAACGAAGCGAAAGCCTTTTTTTTAAGCCAAGACAATATCGTCCTTAACAAAATCTACCGGTCATTCCGAAAAGGCTACAGACCGACGGGACATCAACAGATTAGGCTCATCAGGATTGCACGAGTGGGAAACAGGGACTGGTTCACTAACCCATGAGGAAAACACGTACTGATCCCACACACAACCACATAGTTCCAAGCTGGAAACACTAGTCAGGGTTAATTAGAGCCATCTGAAAGCTTCTAGGTATAAGCACAACTAACACAAAGTGTGCACCCCCTAAGCCGCCTTTCCTAAACCAATTACTGGGGAAGCTTTTTCTAGGGCATTGGACAAACAATGGAGAAATTAAAGGTTTGCTGAACAAAACAGGTAGGTAAGGTAATTTATAACACGGAAGTAGAGAGGCCAAAGAAAGCATTACTCTGTTGCAAGCAACACAATATAGTTTTCATCTACTAATTTATTGTCTATTGCAATTCTCTTACCTAATATGATATAGTTTTAAGGTACAGCACACTGGAAAGCTTTAGAGATTTCTGCAAAAAAATAGACAAATTTGCCGACTCTTTAAAGCATTTTCCTTAGAACATAGAAACTCTCTGGAAACGATTTAGGAACCAAATGGGGGTCAAAGTTTATTGAGGGTAGTGACTTAGAAACCAGGACATTGATGACATTTTTCATCTCAAAAATTGGAAAAACCACTGAGGGGATTAGCCTCACATCATTTTATACATAAAACCATGGAATTTAACAAAATCCTCCGCCTATATATTAGGTTTAGTACATTCCCATAAGGATATCTATTAAACGAAACTGAAGGTAACATGCTTAACAGACTAAGGAATTAACAGAAGCAGCTTTAAATGAACGGTCATAAAAAATCGAAGACCCACTCCGAAACAAAAAGGTACTTTGGGGCTTCTAGATCCTCAATTGGTCCGCCGTAAAAGTAAAAGTAACAAATCAGATTAAATATACTAGATTAGGACAAAACAGCTTCGTAGGCCAATTTATTGTACATATTTGTACTATATGTTCATAGTTATCATTAATCGCCTGGAAAATATAAAAATAGAAGCTACCATAGCACTGATGGATTAGGTCCCAAGCTATACAATGGCATTATTGGACAGCACCAATTTAATGAGTTTTAGTGAAGCCCGCCAGGGTGTTATCTTGCGTAATTCTATAAAGCTATCCTGTTTGTAGTTATTTTTTGTTAAATGATCTCATATACACAAACTATTGTGAATAAGCTTCGTGCTCAAAATAGATTGTGTATAGCTTGGGGTTGTTCTTTAAAGCAAAATTTGAGTATATATGTGTATAAACAAATAAATGATGCAAAAAACAATCGACTGTCAGAGGAACTCCACTATTAGATATACGAGAGAGTTCTAGTAGAGAACATCATATCCTAATTACTTCATCATGTATATATATATATATTATTTTACAATGCGTACCATTGGGCAAAACTTCTTACTGTCAGCCAAGCAGAGCCTCTTGCAATCTACAAGAAATACACAGGAAACCCCAGATATATATTTATTTAGTCGTAACAGCTTATGTTTTTATATCTTAAAGTTACTTGGATCTGCTTAATCTCAAAGAATCTGGGTAGAGTAAAAAAATTAGTATTTTGTGGTTTCCCGGCTACTCCGATATAAATGGAAACGAGGCAGCTGACTACTGCGCAAGACTGGGTGCGGAAGTCATAAAGGCGCTAGGTATTGGGAAAAAGGAAGTTCTCTGGAGTTCTGCGGGAAAAGGAAGAAGGAGGTGTCTTCAACAAATCGTTACAGTGGCGGATTCTGCAAACCTGGAAAAGAAACATCCAAACATTTACACTACGTGCAGTGGTCTAAGGGAGAATCTAAACCTTCACTTCATGTGAAAATCTACCCATGGATACACAACATACCTTATTGGTCGCAGATTCGCACTTTACAGGGCTACGTCCAGCATACCCGCTTAATAATAATAAAAAAAAAAAAAAAAATTGATTTCAAGTTAAGAGAAGAATGTCTGTTTTAAATATCAAATGATTTTTTCCGGCTTTTTATAGACACAAATATATTAGTAATAAATGGCATTCACAAGATCTTCGATTGGTTAACCATAAGCAAAATCAAGAGGCCAATCATTTGTAATATATCTACCCAAAAAAGTAGAAATATCAAACCCCTCCATACTCTACCCCCAAGAGTTATACAAAGTGAACAACCCTGAACAAAAATAAGAACTTTCCAACCTGCTATCTGATGAGTAGTCCAAACTTTTCAGTACGAAACCAAACTACCAACGCAATCAACTCAAGGAAAGTTCTTATTTTTCTTCAGGGTTGTTACACTTTGTATAACTCTTGGGGGTAAAGTACGGGGGGGGGGGGGGTTAATATTTCTACTTTTTTGGGTAGATATATTACAAATGATTGGCCTCTCGATTTTGCTTATGATTAACCAATCGAAGACCTTGTGAATGCCATTTATTACTAATATACCTGTGTCTATAGAAAGCCGAAAAAAATCATTTGAAAAAATTAGATGTAAGCCCTAATAAGCTTCAACACCAACATCGGAGACACCCAAGCCGTTTTATTTGTACCGTTTACAGTTAATAAATATATCAATGATATTAAAAATTAAGTCAATTACAGTAAAGTCATAAGGCATTGTTTTCAAGATTTGTTGTTTAAATACTTAGTCGTTTTTAAGACAAGCCAATTTTGATAAGATTTTTGTTTTTTGTTTGATGAAACGTCATACTTAATTATGATAACCATTACGAGTGGCGTAATGTAAACTGATAAAGATGAACGAGCCAGTGGCATAACTATTTTATAAATGTAGTGTTGGCTTATCAAATAAATAAAAAAGCTTTTCAAATTATACATTTTCTAAACAAATTTAGACCAAAAACTTACTTATTATAAAAATAACAACAAAAACATTTTCAATAAATAAAAATTTGAAAATATTGATATCACACACAATTTTGATAAGAAAAATATAAAACACCGAAAAATGCAAAAATTGATAATGAGACAGTTAATGTTAAATATTCTATTGATTAAAAGCAATATACGAAAGTGTTTCGGTTAATTATAGTTACTTAGAGCATAAGTTTTGTGCAGCTGTGATATTGATTTAACCAATGGATTAAAGGATTAAAGCAAAGGATCAATACAGGAAAAGTGGCATGATAAAATTACTAAATTAAACATAATTAAACATAGCTCCGCGGGCTGCGGTTTAATACATATTGATTAAATTGAAAAATTATGTTGTATTCTAAATATTTGTGTTATCAGACAGATAACACTATATAAAACTAGCACAAAATGCTGATAAAATAATGAATATTAATTGTGCAAACAAAAAAAAAATAAATAAATAAAGGTTAGTGTCCTTATTGGTTTATGAACAGCTGAAAAAATGTCCTAATAGAAATGCTCGTGTAATGATGAAACCTTTCCATTTTTGATTCAATTTATGGCAAAATTATCATGTACAAAATAAAAAATATCGATAAGATATCGTTGCCTCATTATTTTTGCGTTTGGCAAACAAATTACAAAATATTTCCTCCATTTTATCATTGTTGCAAATTAATAATTTTTATTTTATTTTAAATTTTTAGAAAATAAAACACAAAATTATGGAATATATTAAGGAAAATATAAAGAAATTTTCATTAGCTCTTACACCGGCCACTGGATCTGATCCACCTTCAAATGCAAATTCTAATCAAGTGCCAAATTTAACGTCACCACAACCATCATTTTCAACCGCAATAACTCCATATAGTCCGACCATATACCATCATCGACGGCGACGTAGCACTGAATTCGTAGATGCAGTCGGATTTTCAGTAGGATCACGACAAACTAATTCGCCAACTGAAAGTGATATTGAAAGCAATACAAAGCCAGCAAAATTTACTAAACGGCACAATCGTTCGATTAGTGATTCCAATTATAGCGAATATAGTGAAAAATCGACATCGCATGTACAAATACGACAGCATTCTATAGGGACTATAACAGGAGTAGGTCATATTAATCCAGCCTTTATACCAACAACAAGCAATATACGTGATTCTGAGAGCACAATTGATATTAATACTCAAAATAAGTACATAACGTAATAACAATGTATAAGCGCGTTCGATATAATTTAGCTTTGTTATAATTCCAGAGTTTACCGTGAACAGTATTGGGCCTGGTCTTGTAAATGCCAATCGTGGACTAAATGTGAAAAAATCCTATTACTGATTATAGCTGTTTTATTTTGTTTAGTTTGTGTCCTGGTCACACTGATTGCAATATTTGCAGAGGAAATTAAGGATAATGAAAGTGGCCCTCATAGCGGTGTTCTACCTGATTTGATTGGTGGGATCGGTTTTCTGCGTTCCTGATTTTTAAGTCAACATAATATTTAAATTTAAATGATACCTACTTAACTAAAATAATTTATTTTACATATATAAAATACAAATGAATAAATAATCAAAATTTTATGGATAAGATGTATGTACTAGGAAAAGCAACAATAATAATTAATGTATTATCTCAATAATAAAACGTTATTGCACTTAATATTGATATATACAACTGTATAAAAAATATAACAAATGATAAAATTATTTACTTTATATGATTTGATACAAAATTTTCTTATTGTTCCACATTCTGTCGTATGTGATGTACCTAAGAATAGCTACCTATAAAAACAACTTACTGTTACAATTAAACGAATTGATTTGGTGGTAACTGTGTTGCGAGTTGAATACGTAATACAATTTTGTATTTCTTTTATTTGTATTACTTAAATGTATTTCGTCTCGTCGCTTACTTAACGCGAGATGACAGAACCTAAAAAGGGGACAGCAAACATAAATACATATTGTAGTTGTAGGTCATTAACAAAATAACATGTGTAAATAATTAAATATATGTAGACATTGTGACATTGACAATACGTTCGTTGATCTTAAAAGAATTGTAGTTCTATTAAAATTTATTACAATTTTATTATATGTAATCTTAAGTACTTTCAGGTGTTTGTTTTGGTCGATAAAGAATTCCAAAATGTTGATCTGCTTATTGCTTTTGGAAACTTTAAAATTATTACGTTAGTTTTTTGTAAAATAAAATTTAACATTTCAATATCGATCCAAAATTACTGAAAATTTTCAACATCAATATTAGCTTTAAAACTCCTTGAGATACTCTCATCGAAATTAGTGTTATCGCATCGTTGCTTGAAGTCACATTGTCTGAAGTACAAGTTGCGTTTTATTTCCTGTCATGCGAGATTCAGGTAAGTGGTTAACTAAACTCTTTTTCTCACTCTCCTAGACTTGTTATAAGTAAATCAACTTGTTTTTTTTTATTTGTATTTATCACACCCATACTCATTAGATTAAAGTTAACAATTAGCTATAATTATTACTATTGTTAAAGATAATAGCTATTGTGCATATTCTTTCTTCCTTGAATAAAATTTGCTTTGTTATTATGAGGTGATTTGACATTTATTAAATGATGGTGGTGTGCACTTTGAATTTCAGTGTTTTTTTTTCTTATTGAATTGTTTAGACTACCCAACTGTAGTACGTTGGTCGGTGTTACAGGTACGCTGACAAAGTACACAATGTGAAGTTCCTCACAGAAAGTAAAGCAACATAAATTGACAAATAGTGTAAACAAAAAAGTGTAGGGACGTAAAACAAATGTAGTCAAGGATTACAGTTAATTATTCACAGAAGGTTTATTGACTGAAACTTGGGTGGACATCCACTGTTTGTGCCAAAAATTTTAAGTGTGTATTTGTTGATTCGATTTTTAATTAAAGATTATCAAGAACCGTGTGGTTTAATAGGGTTAGTTTTATAATTTTTGTCATATGTATTGAACGTCGTAGCAAGCAAACTGGTACTCTCAATGTTATTATAAAGAAACGTAGCAAATAAATAAGGACATAAACTTAAGTGTCTTTAGCGCTACACAACTAGTATTTCATGATTTTTGAAGCTTAAAATTACTTAAATTTAAATTTTTAGAACCAGCACCCGAATTCCGGTTGGATGACAAATTTCTCATGTGGGTTTTATTCGTATAAAAAAACCTAAAGGTATAAAAACTCATGAAACGCGATTCCGCATGCACAATCAGTCAAAAATTGTTTCTAAATTTAATTTTTAGAGCACAAAATTTAAAGCTCGAAGCCTAAAATTATTGTCTTGTGTGTCAAACTTATCAAAAAGAGATTAATTGATCCGAAAGGGACTCACATACGACAACAGTTTTTTGTATGTTATTTTAATTCCAAGACACAATCACAAAAGATAATACAGGAGACTTTCTGTCGAGCTAATAGCTTCATGCGCTCAATGCCAGGATGACCTTGATGCAGTTCTTTCAGTATTTCGCTGCGGTAGCGCTTCGGAATTATGATGCGATCACCGAAAAAAATGCAACCGTTGATGACTGTGAGCGAATCTCGTCTTGCGAAGTAGTCTGCAGTCTCAACGTCAGGAATTTGCTCTCGTTTGCGTGGCCAACCCTTCTCAATGCAACTTATCATTACCTTCAACGTTTCGTCTCGACTTGTTTCGTACTGAATAGCTTCGAAGGTTACTGGCAGCTTCTTGGCGGTGTCGATAGCGAAGCAACCTAGTGAGTCTTCTGCAATGATCTTTCCAATGACGACGTCTTCGTCAGGCTTCTCGTGTTGACTAATGAGTCGAGAGATGAAATCTACGTATGCGAAGCTGTTCGTGTCGACGTATTTGATTTCGAAGTCGTATGTGAGCAATATCAACGCGTAGCGTTGAAGGCGGCTTGCCGTGTGTACCGGAATTCCCTTCTAATTTCCGAATATTGCGAGCAAGGGTTTATGGTCAGTCTGGAGCTCGAATTTTCGACCATAAATGTAGCGGTGAAACTTCTGAAGGGCGAATGTGAGCGCCAGAGCTTCTCGTTGGATTTGCGGGTAGTTTTTTTCTGCTGCTGTGAATGAGCGTGCGGCATGCATTAATGGGCGCAACGACTTACCGGGCATCTCATGCATTAGACTTGCTCCCATTCCATAGCTTGAAGCGTCAGCGGCAACGATCAACTTCTTAGTTGGGTCGTAGTGAGTAAGTCCGAGGTCAGATGCCAGAATTGTCTTGAGCTCGTCGAAAGATTCTTGATGTTTTGTTTCCCATGCAAACGTGATATCATCTTGAAGAAGCTCGTCTAATCGGCCGCGATGTTTCTTTATACCAGGAATGAATTTTCCGTACCAAGTGACTGCTCCTAGAAATGCCTGAAGTTGCTTGACGTCTGTTGGAGGCGGAATGTTCTGAAGCGTCTTGATCTTTTCTGGGCTCGGTTTAATGCCGTTAGTGTCGAGTATGTGGCCAAGAAATTCGAGTTCTTTCTGACGGAACCAACACTTGTCGATTTTGAGGTGGAAGCCGTTCTCCTGAATGCGGCTTAAAACTTCGTACAGATTCTTGTCATGGTTGTTTTGATCTGTTCCTCCCACAATGAAGTCGTCGATGAATGGAAAGGCGCCCTTTGCTCCGCTCATCATGCTGCTCACAAGTCTTTGGAAGATTCCCGGTGCTGGCTTGACTCCTGGCTCCAACCGATTGACTTTGAAAAGTCTGCAGTGAGTGTTGGTAATCATCAGCTTCTTTGAGTCGTCGTCGAGCTCGACTTGAAGGAACGCGTCTGAGAGGTCGATTTTGCTAAAGAGTTTGAATGGCGATAGCTGAGCAAAAATCTCGTCAGGCGTTGGCAGTGGAAATTGCTCCGATTCAAGCGAATCATTTAAGCCAGTTGAGTAGTCGGTGCAGATTCTAACCCGTCCATCCTTCTTCTTGACAGCGACGATTTGTGCGGCGTATGCTGAGTATCGCACGGGGCTAATCACATTTAAGAGCTGCAACCGTTTGATTTCGTTCTCGATAGGCTCCATAGCGGCAAACGGAACTGGACGGTTGTTGCGGAAAATTGGTTTTGCACTTGGTTTGAGCGTCAGCGATGCCTTTTGGGTGCAAATGCCGAGCGAATCGCTGAAAAGGGCTGGAAATTTGATCCTCAACTCGCTGGAAAACTGCTGTGAAGCGTCGAGCCGGACGTTGTTGCAGACGCTGGCGATGGGAATATTCCATAGGTCGAGAGCTTCCATCCAGTCGCTGCCGAGGACGTTCAAGCTTGAATTTGCGACGTAGCATGGGCCGATTTCTTCTCGTCCGTGGAGGTTCAATCGTGCGGTGAATTTTCCGAGCATCGACACCTGATCGCCTGAAGCGCTGATTGCTTGCTCTTCGCATGGCGTCAACGGCGGTTCACCAATCTTTTTCCAATTTTTCTCGGATATAATTGTCCAGTCGGAGCCAGAATCCAGTTGCAGGCGAAGCTTGTGATCATCGATGGCTGGTTCAACAAACTTGCGGGTAGAGATCGATGCTGTTGTGACTGCCAGACTTTGACGACGTTCTGATCTGTGGCTAGGTCTGCTTGGTCTTGATCGGAATCTGCGCAGGAATTCGGTCGCTGAGGTACAATGGCCAGCTTTGTGACCCTTTACCTTGCAAGTATCGCAGATTTTGTTCTTATACGGGCATTCCTTATGCCAGTGGCAGTCACCGCAGAAGTAGCAGTTGTTAGGATGCGTGTCCAATTTTTCTGTTGATTTGTGTGTGGATTTCTGCCGACCTTGCTGTTGCTGTCCTTCTTTCTTTCTGAACATCTGCATCACTTCGCTTCTCAGTGCTTAGTTGGAGTGTTGGACCATCAATTTCTCGTCTTTGAGACAAGACAACCGCTTTGCTAGCTCGCAGACATCGTTCAGCTTCAATCTGGTCACTGTGTCTAGATTGGCTGCTGCTGCACGGGTTATTTCGACTTCCTCGAGCTTAATGAGAAGTTTTTCGAGAACGAGTGAGTCTTCAGCTCCTGTGAGCGCTTTGCCGAACGTGAGAACCTTAAAATCGTCGGCTGTGCACGTGGCAATCTCATTTTTCGCACTTCCTGTTGACTTGGTTTGCGAAATCGTCCCAATTTTCTCCTGAACCTTTATTGATGCTCAAACACTTGTAGCGGAGTTTGAAGACCGATTCTTTCCGTCCGAAAATCTTTTTCAGCTCCTCGACTGCTCTCTCGAAAGTTATGGTTTGTATGGTTTCTGGCAGGATGCGGTCAGCGAAACGTCGGTACTCCGAGGTTGACAACTTCTCAGTGAGCAAACTCACTCGCTGGCGGACCGTCAATGTCTGTGCTTCCTCTGTGAAGATGTGCTCGTATCGAGCGTACCAGCGGTCGAACGTTTCACCGTCCTCCGGGCAGTAGCCGAATTTTTCCATTCGATCGGACAGGTGCTTGTGTATTTGTGCCGCTGCTGGTCGGTGAACTGCATGCGCTGAATTTACTGGCGGAGCGTTTCGCTGCTGAACCATTTGTTCCATGATTGCTGCCATTTGTCGTTGGTTTTCAGTCTGAGCTTCCATCAACCGTTTGATGAGTTCTTCCATGATGCCGAGGTTATGCTCACTTGTCAAAAAAAAATTTCAAATTTTCACTTTTTCCCGAAAGTAATGTGCGTAAAATTCGCTTTATCCTCGTCACCACTGTTGTGATCCTGGAGATGGTTCTATTCGGATAAATGATACACCAAGGATTACTGACAGTATATACTTTATTTTTAGTTTGTGTGTAGCTTGTCGTGGTGAAAATACTTCTGCTGTTTTTTCCATATGACATCTGCCAGACGGGGTATATCCCAGCTTGCTAGGATAAGGTCTTTCAGACTGTCATCGTAACAAACCAAAACTTATTTTATTGTGTGTCAAACTTCTCCAAAAGAGATTAATTGGACCGAAAGGGACCCGTATAAGACAGAACAATTTTTTGTATGTTGTTTCCAAGATTTATTACACGACATATACAATTTCACCAAATCAATAAATAACTATGTAGATTTTTAAACAATAACAAGAACCTAGTTTTATTAATTTTATTATTTTTTTCAAACATTTTTGGTTCACATATTTATATAAAAATCACAACAACATAAGTCTAAAAAATAAATACATTTGTTGAAAAATTTTGTTTTTTCAACAAAATAATGTCACAAAAGAAACCGGTAAACCAATTAGCTCATGCTATAATATTTTACTATAATTGAAACTCGTTTACAATACGGGAATCGGAAATTTGATGAGTCTGAGAACTGCCTAGTTGAAAAAAAAAATTAAATCATTTCTCGTTCTCATTTGTCATAGAACCGGAATTCGGGTACAGATTTATATACAGAGGTTTACCGGTTAGTTATGCGGATTTTTTTCATTAGATGGAGTTACACATGTGTTGATATATATGCGAATCGACAGGAACGTCATTTTGTTTCATTGACAGCAAGCTTTAAAACTTCATTTGCCAAATTTTTGTAAGGTTCCTATTACAGATATTTTTGCGCTGAAAATGTCGAAATTCGTGCCAAAAAAGAGCATTTGCGGGAAGTTTCAATTCATTATTTCATTTTGAAAAAAAGTGCGGCTGAAAGTTATCATATTCTTCGGGAAGCTTATGATGAACATGATCCATCTCAAGATACTTGTGAACGCTGGTTTGAACGCTTCAAAAGTGGTGATTTTCAAGTGCAAGACAAGAACGTTCAATGCAAGCATTATTGGGAAATGAGAGCCACATTAACTGAACGAAAGACAAATGGGAAAACTGAAAAGTCATCAGTGAAATGTTGCTTCAACGTTATGAAAGAAAGATTTTTTGCATAGAATTGTGACTGGCAATGAAAAGTGGATTTGTTTTGAAAATCGTGTTGTATTACGAGCTTCTCAAACCAGGTGAAACTGTTAATACTAATCGCTACCGACAACAAATAATCAAGTTGAAGCACGCTTTGGTCGTAAAACGATCAGGATGGACCAGAAGTCATGGAAAAGTAATTTTGTTTCATGATAATGCACCATCACTCACTGAAAAACTTAAAGATACGTTAAAGGATGTTGCCTGGGAAACATTTAGCCACACACCGTATTCATCAGATCTTGCTCCAGGAGATTAGGTACTACTTATTTCGAACAATGTCATACGCACTTCCCTAGCTGCACTTCAAAACGTACGAAGAAGTGAACAATGTGAACAATTGGGTCTCTGAATGGTTTGCCTCAAAACAGAAATAGTACTATTGGGACGGTATCCAAATATTATCTGAGAAGTGGAGGAAATATGAAGCTAGATGAACATACTTTGAATAAAGTACGTTTGATGTTTCTCTTGTAATTATTATGTTTTTTTATTAGAAAATCCGCATTATTAACCGGTACATCAATAGTAAAACTAGCATCTAGTAGAGTATCCGGTAGTTCACATAAAATTATTATTAGTTTACTTAATTACAAATGCATTTTAATATTTTGGGCTGGCGTTGTGTTCTTCCAAACCTCCTGAATTTGGGCCCATAAATATTCTCTGTTTGTCGGTTTTCTTAGTGAGACTTCTCATTTAACATTTTCCCATAGATTCTCGGTTCGTTTTTGCAGTTCTAAATACGCCGTTCATACTTTTGGATTATATTTAGGGTGCTGGTAACGCCACCGGAAGACCGCATAATCATCTAAATTCTCATCGAGTATTTCGATATATTTAAGGACATCCATAATTCCATCGAATTTGGCAATAGGCCAACTTCCCGAGAAGTAAAGTATCCCCAAACCCTTACTGATGCACTGGTATTATTCTTTGTTTTTTTTGGCATACCGAGGGTTAAGCTCCTGGTTTGGGGTCGTCTTACGTATGATCTCGCATCATCTCTAACCACGTTGGATTTACTCTCATCTCACCAAATTATTAAATTACAAAATGCCCTAGATTTTGCTAAATGCTCAATACTAAAATTTGGAAAACCATAAAAACCGTTTATTTGATAATTACCGTGGTTAAAACCTAAACCAAACTATGTTTTTTATGGTAGTAGAATATATTTTTTTAAAAGAGAACTTCCGATTGCGAGCAGAGGTATTGCACCCAGTCGTAATGAATGGCGTGAGTCTTTGAATGAAGCGAAAATAACTAAACCTTCTCGATAATCACGTGAATTATTTGGGTTTATTTGTGGTTGAATGTTCCAGCGAATGACTTAGCTCATAGAAGCACTAATGATGAATAACGCAATGTTATAAATTTGGTTTTATTGATCATAATACTGGTAGCAATATGTCCAGGAAACAATCATTCTAAATTAAATTCATTATAAATTCCATGCATAGCAACTGATTTCAGTGGTATATCTTCTACTATTTTGATTGGTGGCCGAACTTTGCATAATGTTTTCAAGTTACTTATTCAAATTTTAGAAAATTCTGTATCAACATTATTGCGAACAGTATTCAATGTCGATGGATTAAATCACCGTCACTGATAATTATTGACGAAGTGTCAGTATGCCCACTACATGCGTTGAAAATTGATAGATTATTGAGAGATTTGAGTCTGAATGAAAGTAGAGAAAAATTATTTGGAGGCAAGACCATTTTATTGTGTATAGATTTTCGGCAAATTTTAATTGAAAATTGTATTACATCTTGGTCTGAATTTTCATGTTCTACTTTTCACCGTGTTACTTTAATATAAAACATTAGAGTTCTCCCTCATGAAATTGGGTTTGTTCAATTTCTTAAATCAATTGGTAAAGGTGATATACAAATTGTCTCTCAGTTCGGTTAAGATGTAATTGAAATTCCAACGTACCTGTTGTCTGATCCTTCAAATATATAAAAGATATACATATTTGGTAATATTTCAGAAAATATTCAATTTTCTAATAATTCGAATTTTGTTATTTTGGCCACAAAAAATGATTGGCATTTTATCAATTCTGAAATTATGAATCTTATGTCAGGAGATGAAAAAGCATACTACAGTTTTGATATGATTATTTCCGATGAAATTCGTCCGATGAAATTGATTTTGAAAGAGAATTGTTCTACATATTGTGTTACACATAATTTAAATATAAAGAATGCATTGTTGAATTGAACGCAAACTTTCTTTTCAAATCATTATTCTGTCAAATGACTAAAATTGGACGGATGACGAGGGCAAAGCTTTAATCAATGCATATAGTATACCAATAGGAAAGCGGAGTATTTTGAGACGAGAAACAAAAAACATTTCTGGGAAAACATTTTGACAGATTTGGAGGCTATAAATGTTTTAATAAATTAATGTTTGTGAATTAAATCTGATACTATAATTCAATATTCATACGTAATTTTTTATAGGTTTCATCAACACCGCCGAAAACGTTCAAGTGAAATGCCGTAGCCTTCATCGAGCCTATAAAAATGCCAAAGGTAGAGGGACATGGTCTACTGCTTCAAAATTTTTATATATGGACCAAATGGAGGATATTTTCCATAATAATCCCATCATAAGCTCACTCCATTTCGTTTCAATTGACATGGAAGGTTCGGGAAAAGCAGCCCCTATGGAAACAGATGAATCTTCTTCGTCAACTGGTTCTACTAAAAGTAGTAAGATTGATTGAAGTTAAACGGAAGAATTTACTATGAGGAAAAAAGAAAGAAAGGGAAAAAGAAGACGGAGTTGCTGGAAAAATATCTGGAAAAAAAGAACAAGACCGAGAAGACAGAAAGCAGCTAATTTTACGTTTAATAGATACATAGAAAGTTTTATTTTATTATATTTTGCTATGAAGGCTGTGATTAAAACAATTTTTTTTAATTGAACTATTTTATTACACTAAATACAAAGGAACTGAACAATTAACCTAAATTTACTTATTTACGTTACTATTTTTTATTAATTTAATAAGCCTTCATTATCCATATAATGAAACATTTCTTGTCGAGCACCGCTACTATTGGCTTGTTCAGATTGTTCGGAATTTCAAAGTCGTCTAGATATTCTATATCGCAGTAATCATTTTTTTACAGCTTGTGATAAATCGTATATTTGGACTTAAGTCCTCCAAACCGACCCTTCAACAAGCCAAATGAATTTTCAACAACTATTCTAGCTGCTGAATGCAGATAATTGAATTTTAGTTGTTTTGCGGTTAAATTTCCAAAATCTTTAAACGGTGGCACTAAATAATTACATTCGGCGTACGCTGAGTCACCAAGCAAAAATATCTCCTGGTAAAATTAAAGATGGTTCTTCAATGATACGCCTTTAAAATCTTGACTTTCCCAATAACCGAGCATCATGCATGCATCCGCGTTTATAATGCCTTGTAACAATAAACTGTAATACTTTTTCCAATTGTAATACACTTCTTTATTGTTTTTGGGAGGATTGATTCCGATATGGTTTCCATCTATTGCTCCAATAACTCGAGGCAAGCCCTTCATCCTTGCAAAGTTGATCTGGTTGCTTTGTATTTCTAATGTTATTGGCCACTTAATGTATCTGTGGCTTTCCTCAACAATCCATTTAATAACTCGATATAAAATCCTGTGCACCTAGCTCCGAGTAACATTAAATCTATCGGAAAGCTGCCGATAGGTTTCTGTGTTGGCAAGGAACCATAACATGGGGTAAATTTCGGCTTCAACACCAACGTTTCATTTTGCGTATTTTGATACTACAAAATTGGGCGCTCAACCCGGATAAAGAACGACATTTGGTACTTGTTAAAGTGATTTTTGTGTTTGAGTTGGAAACGGGAAATCTACAAATCCAAACAATTCTGTATTTAAAAGCATTGTGTGTGTAATTACAGTGTTGTATTCGAAGATGAGAGTATAGTATACTTTCCCGAAAGATTTTTCGAGAAAGCTTCAACAGAGTCTCATGAATTTAGCAACGCGTGGTTCACACATGCAGAACAGTACAGTAATAAACGGTTCTTCTAACGGTGATGATGACGAATTAAAATGTGTACTAGTGCTTTGTCGTCGCGAGAAGGACAGGTTGAAGAAGAGTTTGCCAGCCACATCGAATACGGATAAATCATTCGATAATAATAACTTGGTGTCGGTCGGCGATAATGTGGATGTATTAGGTACAGGTACATTTGTGAAGAATAGTGAAATGGTCGGATAGTCATATAAGGATATGAGGGGCTTTCTGATTTTGACGGCGAAACGAGTTACTAGGTCGAAACATTGCTCGAAGAAATAGAAAATATGGCAAACGAATTAAAATGGAGTCCGTTACAAAACCTAATAAACGGAAACAACGCACTAACCGGTTATGCTAAAAAGTGTTTACGAATTCGAACTGATTTAAATTCTTTCGATCGTTTCAGACAAATTTTAATTTTAGAATTCGCAGTTCAACTCACCAGCGCTGATGTCCACAACAAGCTTGCTTCACGCAGAAAGAAAGAATCAGAATCGCTACCGGCCACAGTAATTAAATACGCGATCAATCGGATAGATTATCAGGAGGTAAATAAATGTCTGATGTATGGTGCAACTTCGATCGAGGAATTCAAAACCAAAATGATCCTGTATGAAGAATTTAAGGCGAAGGTAAGCACCGGTTCGGGGAAAAAGGCTAAATCAGGTGGCACTAAGCGAAGGCAGCAGAGTATGAGATGCTACAATTGCGGCAAAATGGGACATAAAGCAGCCAGGTGTCGAAAAAAAGAAGATGGTCCCAAATGCTTTAACTATGGAGAGTATGGTCACATGTCAAATAAATGTCCAAAACCGAAGAAACCGAAGTACCAAATAAAGGAAACAAAAATAGTGCAAAATAATAACACAAAGGTAAATCAAAAATTAATTTTAGTAAATAATCACAAAATTTTGGCCACAGTAGATACGGGTAGCGATCTGACGTTGATACGAGAAGATCAACTGAGCGAACTAGAGGTGGTAAAGCTGGACAAAGTAGAGAATACCCTTCTAGGAGTAGGTGACACCAAAATGACAACGATTCGGAGCCACTCTGGAAATAGATGATATCAAAGTTGAAGCGACGATATATGTTGTTCCAGAACTATCACTCAATTTAGAAGTGGATAGACAAACAGCGGAGTGGTTAGAAAATGGAATTATAGTGCCTATGTTATGGATAGGTACTCTCTCACGCAGTGTTACACAACGCGGTGATGTTTACTAAGCTCGACTTGGAAAATGGATTTTTTCACGTTTCAGTCGAGAAGGACAGACATACACGGCCTTTGTAATACCAACCGGTCAGTACGAATTCAGGACTAACGCTTAAGTGGGAAAAGTGTCAATTTCTTTGTCGTCGCATTGAGTACTAGGGACCGAAAACAATCAGGCAAGTGCAGACATTTTTAGGACTGATAGGATATTTTCGCAAAATCATCAAGGACTATTCGATCGTGGCGAAGCCGATAACAGACCTTCTCAAGAAAAACATGAAATTCAAGTTCGCGGAGAAACAGATAAGTTCTTTCGAAAAATTGAAAAAAATATTAATATATAAACCTATCTTAATTAATTTTAGCCCAGATATAGAAACTGAGCTCCACGCTGACGCATTCAAAGTCGGATTTTGGGGCGATCTTGATGCCCAAGGGAATTACTTACTGTAGTTACGAATTATACCTTTTCATTTTTAAATTGGAAATAATCATTTCCATAATGGAAATAATCAATATCAAATTGGAAAAAATCATTTTTAATAGGTAATGTGAGGTTTATTCATCACGAAGTAAGAAGAGGCGTATTTAAAACCCCACAAGCGAATGAGTTCATATGCAATTGTTTACGCAATGCTCTAACCAAATATCAATCACCAGTCGTAATGGTAATTGATAATGCTCCGTGTCATGCGTCTGTTGAAGCTGTGTTTCTTGAAAGTGGATTTATCAATCATTGGTTATTAAGATTAGGCCCATACAGTCCAATGTTAAACCCCATAGAATTTGCTTGGTCGGCTCTTAAGGCCTCTTTTAAACGAGATTTAACAACTGAAATGCCACAGATTTCAGCAGGTGGAAATAGGATAGATTTGACCCAAACCGAATTTCGTTTACAAAGGCTGGAAAATATTATACAACGGAATTTGCCAAATTTATCTGTTGCAAATCGTGCTAAATATGTTGCATATATTCAAAAATTCATACCAGATGTTTTAAAGTCGATATGATTTTTTAATTTACTGTATATATTAATAAAGTTTTGATCATAAATATTGTTGTATCCTGTGAGTTTTTTATTTTTAAATTTAAAAATGATTATTTCCAATTTGATATTGATTATTCCATTTTGGAAATGATTATTTCCAATTTGATATTGATTATTTCCAATTTGAAAATGATAACTTCCACTTTGAAGTTGAAAAGGTGTAGAAGTGCTTGCAATTGTGAAAGCATTAAAAAAACTGAGGGTCTATCTGTTGGGCATCAAGTTCAAAATCGTAACCGACTGGCCCGCCTTCAAAATGACAACGAACAAAAAAAAATTGTTCCGAGGATTGCGGGCTGGGCTCTAATGCTACAAGATTAGCAGTTCGAGTTAGAGCATAAACAAAAAAATGATCATTTGAAGGTCAAACTACTTGATCACTGTCCATACGAGAAGTCTTCCTGGAAAGAAACGTTTTGTTATTGGTTGAAAATTATTGGTTGTCCCGAAAAGGATGTAGCAAGAAATCGTTAAAAACTTTCACGAAGAGAGTCACTTCGGAGTCAAAAAGGTGGTGGAAGTGATTCAACGGGAATATCTTGTACCTAAATTGAAGGAGTTATGTGAGAACTGTCGATGAAACTGCTTCCCATATATTCTGGATTAAAGCAAGTCAAACCGGCAAACAGGAAGGATTCCTCCATCCAATCTCGAAAGATGGGTATCCATTAATGACTTATCACATCGATCATCTCGGGCCGTTGTGTAATTCGCCCAAACAGTACAAATTTATTTTTATAGTTGCAGATGCTTTTGCCAAGTTCGTGTGGCTGTACTTCGTGTAGACGTTGACATCTGCTGAGACAATTAGAAAATTGGATATACAGCAAGTCAATTTTGGAAACCCGATAAGGATAATCACCTAAAAAAGGTACGGCCTTCACTTCAAACGAATTTACTCAAAACTGTGTCGATAACCATATTCAGCTTTCACTCATCACGACAGGCATTCCAGAGGTAACGGACAAGTTGAACGAATAAACCGAATCGTTATTCCAGTTTTGACAAAATTGTCCATTGATGCTCCAGAAAATTGGTACAGGCATACGGATCGATTACAGAGATTCTTAAATGCGACTTGGCAAAGAAGCATTGCCACTACACCATTTTAGGTCATGTTTGGGGTAAAGATAAGAAATCCAGAAGATCGACAAATTTGTAGAAATATTATAAACGATTTTTTGGTGGAACGTGAACAGATGAGAATGGAGGCTAGAAAAAAAATTCAAGAGGTACAAGAGGATAATAAACGTACCTACAATCGACGTCGAAAGAAAGCGATCAAGTACAAGATTGAAAACATTGTGGCAGTGAAAAGCACACAGTTTGTATTGCGATTGAAAATTACACAAGTTTCTTGGCCATTACTAAATTGTTAAGGTGACCTTAATGAGCGGTACAAAGTGGAGAAAATTGGCGACCACAGCGGACCATATAGGACGACTACGAGTGCCGATCACATGAAACCGTGGCGCGATAATTATTCCGAATATGACAGTGATGATGATGGTAAAGGTGATCACGGTGATGGAGGAAATGACAAAAATATCACGGATTAAAGTGCGAATAGGTAACACGTTAAAACTCACGATGATGAAGAGCCATGACGATTTAACACCATAATGATTACAACTCACTATGATTAAACTCACGAAGAGCAAAACCCAGAATTATAAAAACCATGACGGTAACGACAAGCGAAGAATGTTCGCC
The DNA here is from genome assembly GCA_958295665.1 of Tipula vernalis. NCBI lineage: Eukaryota > Metazoa > Arthropoda > Insecta > Diptera > Tipulidae > Tipula > Tipula vernalis. The sequence goes on from OY282558.1 coordinate 224,064,641, forward strand.
TGGACGGCGAACAACGCAGGACGGCCATGTTGTAGGGTTCTCCTTTTTTGATCACCCTTTGTTACGATTGCAGAAGATAGCGGGATGGTCATTATATAAAGTATTAGGATTAAAAAAGTGGTGGTCGAGTTTACAACATGAAGAGAAATACATCGATTTTAAAACGTTGTTCAATTAAATAAACATACATCAGTTTTTTTGTAATTAAACATTTAATTTGAGGTATACAAGTTTTTATTTTTCTGTGTTTCATTTTGCGTATTTTGGCGTATTTTGATACCACATAAGTATATATATTACAAAGGAAAGATTAATTAATGATCAACATGCACGGCTACTTTTACCTATAACTTTCTCAGCAACAATTCTAGACAAGCGAAAATGTTGTTTGAATTGCGAATCTGGGTATTTTGGAATCACTTCAATGAAATCTTTAACTCGTGCCCTTGAAGACGTATACGGTGACTGCTGTCATTGCACTTTCATTAATCAAGATATACGATTTGAAAATAAGCGACGTATGACAAACAAAAATTATTTGTTCTAAAAAATGTCATTTTTCCACATAACCGAAATTGGTATAAAGCCATCTACTCGAATTTTTTATACTAAAATCCCCCTGTCGTTAATTTTATGCGTAACTACTTCTAACAACTGTACATACCATCACTTGAGCATGAGTACTTAGTTGCGAGTAAATACAAATACTTGTGAGTAGTTTGCTCACGCCAAAGTAACACGCTTATTATTTCTTATCTGTCTTTCCTATTATTTTTGACCATTGATTCTTTATTATTCGACAATGAGCAATTATTTTTGACATTCCTAGTTTTAATAATATTTAATTTTTAGTTTGCTGCATATCCGAACTCAATCGCGACAAAATTATATGTAACATATGTATGTGTAATGAAATTGATTTGTTGTTTTCTTTCAAGTTTCTGTTCAATAAGTGATTAAGTAATTTAAAATTGATAAATTGTATTTTAATCGTTTTATAAATATCACTGTACAATATATGATATTTTAAATTTTTATTATTGTATTTAACCCTTAGCATTCGGGCGCTCCAGAGCGGAGACAATACAAATAATTTTCATTTTATATAATACATAAACAAAACGTATTAACTTCATTTATTCTGTTAGCAAATTACAAATTAAATCTGTTCAGGAATGTTTTGCTTATGTAACTGTAAAAAACTGTTAGTTTTCGCTTGAGATAGGAAAACTAATACAAATTTTAGAAATTATTTACAGTATACCGCCAAAAATTAGAATCACTATGCAGTTTCAATGCTTTCAACGGAACTAGTAAGCTTTGAACCTAAAATTTAAAAAAAAAAAACAAAATTCTTCTGTCAGATATGTTTTTACGATTAGTTCCCACAAAAATAAACGAAAAAACCCCAATTTAAAATCGTAGCTGGTTAGAAGCAGGTTTTTTTTTTTTTTCGTTTCAAAAACGGTTGAAATTAAAGGCAAAATTTTCCATTATTTATGCTGATTAATTGCGGTTTTGGTATTTCATTTTTGATTTAATTGTGTATCGCTGTTAGGATTAGGATCTGTTTTCCTCAGTCGCCTAAATCGCGGCTGTTTTAGTATCTCCCTGGCCAATTCGTTGCGATGTGCTTCTAGTTTTGAGTAATATTTCGAACTGAATTCTTTAATTGTTTCTGTAATGGTTTTAATCCCATGGTCGTCATGTATATTACTATTTCGAATATACCAAGGAGCATTGGTAACACTGCAAAGTATTTTCGATTGGGTTCGTTGCAGGAGTTCTCTGTTTGAAGTGCTGGTGGATCCCCATAACTGAAACCATATGTCCATATGGGTTTGATTATTGCTTTGTACAGTAGAACTTTGTTGGCTAACGACAACTGAGATTTTCTTCCAATCAGCCAATACATTTTGGAAAATGTAATTTTATTTGGTTGCGCTTTGTTTCAATATGATTTTTCCACGTTAACCTTCTATCCAGATGTAAACCTAAGTATTTTACCTTCGTTTGTTGAGGAATATTTTTATCGTTTAATGAAAACTGAATGAAATTTCTTCGTTAAAAGCTCTTTAATTTTGTAAATTAGTCCATCGTACCAAACTTTATCAAAAGCTTGTGCGATATCCAAAAAGGCAGCAGAATAATATTTCTTTTCCTCGAAGGTGATTTTGATTGCATTGACAATTCTGTGTACTTGCTCTGTAGTACCATGTTGGTTTCGGAACCCAAATTGATGGTCTGGAATAACGCGCCGCTCTTCTAATATTGGTTTCAATTTCGTTAGTAACATTTTTTCAAATAGCTTTGAGATTGTGGGCAGCATGCTTATTGGACGATATGATGAGATTGGCGTTTCATTTTTTCCTGGCTTATGTATCATTATGATCAAAGATATCTTCCATTTTTGAGGAATATAACTGGTTCGCATGATCGCGTTGAATACAAATGTTATTATTTTCATGCATTAATCTGGCAATTCTCTAAGCATTTTTCCAGTAATGAGGTGATGTCCTGGTGCTTTTTTCGGGCTTATGCAAGTTTTAATTGTATTCTTAACTTTCTTCCAATTATACTTTATAGTTTTATAGAATAAACCATCATCCATTGGCTGGGGTAGCATAAAATAATTATCTTCTTCGTGTGGGCCGAATACTGTTGCTAGATGAGCAGCAAAAGCATTGGCTTTTTCTTCATCACTTCTCACCCAATTTCCAGTTGGTAGTCTAACCGGTGGTAACTATAGCATTAAACCATCTTACAATAGTACCACATTTTACAACCAAGTTCCATCTTACTTGGCCATATTCCAGAACTTCGTCCAAAAACCATTTTAGAACCCAATTTCCAATGCACATGTCAAATTTCATCATAATTGGTTAAGAAATAGGCAAGTGCCATAATACTTTGCCACTCTCCACAACTTCTTCCAAAAATCATTTTAAAATCCCATTTCCAATTCATAAGCCGAATTTCATCATAATTGGTTCAGACATAGGCAAGTTCCATCATACTTGGCCATATTCCAGAACTTCTTCCACAAATCATTTTAGAATCCCATTTATAACGCACATATCAAATTTCCTCACAATCTGTTGAGAAATAGGCAAGTTCCATTACACTTGGCCGTATTCCAGAACTTCATCCAAAAATCATTTTAAAATCCCATTTCCAATGCACAAGCCGAATTTCGTCATAATCGGTTGAGAAATAGGCAAGTTCCATCATACTTGGCAATATTCCAGAAGTTCATCCAAAAATCAATTTAGAATCGCATTTCTAATCTTCTTTCAGTCGAATTTTATCATAATTGGTTGAGAAATAGGCAGAACTTCATCCAAAAATCACTTTGGAATCCAATTTCCAGCGATATGAAATTTCATCGTAATCACGATTGGAATTCTAAAATGATTTTCGGATGAGGTTCTGGAATATGGCCTAATTCGATGGAACTTGCCTATTCCTCAACCGATTATGATGAAATTTGATATGTGCGCTGGAAATCGGATTCTAAAATAATTTTTGGATGAAGTTCTGGAATATGGCTGGCTGTGAAGTTCTGGAATATGGTGGAGAAATAGACAAGTTCCCTTTTACTTGGCCATATTCCAGAGCTTCATCTAAAAATCATTTTAGAATCTCATTTCCAAAGCTGGAAAATTTGACTAAAATCCGTTAAGAAATAGATAAGTTCCATCCTAGTTGGCCATTCATATAATTTGCTAAAGGTTCAATTTGAAATGTAAAAGGTTCAATTTGAGCTTTGAGATATTAACAGCGACCTTTCTTAAGTCTTAAACAGTATTTGTGTACAGTTTGGTTCAAATCGGTCAAGGCATGTGGGTTTGTTTAAATATCAAACACATATGCTGTACGGTCCCCAACTCAACCCTCAACCCAAACGCAAACTCCTTTTCATTTGAATCCTCAATCCAGCATATATAAAATATTGGCCAACTGCTCACTATATCTTAATCTAATCCTAACTCAACTCCAACTTAACTTCAACTCAACCTGCAAATTGATCTCAAACTTAACCTTCAACTCAACCCCAAACTCAATGCCCAACTCAATATTCAAACCAGCATATATAAAAAATTGGTAAATATTTCTATAACCAGCTGTTTAGGGACAATTCGTACAACAGGTACCCGACCCTCTTGACGTACAGGTTCCAATAGCTTTTCAAATCTCCGCCTTGACTATAGAAACAGATTGGCTAAAAAAATTCTAAATCGGACAAGCCACTCTCGAGATACCATGGATACAGATATCCAGACATCCAGACGTTCAGACAGACGGACGGACTTTTTTTTTTTTGCTTTTTTAGACTCAGGGAAATTTTTCGTCATTTTTCACAGGATTTCAATACTTTGGTCTTTAACTTTCTTTGACGTAAGTAAAATAAAGTATAGTAATCATGAAAATTTTGGACCTTGAGATTTTTAGAGATTTATCTGTTTTGAGGTCGCCTGAGTCTGAAAAAGTGGGTTTCGGAATGATGTCTGTTTGTCAGTCTGTCAGCCCAGATGGTTTAACCAATCGAACTAAAACTTCAGATTTAAGCATTTTTGATAAATTGGGAGGTCCCAGTGAATTTTACTCCAAATCGGCTAACCGGAAGTGGCCACTACCTTGGTCCAGAAAATTTATTTTGCAAATATCTTAAAAAGTATAAGGTTTACAAAAAACTACTTAACACAAAATGTTTTCAAAAAATAAAAAAAATAAAAATAATTTCTCAAATTCGCTGTTCGTAAAAAAAAGTCGTGTGTTGGCCACACCTCCATTTTTTAGACCGAAGTAATAGAAGAAAGCCAGCTAAAGATATTCACGTCGATTCAATAAAATCTTCTATTCTTCTTGAAAAATCTTCTTCAATCAAATAGACGAAATCAAAAATAGAAGATTCTTTTATTTTGCTATTCAGTGTAGCAGTGGGATTCTAATCTTCTATTTTTATTAACTTAAGTCCGAAATCGAATTTTTTTCTTCTATTTGATGTATACGTCAAAATTTTTATTACCAGATATTTGTGATAAATATCTTTTTTTAAATAATACATTATTGCTACCAATGATACATGCCCAATACATTGTTATCACCTAAGAAATAAGACTCACATATGTACCTTCTATTTGCATTTTCAAATAATTCATACAAACTTGTAATTTAAATGGTATTGAGTGGAAGCGAGATTTTGCTGCTAACTCAGATATCAATGTCACAACATTTCCCTTTTGCAAACGAAAGTATTTGTGAAATACAATATCAAGAAGCTCAAAAGTTTTAACATACTAAATGATAAAAAAACGGATTTATTGAAAACATTTTTTATAGTGATTCCAATTTTTTTGCTGGCTACTGTATGATTAAACATGTACACTGGCTGAGGTTTTACTTTTCGAGAATTAAGTAAAATAAGTGTACCGTTACTAAATCAGTCTTGTTTATACTAATAGTTACATTTCAAATTAGTCCTCTTCTGTTATGGTGGGTATTCCGAGTCAGTCGGTTGCATATTTGTTTTTTATAACTTTTTTGAAATTTTTAAATTTTTTTTTTTAAACTAAAATGGCGAAATTCTACAACCGATCCAATATAAAAGGCATGCAGCTTTTCTGGATGGTACGGTCGTTTATGTAACTGTCTCGAACTATTATATAACATTATGTTTGTTTGATTATGTTAACCACCTGTCGCTGCCCGCTCTGCTGTAATGAGCCCAAGCTCAAAATAGAGTAGATACGCTTACATAAATTTATAAAATTAAATAAAATAAATAAATATCATTCTTCATTAGTAGAACGTGAAAAAGCTTCGAGTGCAAAGTGTTAATATTGTTATTTATAACTTTTACTGTTTTAGATAACATTGAGTAGTTTTTAGGTAATATAATTTTTTTTAATTTTCATATCCTTAGATATTGTATGTGTTCGTCAGCAAAGAATAAAGACACACGATCATCAGCATAAAAGACTATCATTGTAATATTTTTAGTAAAGCGTCATATTAAAATTCATATTTGCATATTTTTGCAGTTGAAGCGAAATATGTGCAAAGGAAATATCATAAACTTAATATACACATATACGTACGTACGTAATATTTTTATCAATATGTTAGACTTTGAACATAATATTTGACTTCGATACACAATAATAATGTTAACAAGGCAGAATGTCGCTTATTCTAGAAAGTAAAAAATCATCGAAATAAATTAATTAAAAATTACCACGCCATAAACATAATACTGGTTTATTTGATTTGTTTATTTGTTGTTGTCTAACGTCTAACCTTGACATAAGACTTATTAAGCAATTAATTTCATTTTAAGTCTTAATTGTGCTTAGACTATTTGGTGCCCGTTTCTTCTGATGCTGATTATTATCTTTGACTTAATCATAATAAATATCAAATTAACGTAAATAAATCATATTCTGCTTATACATATGTATACGCTTGATGTTTAGTGTCTAGTTATTTATTTTATTTTGGTGAATAAAATAATATTGTGTCTTTGTTCCGGGTCTTAGATTAAATGGTTGTATGCTTTGGTGGGAAGCGTAAAGTATAATAATTGCTTCAAGTTATCTTGCCATAAATCAAAATGTGAAAATCTTCTCGAAAATTATCAATGTCAAAGTGGAAATTATAAATTTGGTAAAAATTAATATTTATGGCATAGAAGAATCGTACATTTTTCGTTATTCACTAGAGTTGATTCTAATTTATCATAAATCATCTAAAACTGTGTATCAAAGATGCATATATCATATTACACAAATAAGATTTTATAATTTATTTCTATTGATCGCTGTCTTATTCCGATTACGAAAAACATCGTAATTTAATATTAACTTAACCAAATAGACAGTTCAAGTTTATGTATATAGGTAACCATCGTTGTATTAGTGATCGCGCTCAAAATTTCTATAAACATTTTTTACCTCATAACACCGTTTATAGATTTAATTACCTTTGTAACATACGAATTAAGTAATTTTATAGGAAAATAAAGTTGATGGCAATAACCTAAACGATGCCCACCCGCTTGGATTATGGTGTGCGATAAAGAAATTTACTTAAATTACATTAGAATTTTATACCTTTATAAGACACAGGAAAGAAATGATTTAAAGACAAAAATTTGAGCGGCAAAAACGATCGATGGTAAAATTTACCAAAAATCCAACTACATAAAATAGATATTTTCACACGAACGCATATTTTACTAAACAAAGCAAATATGGTGTAGGGGACCTATTAAGCAGCTCCAACAGAAAACAGAAAATCTGAATTTACTTCCATAGATGTTTAAACTTTTGACTTAATATAATACTTAGGATTAAAAATTCCTGAAATTGTTGAAAATTGTGGTATTTTAGCAGTTCCTATTTGTTTTTTGAAAAAGCTGGATCGGATAGTGGTCCAAAGCCTAATTTGTTCGATTTGGTAGCTCTTTATTTCTCAGGCAGCAAAAAATAGGGTAACATTTCGTTACTTTGAAAGTCATTTTTACAACTTTTAAATTTGTGATAAATATATAGTTTTAACTTTGAACTATTTTGCAACCCTTGAAGTATCTCTTACAATTTCACTTTACGAATCAGATTACTAAAGTTGTAAACGGTCAGCTCGGTTCAAGGCTTGTGTTTCTAGTAGGCATGGGTTTAAACTGAAAACGTTCAATTTTATATGTTCCAAAGATTGTAAGAGAATTCAATCCAGTTTCGAACTGATGAGCTGATGATTATGAAAAAATCAATCTTCTCATCAGGCCGCGGCGACTGGACTGATTATACCACAATTTACATTCTATATATACAGAATGCACAGTAAGTTCTGTGCGTCAAGAGGGTCGGGTACCTGCCGTACGAACTGACCCAAAATACCTGGTTATAATATTTTATATAAGCTGGTTTGAATATTGAGTTGGGTATTAAGTTTGGGGTTGAGTTGAAGGTTAAGTTAGGGGTTAATTTGCGGGTTGAGTTCAAGTTGACTTGGAGTTGAGTTGGGGTTGGCTTAAGATATAGTGAGCAGTTGACTAATTTTTTATATCTGCTGGTTTGAGGATTGAGTTGAAAGAGAGTTTGCGGTTGGGTTGATGGTTGAGTTGGGGGCCGTTTGCGGGTTGAATTGTGGTTGAGATTGTGTTGGATCAGTGTTTAGTGATCAGTTGAGCAATCTATAAAATAAAGTGAGTGTTTGTATGTATGTACAGCATAATATATGTATGATATTTAAACAAATCCACACGACTTGATCGATTTGAACCAAACGTTACACAAATATTGTTTACGAGACAAGAAAGATCGCTGTTAGAGGTTTGAAGTTTGAGATACGAGTACATCAGATACTTTTACATTCCAAATTAAACCTTTAGCAAATTAAATGAATGGCCAATTAGGATGGAACTTATCTCTTTCTTAACTGACTTTAGTGAAATTTGACTTCCACGATGGAAATGGGATTCTAAAATGAGTTTTAGATGCAATTCTGGAATATGGCAAAGTATGATGGAACTTGCATATTTATCAACCGATTATGATGAAATTCGACATGTGCGTTAGTTGGAAATGGGATTCTAAAATGAATTTTGGATGAAGTTCTGGAATATGGCCAATATGGGGGAACTTGTATATTTCTCAACCGATTATGATGAAATTCGACATGTGCGTTGAAAATGGGATTATAAAATGATTTTTGGATGATGTTCTGGAATATGGCCAAGTATGATGGAACTTGCCTATTTCTCAATCGATTATGATGAAATTTGACATGTGCCTTGGAAATGGTATTCTACTCTTCCATTCCAGGGAACTTGTCTATTTATCAACCGATTATGATGAAATTCGATATGTGCGTTGGAAATGGAATTCTAAAATGATTTTTGGATGAAGTTCTGGAATATAGCCAAGTATGTTGGAACTTGCATATTTATCAACCGATTATGATGAAATTCGACATGTGCGTTTGAAATGGGATTCTAAAATGATTTTTGGATGAAGTTCTGGAATATGGCCAATATGGGGGAACTTGTATATTTCTCAACCGATTATGATGAAATTCGACATGTGCCTTGGAAATGGTATTCTACTCTTCCATTCCAGGGAACTTGTCTATTTATCAACCGATTATGATGAAATTTGATATGTGAGTTTGAAATGGGATTCTAAAACGGTATTTGTATGAAGTTCTGGAATACGGCCAAGTATGATGGAACTTGCCTGTTTCTGAAACAATTATGATGAAATTCGGCTTGTGCATTGGAAATGGGATTCTAAAATTATTTTTGGATAGACTTCTGGAATATGGTCAATATGAGAAAACTTGTATATTTCTCAACCCATTATAATGAAATTCGATATATGTGTTTCAAATGGGATAATGAAATGATTTTTGGATGAAGTTCTGGAATATGGCCAAGTATGATGTAACTTAGAAATGGGATGTGCGTTAGAAATGGGATTCTACTCTTCCATTCCATGGAATTTACCTATTTCTCAACCAATTATGATGAAATTCGGCTTGTGCATTGGAAATGGGATTCTAAAATGATTTTTGGAAAAAGTTCTGGAATATGGCAAATTATGATGGAACTTGCCTATTTCTCAACCAATTATTATGAAATTCGTTCTGGAATGTGGCCAACTATAATGAGACTTTGCTATTTCTCAATCAATTATGATGAAATTCGGCTTGTGCATTGGAAATGGGATTCTAAAATCATTTTTGGGTGATGTTATGGAATATCGCCAAGTATGATGGAACTGGCCTATTTTTGAACCAATTATTATGAAATTCGGCTTGTTTGAATTGACCTCTAACTTAACCTCCAACTCAACCCCAAACTCAATACTCAAAAAATACCCAACATTCAAATCAACATATATAAAAAATTGGTAAATATTTTTATAACCAGGTAATGGTAATGGTGATGGTGATGGTGATAGCGGTGGTGGAAATCCATCATGGACGATGTAGGGGATAACGTAGCTATCCACCACAACGGTGTGAGACTCCTACTCACTAAAACCACCTCCTGCATCCTTTCCCACCTGAACGATCGCTAGGTATTACTTCGAAAGGGAAGGAGTCTGTACTAACTGTACGATCACATCTCCCACGCAACTGAAGGGTGCGAGTTACCTTGCTTGGCGACGTTGGCGTTCCAAATGATGAAGGATCTTCCGAATGTACTTTACCCTTTGGGATCAGTATCAGCATCTGTTTCTTCCGAATATCTGGGAATGTTCCTTCTCTTAGGCAAGAGTTATACACCTACAGGAACTCCTCGGGTTTTTCTAGGATCGCAGCCTTTTAGGCAGCATTTGGTATATAGTCCGGTCCTGGCGCCTTCTTGTTGGGAACTCTCCTAGAGGCGGACATTAATTCATCAATCGTGAATAGTGGTACGTCATCTGCTTCAATGGCACTCGAGTGAATAGTCACTGGTTTGCGAGTCAACAAGGAAGATACAATATTATCCATCAAAATAGGACATGTTGGTGCTGCACCTCTTGCAAGTTTAAGCTTGGACATTACCATCTTGTAGGGCCTACCCCATGGGTCATCCTCAACCTCATCACAGAGGGACTTCCAGCATCGTCGCTTGCTTTGTTTAATGGCCACCTTCAGCGCACTTCGTGCTTCCCTGTACATTTGTTGTAAACTGAAAGAGGAGCTGGTGTTTCTACCCCGTTGGGAAACGCGCCTAGCACGATTGCACTTTCGCCGGAGCAATGCAATTTCCTCATTGCACCAGTAGGCCGGTGGGCATCTTTGGTTTAACTTTCTTTTAGGCATTGTAGCGTTACATGCACTGGTAATGCTGCATATTAACTGGGATGCCTTGGTGTTAGCGGTATCCGTCAGGTTAGAGTCACGGAGCAAAAACCTGAAGAATCGAAAGCGTTTGTCTGCCAGCCCGCAATTTGTATACTATTACTTGGGTGTATTCCATGGAGTTCACACAGGATGTCCTGGAGGTCACTGTGCGTGTAAAAGTCACAAACTTCCCAAGTTATTCCTCTCCTCCAGAGAGATTCACTAACAAACGGTAGGTCTATAATAGAACCAGCATTACCCCTGCTGAAAGTATATTCGGAGCCGGTGTTGCACAGGACAACATTAAGAACTGAAAAAGCCTCCAGAAGGCCTTGACCTCTTCTATTTGTTTGAGCGCTACCCCACTCCGTAGCCCACGCGTTGAAGTCTCCCGAAATTACTGTGGGACTATGATCTCTTGCATCCAGAACCAAGCAATCTAAGAAGTGGATGAATTGCTCGATTGGCTCATTTGGAGGGGCATAACAACTGAAGATATGTATTCCATTAATTTTTGCTCGAACATATCCGAAGAAACTCTGCGTGCTTTCTTGAATGACCAAGCCAGCGCATGCCCAGATTGCTGCTTTGCCACTATGGTCACTCACCCATGCAGCATCATCCAAATTTTTGTAATGTTCACATAGTATTGCGACGTCTGGCTTCAATTCGTGTATAGTCTGCCATAGGAGGTCCTGGGCAGCCTCACAGTGATTTAAGTTTAGCTGAAGTAGGTTCACCTTCTACGGTTGTTTCCTATCACCATCCGTCGTGCTGGACAATTACCCCTACCGGTGATGTGAGTACCGATAGCTTCTCCATTTCCTGTACGGCAAAATGCACACTGCGGTTTCCGTTCACAATCTTTTGCCTTGTGGCCGGCTCTGCAGCACCTAAAGCAAAGGTTTGATAGGTCGACTTCGCTCTTGCATGTGGCCGTTCTGTGACCTGGCTTCCAGCATTTAAAGCATTTCACTGGGCTAACTACTTCACGTATAACCCTCGAATCCAAATCGCTTCACATACTGCAGAACTCAAAGAAACATATTCTGCCTCAGTCGACGATAATGCTATTGTCGTTTGCTTCTTTGTAGACCAGGAAATAGTATTGCCAAATACTAGAAATATGTAACCAGATATGGATTTTCGATCAATGACATCACTACCCCAATCCATATTCGCATATCCTGTAACAGAGCGCTACTCGAACCCTGCATAAATGTCAATTTAAGCTCCAAAGTCGCCTTGATGTATCGCAACATTCGCCTCAAATACGTCCAATGTTCATCAGTTGCGCATGCCTGGAATTGACTAAAATATCCAATCGCTGCACAGAGATCTGGTCGCAATGTCGTCGCTGCGTAAATTAAACAGCCAATCAATTCACTATATGGTTGTTTCGTTGTAATCACGGCATCCTCAGTCTTATGGAGCTTCAATTTACATTCGATGGGTGTTGAGATTCCGTTGTAATTTTCCATTCCGAAACGTTTGAGCACATCTTCCTAATATGGTTGTTGACTTAACAGTAACATGCCGTTTTCTCTGTCACGGTGAATAGTGATGCCCAAGAAGGAACGGATCTCACCAATGTCTTTCATTCCAAACTCCTTCGAAATGATCCTCTTGATTTCATCAATTTGCTTTACCGATTTTCCGAGTAAAATTAGATCGTCCACGTACAGAAGCAATTACACAGCTTCATCTCTTCGTCCACGAATGTAAAACATTGATCATATTTCGATTGATCAAAACCAATGCTAATCATAAAACGGTGAAACCTCTTGTTCCAGACGCGAGACGCTAGTTTTAGCCCATATAACAACTTTTCGAGTTTGCAAACAAATTTAATTTGTGCAAATCCATCCGGCTGTTTCATATATAGTATATTTCTTCCTGAAGTTTGCCGTTGAGAAAAGCCGTGCAGACATCCATTTGATGCATTTACAAATCACGTTCTACAGCAATAGACAACATTAGTCGCACGGTCACCATTCTTGCTACAGGCGAATAAGTTTCAAAGAAGTCAAGCCCGGCTTTTCAGTAAAACGTTCTCTAAAAAAAAACATTTAGAACTGACGATCGAACGTCCAGGTGGTGGTTCAACCAGCTTCCACGTTTGATTTTTCTTGAACGAGTCCATTTCTGCATTAACTGCAATGATGCATTCGTCATCTGTTGCACCACTATATCCGAACCACGTTTCTCCGTCTCGTCGTCGCCGGCCAGTTCCTAAACGACAGAAAGCCATTCATCAACGTTCGCGTCATGATCATCATCAAGTTTATCTTCATTGTTCCTCCGCCTGGTTCTGATGATACTTAAATCGTTTGGCCTCAATGAACTTGCTAATGTCTTTGGTATTGATATCTTCCAACTGGAACTCATCAAACTTGACATCAAGACGAATAACTGGTCTAACGATTCAGCATCCCACAATCGATAGCGTTTTCTTGCATATTCGACCATGATCATCCGTTTTGACTTATTATCATCCATTTTCTTGCGTAAGGCATCCAGATCATGCGCATATGCCGTTGATCCAAACACACGAAGTTTCGACTAATTTGGTCGTTTGCCGTACCAAAGTTCCGCTGGCGTTTTGTTTACCATAGAAAGACATAAATTTGAGTTTTCGCTGGTATCGGTGAAAATGCTGATTTATTTGCAAAATGGTTGGATTTTTCAAACATTTTGATTACATCGGCCGCAGTTCCCCTCGAAATTCTTAAATTTTCACAGAACTTAAGATATATTAATACATTAGTTTTGCAAATATTTTTAAATAAATTATACGTACCTCTTTGTCAGTATACCTTTGAATTACATCCTCAACAAAATTTTCCACGCGGTGTTTTTTTTTCAGGTGCTGGTTTAGAAAACTGTTGCTCATCATCAGAATCAGAAGATGAATCAAAGAAATATGAATGTGCTGATGATGATGTTGAGGTATCTGATGATGATGAGCTATTCGACGACATTGTTTCTGATGATGCCATGAATTTAATAAAATGTGGCAAATTAATTTTTTGCAACTTATTTAACAACAAACACTAAACCATAAACAACACACTAAACAAAATATTTATTAACTGTATTATCACTAGTCCACAACACACAATAAATTAAACTTTTAAATAACTTATTTATTAATAAATACAATTTTATATGTATTTAATTTAATGCCAACCGATACCTTGTTGATGATCTTTAGATCGAAACCGGTCGGTAAATAAAAATTAAAAATTAAGCAAAATTAAAATTGTTGTTTTTGCTTCAATTAATTAATATAATTTTCGCTTTAATTGATTAATATCAATTTGTGTTACAATTTTATATTTGAATATATGTATTGAAAAAGTTATTGAAATAAAATTTCGATTGTAACGACTTTTATTTGAATATTTTGACAGATTTATGTAAACGTAACCAAATTATTTTTATTTCCGAAAATTTTTGCATTTTCCTGACATTTTGCGGATTTCATCACCGACTTTTGTCAGGAATAATGTCCGACTTATTATAAGATTTCCTATGAAAGTTGGCCAAAAAACTCGGAAAATGATGACAAAAAAAGTTAGGTTATGGTACGACAAATTTGTGGGCGGGGCTTATAAATTTTTGGCGCCAAAATTTCAATTTTGAATTTAAATCTAGCTTTAATTAAAAATATATTTTTTTTTTACATTTTTTTTAAGAATACTTTTTATTTTTATTACATGTATAAATTACAATATTACATTTATTATAATATATAAATTTTAACTCCACCTGAGTAAATACATTTTTCTATCTTCATTTACTGCGTGCATTGCATGTTCAACTTCCTGAGGTGTTTCACGTTGGAGAGCTGCAGTAATTTTAAACTTAGTCCTTTTGTTTGAATAGTCAATAATTTCGGTTGAATCTTCTAATTTCTGTAAAGAAAAAAGCGTTACAATATTATATTGTATTCAAAGTACAAGACCTAGTAAAACAAAAAAACCAACCTCTGTCCCACACAGCAACAATTTTGATTCAATTAAACTTTAATATGCTTTTGTAACATTTCATTATTTAACTGTAGCGTTTCTTGTATATCCTTACGACATCACATCACATGTCTCAAACAACAATAGGACAGCCATTTGAAAAGTTTGCATCGTAATGATATAGGGTTTCTTGAGGTATGATACTTTGAGTTCATCATGACAAAAACGGTGTAGCCACGTAAGTTTTCGTCCACAAAAATTTATATGATATGAGGTATCGGAAATGTAATTGGTATCGTTGCCGAACCAAGTAGTGGCCAGGCGTCTGCTTGTAACACTTTTATTGATGAATTTATTCCTATTTCATAATTATTATCTTTTACACACTATCAGTTTCAGTCGATTTCGATTTTTTTAATAAACAAACACATGAACTATTTACGTATAACGCAATCGTAATGGCGTCTACAGAAAACAAAAATACATTTGTACTTCAACGCTACATGTGTTGAAAGTTGGAAACCAAATTTCATCATTTTCCAATTTTTTCGTCTGAAAACCGGACAAAAATTGATAACCGGTTGAAGTTTTCAGTTTTGTTATACTTGGGTACGGACCCAACCCAAGTATAACAAAACTGAAAACTTGAACCGGTTATCAATTTTTGTCCGGTTTTCAGACGAAAATCTCGGAAAATGATGAAATTTGGTTTACAAATTTCGACACATGTAGCGTTGGAGTAGAATCGTATTTTTGTTTTCTGTAGACGCCATTACGATTGCGTTTGCGTTATACGTAAATAGAATATCGCTTGTGGCAAAATACTGTGATTGTTTATTAAAAAAAACGAAATCGGCTGAAAATTGTACAGTAAAATGTTAGCGAAAAGGTGAGTGTGTTGAGTGTACCGATATTTCGGTATCGGCTGATTTAAATAAAAAAATTAATAATTAATAAAAGTGTTACAAGCAGGCGCCTGGCCACTACTTGGTTCGACAACAATACCAATTACATTTCCGATACCTCATATCATATAAATTTTAGTGGACGAAAACTTACGTGGCTACACCGTTTTTGTCATGACGAACTCAAAGTCTCACAAACGGCGCAGTGGTTAAAGCTGCGGCGTTTGGATCGGGAGGTACCGGGTTCGAATCCCGATAGGGGCGGGATGCAAAAGGGATTTTTCATCATCTGATTACGATCGGTGATGACGATGAACACAACTATGACCCCCTGTTGAGAGTGCAGAATTCATGGGCCGACCCACCTTTCATGTCAGCACTATAGGTTGGCATGAAACAATGCAATGTGCAGGTGGTTTATACAAAGCGGGTCTATAGCCGTACGTCCTCGATTTGGCTAATACTGCGTAAAGTAGGACGGTAAAATTAACTGCGAAAGAGTTGGGAGTGCCTTGAGCCCCAGAAAAGATTGCATAGTTTAAAAAAAAAAAAAAAAAAAAACTCAAAGTCTCATACCTCAAGAAACCCTATATCATTACGATGCAAACTTTTCAAATGGCTGTCCTATTGTTGTTTGAGACATGTGATGTGATGTCGTAAGGATATACAAGAAACGCTACAGTTAAATAATTAAATGCTACAAAAGCATATTCAAAGTTTAATTGAATCAAAATTGTTGCTGTGTAGTACAGAGGTTGGTTTGTTTGTTTTACTAGGTCTTGTACCTTGAATACAATATAATATTGTAACGCTTTTTTTCTATACAGAAATTAGAAGATTCAACCGAAATTATTGACTATTCAAATAAAAGGACTAACATGCCTATTCTGACGCACAGTCACAGACTACAAAATCGTCTTATGTAAGACATTTTTTTTATTTTAGTACTCGGGTCTTAACTAAGACTTATTTCGTATTCTGCACATAGTCATAGCTGTCATTGATCTTAAAACACGGTCTTATGTAGCATCGACACATTTGATGGTCTTAAGCGTCATAATTTATAATTTCTCGTATAGAGAGAAAAGAGCAATGAAATGTTGGATGGGTTGAATTTTTAATATGTACATAGATATATATTAAAATTATTATTTATTATTATAAAATTTTTTATTTAAATTTCTTTATTTCAATTTAAATTATACTTATTTAAATTTTTTCAAAATTTCAATAAGTATAACTTAAAATTATTGGAATTATTAATAAAAAAAAATATTTTTTATATCAAAGAAAATTGCAGTGTACAAACAGAATACACACGTACATAAAAAAACAAAATGGACGGATTACAAAATATTTATTTATTTTTTTATTTATTTATTTATTATAATTTTGAATTGAATACAAGCTTTTGGCACATTCTGTTTTGAGCATGAGCTCATTGATACCAGAGATGCACCAAAAGATTTGGATAACATAATATGACAATTACACTGTCCTTTAACGCCGGAATCACAGCACCAGCCATTCATTTCAATTAGGCAGTCCACATCTTCATCTCGAATTATTGCATCAGGATTTCCCACATTTGAATCTCTGCATTTTCCAAATAGACCGCAATTCCCGAGTCTTGCTGCGCTTTCCTTATCGATAAACCACAACGGCGGTTGCAGATAAGAAATTAAAAAATTTACAATAAATTTACAAAATTTTACAAAAAACAGATTCAAGTTGACTTGAAAGTCAAAGCCAACCCCAATAGAAATGACCAAAATAGAATGAAAATTGGATTTTGACAGCTCTACACAATCTTTGGAGAGTTTTTAGTACATAATATTTGTTGTAACTCCGTAATCCGAGTTACACTTAATAAAACACTTAAATATATATTTAAATAATATCTATTTTTTTATTCACTTCTTGTTCTTTCTCTTGTCGTAGCGTTTTCTCTTCTCAACTCATCCCGTCCATTCTCTGACATATTCCCAATCCTTATATCTAAAATCCCGCCGCTTAATGTACATCTAAATTCACGCCGATTAATGTGCTGACTTCACCACACTCTTCCCCTGCTAAAATATTGCATCGGCTAATATCGACTAATGTCGAAATCATCAAAGCGACTAGGCATCTTCCCAGCGGTAGTTCGTGTTGAACGGCGGGGCTGCACCTCCTGCTGATTATCATCATTTTGACTGCCTTCATTGAGATAGATGGCATCGTTAGTATGTCTGGCGTTGAATGGTTCACGTGCTTGTTGTAGCTGGGGCAAGATCATCGGCTCGACAACCTCCTGTAATGGCGTGACCTCGAACATGTCCATCAACAAACTATCATTGCCGGATTCGGCGTACCGGAACTTCAGTTGATTGCTGTGAGCCCGCACGCGGCGCTCGTTTGGCGGTTCAAGCTGTACCACATAGTTGACAGCTCCTTCGCGGCGCTCGATCTTCCCTGGCAGCCATACAAAATTACTGTTGCGAAGCATGGACTTGAAATAAATGACATCACCTACATTGAACTCCTTCCACTTTGCCCCGTGATGGTCATTGAATTGTTGCTCCATTCTCGTGTTACGCACATTGCATCGGTTTACGGAGGGCTTGATAAGATCCAACTTAGTCTTCATATCATGACCATACATTAGCTTGTATGGAGACTTCATCCCCAGTGCATACGAAGGCGTGTAGCGATAGCACCACAGAAATCTCCGCAAGATTCCGTCGACATTCCCTTCCTCCTTCAACTTCTCAAGTCCCGTTTGAGCAGCTCAACAAAACGCTCGGCACGGCCATTTGACTGTGGGTTGTATGGTGCCGTGGTAATGTGATCGATGCCGTTCTCAGCACACATCTTCTTGAAGCAGTCGGATTTAAACTGAGGGCCGTTGTCGCTAACGATGATATCGCACAATCCATGGCGGGCGAATATTTTCATCAAGTTTTCAACGGTCTTCTCAGATGTTGTACTGTTCATCTTGAAAACCTCCGGCCAGTTGCTAAATGCATCAACGATGACCAGATAGTACAACCCATTGACGGGGCCGGCGTAATCAATGTGAATCCGTGACCAAGGACCCTTCGGCATTGGCCATGCTTGCAACGTGCATTTCCTGGGTGACTTCGAATTGATCTCGCAAATACCACATCTTTTTACATGTGACTCGATGTCGCTGTCAATGCCTGGCCAGTAAACTTTGCTTCGCGCTAACAGCTTCATACGTACTGTCCCTGGATGACCCGCATGTAGTTCCTCGAGAATAGGCTTACGCAATGGAAACGGCATCACAATCCGTTCGCCATAAAAAATACACTATTCAATCACTGAAAGTGATGTTCGGAGTGTGAAATACTCTGCCGCCTCTTTATTTTTGACCTGATTTTTCCTTCCAGGCTAGCCCTGCTTGATGAGATAAGCCACTTCTTTCAGGACCTCGGACTTTGCAGACTCCACTTGGATTGTTTTGAAGATAACCGGTAACGATTTTGCTGATTCGATGGCAAAACACTCTGCATGAGTGTCAATTCGAATGGTTGCGATAACAGTATCCTCAGGTTCCGGTTTCAGTTGCGCATTAATGAGTCTTGAAACAAAATCAGCGTAGGCGAAACTCTTTATGCTGATGTATTTGATATCAAAATCGTAAGCGAGTTGCAACCGATTTGTAGAATAGACAGGAACTCCTTTTTTTGATCCAAAAATCGCTAACAATGGGTGATGATCGGTGCGCAGCTCGAACTTCCGACCGTAAATGTAACGATGAATTTTTTTTAGTGCAAACACTAGCGCAAGCGCTTCTCGCTGGTTCTGTGCATAGTTTTTCTCGGTCTTGCTAAATGATGACGCTGCGTACATAATGGGGCGCTCTGAACCATCTTCGAATTTATGCAATAGTACTGCCCCCATTCCGTAACTAGTTGCGTCCGCGGCAACAATGATTTGTTTCGTAGGGTCATAATGCGCCAAGGCGAGATCTGTCGTCAGAACTTCTTTCAGCTTCATGAACGCCTCATCACGAGCAGGGGTCCACTCGTACTTGACGTCTTCCCGTAACAACTCATCCAGTGGCTCTCTCAGGTCCTTCAATCCCTTGATGAACTTTCCATACCAATTAATGGCTCCCAGAAACGCACGCAGCGTTGAAATGTCCGCTGGCGCTGGCAATTGTTGAATTACCTCAACTTTAGACTTATCCGGGCGCAACCCATTAGCGTCGATGATGTGGCCCAAATAGCGAATCGACTTTTGGCCGAACGAACATTTTGCGAGCTTAAGGGTGAACCCGTAATCTCGAATGCGTTCAAGGACCGAGAAAAGCTTTTGTCGATGATCCTGCTCGTCTTTCCCAGCCACAATGATATCGTCGAGATATGCTGCAACTGTGGGCATTCTTCCAAGCATTGTGTCCATCAGCTGTTGGAAAAGGCCGGGTGCTGTCTTAATTCCCGGCTGCATCCTGTCTACTTGGAACAGACCGACATGTGTGTTGATCACCATCAGTTTCTTGGCATCGTCCTCGAGCTCCAGTTGCAGAAAAGCATCCGATAGGTCGATGTTGCTAAAGACAGTGCACCCCGCGAGCTTCGCCAAGATGTCAGCCGGTACCGGCAATGGATACTGATTAGGCTCAAGTGCTGCATTGAGGCCTGTCGAATAATCAGCTGTTACGCGGGTTCCTCCACTTTTCTTTTTCACCGCAACAATAGGGGCCGCTGTTTCGGCATATTCGAATGGTTGGATCACCCCCAACAGCTGTAATCTCTGCAACTCATCCTGAATTACTTGTGCGGCTGCGTACGGTACGGGCCGCTGACGGCAGAAAACCAACTTCGCCCCTGGCTTTAATTTTAGCGGTACTTTTAATCTGTTACACAACCCCAGCACGTCTGCGAACACAGAGGGGAATTTCGCCTGGACCTCCTCTGTCAGAGATAGCTCTCCATCCGCGTTAACCCTGTTGCATACTGCCGACAATGGTACGTCAAAAAGCTTTAAGAGTTCCATCCAATCGCTTCCAAAAACATTCAGGTTGGAGTTTGCAACGTAGACTTGTCCGGCGGCCTCGCGATCATACAACTTCAGTTTGGCTTGAAAACTGCCTGTGATATCGAGACAATCACCAGTTGCACTGATCGCCCGTTCTTTGCACGGAGTCAAAACTGGCATCCCTAAGCCTTTCCAGTTTGATCGTGAGATGATCGTCCAGTCTGAACCCGTATCAAGCTGCAGTGTGACTTTACGGTTATTGATGATCGGCATAACAGATTTGCGTGTTGCCTTTGACATTGACTGGATAGCGAAGCTCTGTCTTCGTTTATTATTTCGTGATCTTGCCCATCTGGCTTTTGCACGCGCCGCTGACAGGCAAAATCCGCTCTTATGTCCGCGCACCTTACATGTTTCGCATTCTTTGATTTTAAATGGGCAGTCACGCCAGAAATGGGTTTCACCGCAAAACGCGCATGGGAATCTCGGTGTCTGCTGCCCGTTATGCCTCGGTGCTTCTGTCTCGCAGTATTGCCGTCCTTGGTTCTGTTGCTTGTTCCGGCTCTCTTGGGTTTTTTTTCGGATTTCCAGTATTTCTGCTTGGACCGTATCTGGATGAATTACCATTCTTTTGTCACTCATGAGGTTATTCAGACGTTCCGTGATATTTACCAGTTCCTGTAAATTCAATTTTTGTCCTCCGTCTACCTCTGTTCCCGTGTCCTGCTGGTCTAGTTTCGAGAGTAACCTCTCTAACGTGCTTGAATCCTGTGGTTTGTCGAGGCCCTGTACAAAGAGCAGTACCTTGAAATCTTCTGCCGGGCATTTTGCGATGTCAAACTTTTCACACATGGAGTTTACGCGGGCAGCATACGTTTTATAGTCCTCATCTTCGCCCTTCGAGACCTTCAAACATCTGTATCGCAGCGAAAAAAGCGATTCTTTGTGTCCGTAAATGCGTTTAAGCTCCTTGACAGCCTCTATCAACGTTAACTCCATAGGCTTGCGCGGCAGAATAGTGTTGGCAAATTTCTGATAATCCTGGGTGGTCAGTTTCTGCAATAGCAATCCAACCCTTGCCTTCTCCGTCAACAATACCGCATCCTCGGTGAAAAGTGACTCATAGCGGCTATACCACAACTCGAATGTTGCATTCACTTCCGCATCATAACTGAAGTTTTCCATGCGGCTCGACAAATCCTTGACGATCGAATAATTCTGCTTCAAATTTTCAGCTCCTTGCGGGGGTCCTTGCTGCCTTGCGAGATGCTCTAATATCTCTTGCATCTGTTCGTCTTTTTTCTGTCTTTCGGCTGCATCCAGCTGCATTTGTCGCAGTAACTTTTCCACAATTTGTTCCATTTTTTTTTTGACTTATTTTAAGGTTATTTATCTTCTAACCATGTGACCGCGTGTTTTCTCAAATTAATTTTTTTTACTTTATAGTAATAATAATACGCGGATTCGTTTTACCTCGTCGCCACTGTTGTAACTCCGTAATCCGAGTTACACTTAATAAAACACTTAAATATATATTTAAATAATATCTATTTCTTTATTCACTTCTTGTTCTTTCTCTTGTCGTAGCGTTTTCTCTTCTCAACTCATCCCGTCCATTCTCTGACATATTCCCAATCCTTATATCTAAAATCCCGCCGCTTAATGTACATCTAAATTCACGCCGATTAATGTGCTGACTTCACCACAATATTAAGACTGTCACCGCCAGAATACCGATTAAGACTTTCGTCTTAAAAAAAATAATTTACAAACTGGGTCTTAGCTAAGAGGGTCTTAAGAGTCTTATCGTCAGAATTGGACTGTGTGTTTAAAATTACTGCAGCTCTCCAACGTGAAACACCTCAGGAAGTTGAAAACGCGATGCACGCAGTAAATGAAGATAGAAAAATGTATTTACTCAGGTGGAGTTAAAATTTATATATTATAAAATGTAATATTGTAATTTATACATGTAATAAAAATAAAACGTATTCTTAAAAAAAATTTAAAAAAAAATATATATTTTTAATTAAAGCTAGATTTAAATTCAAAAGTGAAATTTTGGCGCCAAAATTTATATTATAAGCCCCACCCACAAACCTAACTTTTTTTGTCATCATTTTCCGAGTTTTTTGGTCAACTTTCATAGGAAATCTTATAATAAATCGGACGTTATTCCTGACAAAAGTCGGTGATGAAATCCGCAAAATGTCAGGAAAATCCAAAAATTTTCGGAAATAAAAATACTTGGGGATTTCAAGATGGCGGATTGGAGTAGATTTAGAGTAGAGTAGTGTGTAAGTGGAAAATGACATAACACGTCTTACACGACCATTCGAAACGATTCAAAACAAAACATTTTGAAAAATAAAAACAAAATAAGGTTTTCTTTGTCATCTGAAAAACTTATAAAGCTCATAATAGCACATCAACATTCAACACCATTCTTTGATTAAAGCTTGATAATATAAAGAATAAATTAGACCTTTGATTAAGTAACCGAATAATGAATAAAATATGATTATTACTATATATGTATACGGAAGTACATAATCTCTAAATCAAAGCTCTAAATTATTATATTAATATGGCGCCACAAAGTTTCGTTTGAATAGATTAGATCAATCGTTTCATTTAAGAAAAATACTTATTCCATAAACGATAGAGAATCTTTATAAGGGACATAACTTACAAAAACAGTAAAGAACAACCTAAATACGCTGATTATACATATGTATATACATAGTTAGTGAAACTATTAAATTTAGCACAAAACAAAAATATATAAGAAGATTTATAACTGTGAGAGCAACATCGATCAAAAATGAAATAATTTTTTATTTTGTAAAGGTAAGGTAACATTAGTCCGTAATTTTATGATGGGGAGATCCATAAATTGGGTTGCAGCGCTGTATACAATTTAGAAAGGTCCAAATATTTAAATTAGAAATGAGGAAATCCCATTTTTAAATTGCTTATGACTTGGTATGCGTACATTTAATTGAAGAAGATTAGTTTATTACTTATAAGAGCCAATTTTATTAGACCGTTGAACCCGTTATCGGATTTTTTGCTAAAATAATATACGCGGGAATTTACATACATACGTCTATTTATATTTATTTCAAGTTTTTTTTTAATTTGTGAGCCGTAATGCAAACATACTCAATTCATTGATAAAAAAATGTAAACACTATATAATCGACATTAATGTGACATTTGTACAAAAATAGATTTTGACTTGGATGCCAAGTTTAGTTTTAGTACATATATTATATCTGTTAAATAATACCATCATGTTTATTTATTTATTTATAATTTAAAGAAATCGATTTAGTAAATACACATACGATTTCAAAGAATGAGCTCTGACAATAAAAATCAAACGAATACTGTTTGTTAAATTAAAACTTACTAGGGGAGCCCTGTGCATTTGCACAAAATATTTTTTCAATCGTATATTATTTATAAACTATGTTGTCTGTTACTGTAACATCATTTTCTACTCCCTGACGTGGTGTTTCGACAACTTGAATTTTTAAAGAATCTAATGTAACAGTTCTAGAAAATGCGGTATAAAGTTGATCATGTGTAAGACATGGTTCATTAAGATACAATCCAACTCTTTCGAACGTTTGACCTTGCGATTTATTTATTGTGATTGCATAAGAGAGACGAACTGGAAACTGATGTCGAACGAAGTTGTAAGGCAAAGATGGATCAGCTGTGTCTAATATAATTCTAGGAATAAAATGTATTGTTCCTGAATGTGATCCAGTAATTATTTCTACTTTTAAGCAGTTGGTGCTTAAATCAAGAACCACTAATCGTGTTCCATTGCATAATTCATTTTTTATTGCAAGATTTCGCAGCAACATAATTATACAACCCTTTTTTAATTTAAGGCAATATGGCGGTAATCCTGTTGGATTTATTGAGTTAAGATATTCCACTGGAAAATTAACTTGCTTGTTTTCATCATCAGAGCCGTCATCGGGCTTAACTGAATCAATTGCACAGTAACATATTTCATTTGAAATAAGTTTTTGAAGAACATTATCATTTATTAATCGAACATGCTCATTTTTCGGACACAAAATTGCACGTTTTGATATATGTACATACAAAATCATTTGTAGTAAATGATCGGAAATATAATCT
The DNA here is from genome assembly GCA_958295665.1 of Tipula vernalis. Taxonomy (NCBI): domain Eukaryota; kingdom Metazoa; phylum Arthropoda; class Insecta; order Diptera; family Tipulidae; genus Tipula; species Tipula vernalis. Next base: position 224,089,500 of record OY282558.1, read on the forward strand.
GAAGGTATTGGAATAGAGTATTGTGATTTTTTAGTGTGTGAGGTATCAAAATTCTTCCCCTCACCAACGTTCAAAAGCCAACTGCTAAAATGTGGATCATTTATTGCTCTCATGTTTGTACTTAAGCTTAATACTTTAAAGTGATGCCACACATGGGACTTTTTAATAGTCGCATTTATAATTGACGCACGATTTCGTCTTCTAACAACAGGTAACACGTTCCGAAAATTTCCTCCTTAGACCATTACCTTTCCACCAAACGGTAAATAATTTTTCATTAAATCACGAAATATTAAGTCCACAATTTCAAGTGCTATGCCTGAAGCCATTGGAGCTTCATCTCAAATTACGCAATCAACAGATACTAAAAAGTCACATTTTTTGCGAGTAAGTTGTGGAAATTTCACGGCATCCATATTAAGAGGCAATGAAAACGCAGAGTGACATCATTCCTTTGGGTAAAAGAGTTGCTGCTGTTCCTGTCCATACAACACATAATACATTTTTATTTTCTGCATCGATTTTTTGAATTAACGCTCGGTATAAAAATGTTTTTCCACTTCCACCAGGTCCATCTAAATAAAAACACTTTTGAGAAATTCGATTATGTAAGGATGAAAATATCATTGATGCTGCAATATTCTGATCATTGTTAATTAATACCCATAGATTAGGTTCAGTTGTTGTTATAATAGGAGCAAAATTTATCTTTTGATTTAAGATTTCTGTTGCATTAGGAAGTGGTAAAAGTAAGAATAAATCAAATCCTGCTTGCTCACACTGTAAAAGAGCAGTGAAATACGCAATGAGCCAAAGCTTCCTTTTCAGTCATATCTTGATTAATAAAGTCTTCCAGAAGATTGTTCTTAAAATCATTAAAAAGTTGAATAGGATCTGATGGATTGCAATAACACAGTATAGTAACGAATAATGCTCGCAACGATTTTGGCAACATATGAGTCTTAGCTTCTGATAAGCAATTATGCCACTCAACGCTATTATTAATTAGGCCTCGTTTTTGATATAGATTTCAAAACAAATATTTTTTTAAGCCTGAAATAAAATCACAATCCAAAATAATACGTCTATCTGCAAGCAAAGTATAAATTGAAATGAGAATAAAATTTGGAAGAAATTCCAAAAATATATTCTTGCTGTAAGAGATTGTGTGAATCATCATTCATCAATCATGAATGTGCATGCATTAATTGTGTTTTGTTTCGTTTATTTTTTTATACCTTTTTGTATTCTCTTCTTTTTGTACTTTTCTTAATTTTTTGGAGATAGATATTCTCAGTTCTCAGCAGCTCTTTATTTATTTTTATCGGAATTTTTCTTGGCTTGTGTATTATATATATGATTACGCAACTCAAATTTTATTTTGAGCTGTCATATTTTGAATTAAAAATTTAAAAAATTTAGAAATTAAACCTTTAATGAATTGGCCAATCTATTATTATACACTCCCGAGCAACTAAATCGACTCAAACGTTCAGCGCTCAAAAGGAAGGCGAATTTTTTAAAACGGCTTAACCGATATTCACGAGACATTCTCTTTTAGAAAGCCTGATATTTTTGCTTTAAAATGACACTATTTTCATGAAAATTGGTTCAGTCTTTTTTTTATACTGAATTTTGAATGAAAACGCAACCAAAATTGATGATTATGAAAAAAAAATATTGGGGGTATTTAAATTTAAATTACAACAAAAAATTCAAACAAAACAAAAAAAAAATTTATTGGTTAATACTTAGTATTGCCCCCCTTGCGTCTACAACGGTTCGCATGCGGTTCCCATTGACCTTACTAAGGTTTTGACAAAGACTTGGGGGACTGTACCCCACCCGTTATCCAATGCAATCTTGAGGTCACTGATGTCAGATGGCACCGGATTTCTGGCTCAGACCCTCCGTTTTAGTGTGTCCCATAAATGCTCAATTGGATTCGTGTCTGAACTGAGGGCTGGCCACTTCATCGTCTCGAGTCCAACCTCATCCATGAACTGCAGAGTGGTTCGAGCTGTGTGACACCGGTCATTGTTATGCATCAATATGAAATCTTCCCCTATATATCCTACGTAGGGCACTACATGATCCAAAAGAATGTCCTCGATATACCGTTCAGCGGTTAAACCTCCTCTACGGCCTCCACCAGGTATGAAAATAAAATCTGTATGCTAGCCCACACCATGCACGAACCGCCGCCGTATGAGACTGTTTCAGCAAAACGGTCTCGCCTATCACTACCATGGAGGCATATTCTGCACTCGTCAGTGAATAGAACGAACCTCCATTGTTCGATGCTCCAATTGATGTGTTCGTGAGCAAATTCGAGCCGCTCTTTGTGGTGGTGTGCTGTCAATTTTGGGCCTCTAGCGGGCCATTTCGGAGTAAGGTTGACTTCGTTCAAGCGTCTTCTTACTGTCCATGTACTAACAGCTACATCTCGAACTTGTCTTAGCTTCTGCTGCACATCGATAACCGTGAGATGGCGATTTCGTAGTGAAGTTAGGACGATAAATCGATTGTGCCCCTCAGATGTACACCGATACCGGCTGCTATGTGGTCTTCGATTGAAGGTACCAGTTTCATGAAACCTTCTGGACGCTCTTGAGATAGCAGATTGGTTCATGTTTAGCTGACGAGCGACTTCTCGTTAATTGTTTTCACCGAAACATCGTATTTTGCTGCGATTGCTTTAATTTGAACAGTACTGTATAGATTTTAATGATTAAGCTGTCCTTGTAAAGACAAAATAATAAGCTGTCAAAAAAAAGTTATTTTACGAAAATCAGTTGGGCCATTTTAAAAATATATGTCTTTTTGTACGCCTGGAGGTTTGAGTCGATTTAGTTACTCGCTAAGTTAGCTCCATATCCTTATCTGATAAGCCTTTCAAATAAAGATAATGAATTGCACCATGAATTTGAAATTTATCCATTCCTCACAAAATGCAAAATACGTGAAATTTGTTGCTTGTGAAATGCGAACTAAATGACAGATCGACTTGAAAATTGAAATGGCGCTAATGATATAGATTATATTTTTGAAATTTCGTTTTGGATTTACTCTTAGGCTAACAAGGCTGATGCCTATCACCAACTAGCTAGGGGCCCATTAATCGGATACAGATCCTGTGTCAAAAAACATTTGAGAAACTGAACTGGGCCTACTAAACGCCTTGTCGTGGTTGGCTTTAGAATCAAAAGTTTTTCGCAAAATGGATTTTGATTCGATTGCTGAGGATATCCCCGCAAAAAAAACTCAAAATAATTTTAGAAAACAAAACATGAAAAACACGATTATGGTAAATGCGATTGAATTTGATTTTTAACAACTATCTCGAAAGCCTTAGAGAGAGAACTTAAAATGCTAATTGGCCGAAAATGGGATAGCTCTAAAGGATTACTGATCTTTGGAATCGGGATTATTTTACTTAGCTTCCACTGATCTGGATAGGAAGAGGACGTGAGAATAAAATTGAAGATATGTAACAAGTATTTTGAGACGAAAGGGAAAACTACCTTAACGAATTTTAAATTGACGTTATCCAGACCAGAAGATTCCGATTTAACCTTCCAAATAGCAGATTGTAAATCCTCGAGAAATATTTGAAAACGAAAACGAATTAGAGGACGCGTTAGAGAACAAATCGACGGAACTACTGCCCGAGTTCAGACTAGAGCAAAAATAACTATTAATTTCATTGGGTTTGAAATCCCCACTTGAACTAATCTTGCATTTACCTAGGCCTAAATTACGAACATTACGCCAGAAAACCTTGGGAGGAAGAGAGTCTAACTTGTCCTTGAAAAAATTACGTTTAGCAATTCGAATTAACCCTACAACTCTGTTACGAGCCTGCTTGTAATCTAAATGAGACTGACTATTAGGACACCATTTCCATACACGATATTTACTAACTCTAATATTTATGGCATTCGAAATTTCCTGAGACAACCAAGGCGGAGATTTTGCTTTGCAAGTAACCTTTTTAAGCGGAACGCAACTATTAAACACCAAACTAATATACGAGTTGAAAAATTCTATTTGGCTAGTTGCCGAACTAAGGCAAAAAATATCCTCCCAAGGAACTGAGTTACAAACTAAGTAAAGGCGGGAATTGTCTATACTAGAAAAATCTCTAAAGCTAAAACTCTTAGGTTTAGGTGGAGAGTAAGAGTTTACAGAAAAAACTAAAAGATCATGATGGGATCCCATACCGAGAGCCAACTGATTGAAAAAACAAATAGAGTTATTAGTAAAAGATATGATATGATCAATAAGGGAATAAGATGCCCCGCTAGCGGTTGGACAAGAAAACGTTGGTGCCACAGTGTTGTGTACGGATAAATTAAGACTATTTAAAAGATTCAAATAATCCCGAGAGAAGCCGGACTTTTGGAGTATATCGAAATTAAAGTCACCTGATATATACATTTCATCGAATCTACAAGAGAAATAACTAAATAAACTTTCCAAGTCTACAAGTGATTTTTTAAATTTGGCATACGATCTCTTACTAGTTTTTGGTGGGTTATAGATGGTACCGACTAAGATTTTACGACCATTAATAAAAATATTGACAAATAAAAACTCTAAATCCGATACTAACAATTCTGAAATGGAAGAAGGTATAGTAACTAATCTAGCCTTAATGTGATCTCCTACAAACATACATAAACCACCATAATTAAGGGGAGGTACCGCTCTATCTTTCCTAAATATATTATAACCTTTGATGGCCAAAGCTAAATTAGGGATATTCGGATTTAAAAATGTCTCAGAGAAACAAAGAATGTCCACTGAAGCACCATTAAAAATGTGACGAATCTCGTCAATATTTGGGACTAAACTTTGCACGTTAAAACTAGCTACATTTAATAAAGACCTATCGACTAACATAGATTTTAAAACTACATTGGGATTATTAAACGACATTACAATCAAAAATAAACACGACGTGACGTGATTGCAGCGCAATACTTACAAATAAATAAAAGGAACGCTTCATCCAAACCGAACCGGATTTTGGATTATTTTTTTATTATTTATTAGCAATATATACATTTTTTAAATCATCCTGTTTTTTATTTTTAAAATTTTAAATTTTTTAAATTTATATATTTTATTTTAAATTTTATTAAATTAAGTTTTATATTTATATTTGTTTGTTGCCTTTTCTCTGCGTAGCTCCAATAGTTCAGCATTCCAAAAGCAAAACCATATAAAAACGATGCTATTCTAAACCAATAAAAAGAACTGAAAAGAAAATAAATAACTGGAACAAAGTAAAATAGAATATTATAAATTAAAATGAATTTATTTATTTATATCAAAATTTATAAACATACATAAAATGAACATTAATAAAAAATTTATAAACATTAATAAAAATTTAAAATATTAATAAAAATTTAAAACATGAATAAAAATTTAAAACATTAATAAAAATTTAAAATATTATTAAAAATTTATAAAAATTAATAAATAATTTATAAACATTAATAAAAATTTATAAACATTAATAAAAAATTAAAATAAAACTACAAATTTGTAATTATTTTTTTGAAATTAGTTCGTCCAATTTTTTTAATAATTCATCATGTCGTTTTTGCTTGTTTGCTTCTTTTTGCTGTTTGAATTCGTATTTTCTTTTTTCTTTTTCTCGTGCTAATTTTAAAAATTCACCAGCAAGTTTATTTTTTTCGCTGATATGTTTTTTTTTTTTTTGGGGGGTTTCTAAATTCTCATTTTCTGTGGATAAATCCAACTCGCTGGTACTATCAAAAGACTGGCTAGTAGAGGGTGTGTCCGAATTTTGAACTGGGGCGGGCTTATTTATATCCGGGAATGGGGCTCTCTCCCGAATTTTGCCGGGAAAATAAAGCCGTGGTGGCTCCAGTGAGTCGTCTAACGATATAATACGCTGGATTGATTCATCGTACTCTGGCTTAATACGAAAATTTCCACTTGTCCTGTTGTGGTCAATAACTTTTTTGGTCCTCCTCATTACGCACTTGTACCTGTTTTCAGTTTGAGCGCCGGTTATTGCCAAGTTGAATTTGGTATTAATTTTATCGGCCATAAAAAAAACATATTTTTTTTCGTTTTAAATTTTTTTAGTGGACCAGTCTACGTTCTCCGTGTACATGTCAAGCAAAAAACTTGTCTCGTTCGCGGTCCACTTAATTGCGTTTTCATTAATCACTATTATAATAAAAATAAAATCAATAAAATTTATAAGTAATCATTAGGATGCATACAGGTCCGCTGCATAATCACACTGTAAAACTAGTGTATATTTACAACACATTGCCATTCAATTAACAATTTTGATATTTTATAATTCCACTATTAATACATACAATCAATTTCCGGGAAATTTTATCTTTATTCTATAACATATAGAATCATATACACAAACACTTAAAATTATTAAAATTTACGGAAAGACAGAATCATCTTAATATTTACATTAAACGACAACCACTTCTCATTGCCAGATTGGTCTAATGTATGTAAAAATTCCCGTTTGCCGTTTAATTAAATATTTTCTTTTCAATGCTAAATATAATATTCACCTGATTGAGCCTGTTCACTGACTTCAGTAGATTTCTTGGTTTCTTCTAAATTTTCTGCCAAATTTGGTTGTTGGTTGATTTCCAAATTTTGATTTTCTGATAAATTTTGAATTTCCGTGTTTTCTATAGCCAAATTATAATATTGTGAAATTAATTGAATATCCGCTAAGACTTGATGATTCGCTGAAATTTAAATATTATTATTAAGAAATTATTTGATATTTAAATATTATTTTCCATACTTATTTTATTTTCCAACATCGCCAAGCCCCCACTCATTATAATACATCCCTCGACATCAAACACCAAATTATAATCGTCTAAATTTACATTTAGTTTCTCCATATTTATTTTTAGTATTATTTTTATTATTATTGTTATTTATTATTGTTATTGATATAATTTAATCAAAGACACACACAACTATACACTAGTGCAATAAAATATTTTCATTCGATTGACGTTAAAAAATAGGGTACTCTGTTTAGTGCACTCGAATGAGGGGAAAAAAATCAATCGAATTCGACATAAGTTTCAATGGTCAATTTAATTAATGTTTTACTATAATTTGGAAATTTTTTAATGTACTAGTAACTACATACTCGTACATATAGTATATAAATTTTAGTATTCCTACGTTTAAATAGAATTTATTGAATGAATTCGTTATTTTTATGTATTGCAGAAGCTACATAATAATAATTCTGGTAATTTATCGATTTTTAGAATTTCCTAAATTTTTTGAACTCGGAAGTGAAATTTGAAAAGCAACATTATTTTCAGAAAAAATTCTTAATAAAAAAACTTACAAAAAAAACAATTAGCATTGTTTTAATTTAAAAAAAAAAAAAATCGACACCCGGACGGGCATCCTAAAATTGTTCAGCCTGGGGCCCTTCAATAGTAAATCTCAGCCCTGCGTCTATATTCTTAAAGTAAGAGATTACAGCGTTATTTTCATTCAAATCAAGTTCAAAATAGTTCACTTAAATCAAATTGTACCAAATATTGATTGTACCAAGTTACATTCAAATGAAATCGGCGACATGAATAAGGATTATAGGATAAGTTGATCATTTCATTCAAATCAAATCAACCGTTACCGAGATGTAAAAAATAAAACAACGCACGAGATTTTAACGACGGTGACTTTTACAAACAAAACAGTATATAAAGATCCTGTCAAGAAACGTAAGAGGAAGATGAGTATAAGATATGTATAATATGTGTTTATAGGTAAACTATTCACTTTTTTCGAGTTATCTCACTGTAAACATTTTCCATTTTTTTTTGTTTTATAAAGAGCTTATTGAACCGTGTATGACGGTTTTGTTCTATTAATGATCGTCCATTCCATCGTCAAGACATAATTAAAAATGTGAACAAGAAAACAAATCAGTTCAGTGGATCAGATTTTCACAAATAAAATATTTTTACACTTTAATGGCAGCGATTTCTGCTAGCCGCGGCTCACGATATGTCATGCACTTGGTTTCATACGTTACCGAAAGATAGAGTAGGCTTTAATCAAATAAACTTGTCGAATAATTCATTCAGTTTTGCTTGTAGGTATGAAAATTATGTCCGTATGTCTATGTGTTATTGTTCTTTCGTATTCACTTATATCTTCACGCACGCATACTATCAATATTCTCACACTTTTAAAAAATGCTGCAGTTAAATATCTCAGCGTTCTCCGATTCGGCGGTTTTACAGAACGATGATTTATTTTCATAAAACAATTTAAGCATTTCTGTCAGCTATTTTGACGTATATCGCTCCATAACAAATTGTACTCGTCTGCATTCCACCAAAAATCAAATCGAACTGAAAAATATCACTCAACGTTCACTTTATCTTGTCCCAATCTATTTAAGTAAAAACATCAAAAAAAAAATATTTTTCTATTATTCGTTTTTTATCTATCATTAATGGCCATAATATTTTTATAAACAACACATCAAGTCTAGGCTAAAGAAAGGTTGTTGTTCCATTAAAATCCGTCTATCCGTGCCTCGCTCATTTTTAATATGTTACCAGCCAGCTCAGCCGCAACTCACCAGAACTTTTCATGTGTTTTCTGAATCTATAGATTCATTTTTGTAGCCCTTCACATCTCCGTGAAATAGTAACGAAACATTTCGCAACATCAAAAGTATGAAACATTGAAGCTACAGGCTTAGCAGGTCTCCGTCAAAAGTTACTGCCAAGTTTTGGATATATAGAAGGGGATCTAGAAAATCATGAGAATTCGCCCCCAACATGTTATCTTATGCTTGTGTTCTTGGTAACCTGTGGCTAATTTGAAGTCTTCAACATCCAAGCTTAATGTTTTACAAGACATTGCTTGTAGGGTAGTTTCGAGAGCTTTGTCCTCAACTCTACTTCTTGCTTCTTCAACATAAATATGACAAATCGTGTTAAGTAACTTGAACTCAAAATATATCATTTAATTTACAATTAATAAATGAAATATAAAAAATAAAAATAAATTAAATTTAAACCAAATATTTGATTGAATTCGTAACCGAATTTATTTTCAGATTATAATAATTAATTATTAATTTAAAATAATAAGTGTCAAACATTTAACTCGAATCCAATTATGAATATAAGAATAACCAGTCAATTACTGTTAAAAGTTCTAGATGAAGTCATTAAAAAGATTGTTATGATATGGTTAGTATATTCTGATCGTCGTTTGACATTATAATTATCCATATCGGATTTTCGTTTCGTTAACAAATCATGCTCACCGAGCAAAAGGCGCAGTGGTGAAAGCTGCGGCGGTTGGATCGGGAGGTACCGGGTTCGAATCCCTATAGGGGCGGGATGCAAAAGGGATTTTTCATCATCTGATTACGATCGGTGATGAAGATGAACACATCTATGACCCCCTGTTTAGAGTGCAGAATCCATGGGCCGACCCACCTTTCATGTCAGCACTACAGGTTGGCATGAAGCAATGCAATGTGCAGGTGGTTTTTCAAAGACGGATCTGTAGCCGCCCGTCCTCGATTTGGCTACTCCGACGGAACGTTTTTTTTTTCGAAGTTTTACCCGACCCATATCACCGACCTTGAGGATCCTACCGGTCTCCTGCGGATCTTTATGCTAATTGGACTCCTTTGTCTACATGGTGACACAAGTCACGTTTCGCCACGTTTACCTATTCAAAATATACAAGCGAACTTAACGGAACACTTTTTATACTCTCTTGAGCTGTTATTTGTTTGTACATATAATTAATGAAATAATGAGAGGTAGAAATGGGGGTCGACGCACAAAGAAAAAGACAAAAACCAAGCGCCATTTTCAATTTTCACTAACTGAAATCATGTATAGCTCATCCAATTGGATTTTGTAAATGGGTTTTCAGGTAAGTATAGTAGTTTTCAAATATAAAGTTGCTTAATTTGCGTTTTTGTTCTATAATTAGATTTTGATTTTGTTTTTTGGTTGTTTATCAAACATTCAAAATTCTTAAAATGAATTCTCTGAGCGTTTGCCAGCACTGATTTTTCGCATATTAAATGGGACTGCATGGGCGGTGTAATTCCTTGAATCCTGGACTGCTGATTTGCTGTGGATGTGTATAAATTTGCATTACCGATCGTGTGTATGATGTCTTGTGTCGTCTTATTCAGGCGTGGTTTTAACAAAAATTTGTTTCAGCTATTTTTATCTTATTTCCATAAAAAAACTATTCCATTAAACTATTTTAAAGTGTCAATAAATTATTAAAAATTCATTTGTGCATCGTAAATAGTGATTTTATTAGTTAAAATGTGAACTATGCGGTGTTTATATTGCGGGTGTTAAATAAAAATAAATAAATAAAAATTTCATTGCTCCCCGCTAGACGACGAGTTCACAATTTTAAGCGCAGTGTGTGTAGAGTTAATGGAATGATGGAAAATTATTATTATTAAAATAAAAATGTAAATCATTGTTTAGTGATCAAAAATAAGTTACATAATTTCAGTGCCTTTAATTAATCGGTAAATTTTGTTTACCAAGACTAAGCTCAACAAAACGATATGCAATAAGTATAGAACCCTCGAAACTTATCGGGTAATTTTTTAAATATCGAACAAACATATTCTTCTAATAGGCTCTAAAGTTCACGAATAACATTGAACCAAATACACCCTCGTAAATCTTAAATAACCTGACTGTTTCATAACACCGAATCACCAATTAAGTCTCAAACATCACGCATCTCATTTCCATGATAAACTCTAAAAATCTCGAGAAATTTTAAAAGGTGATCAAAAGATGAAACCTGAGACAAGCGGATATGAAATCGGGAAGCGACCATTTCCAAAATCAAGAGAACCCCTCGAAAAACAACCCAAAAAAAAAATACCATCACTAGTTACAAAATTAAGTTGGGCATTTGCATTTTCCTTGTATTTAAAATAGTTTTTCAAAATAAACCTGTAAATTTCATTTTTATTTACCGTTTACTGGTAATCAACAGATCCGCTAAATGAGAAACTACAAGTCGAACGAACGCTAATTGATTAAAGAGACTACAAGCATAGTATCTTCTATTCAATTTGTAATTCATAGCTTTAAAATTATCCAATTCAGCTCTGTTCATTTAGCCAAATCTTTTATTTTGTCACAGTAAAATTCGTTAAATTTAATCTTTAAATCGTAATTTGTAATAAAACCGAAATTGTATCATCCGATGTGAATCATAATAAAATAATTAGCTATATGCAAATTGTATTTTTGTACTTGCCTTAAAAAAATATCATTCTACATTCTACATTGTGCTCTCAGATCAAAAACATAAAAATTTATTAATAAAATTCAAAAGTAAAATTAATAAAAATATTGAGTTTTAATAAAGACTAAAGTCTGAACTGCATCAAGTGAAGTGCATCGGTGACGTTATAGTGTCTTCAGTGGTACATCCATTTCATACTGCCATAAGCAAAAACGCTTGGAACGTTTAAACAATGGTGTCAGAAGTGGGATCTATTCCCGCAGTATCCTGTAAAATCTTCATTCTACTATCTACAATCTACATATCTTCAAAATTTTACATCAGCATTCTTCAAAATATTCATTTTCTTCAAGAATTTCTTCAGATATTCACCGTATCATTTCTACAATCTACATTATCTTCAACATACTGTTTAGTTTCTACAAATTGTTCACGTAAGTCATTCGTACCTAGCCATCAATCGAGAAAAAAAAAATTGGAATTTTAAATCGTCCACGAGGAATTTCAGAACCGTTCATTATAACTGAATATCAAAATATAGAGGTAAAAATCATTTTTTATTTCTTTTAAATCAAAATATTTGTGGATTGTTCTCTGTTTACATATAAAGTGAATAGTGTTCTTTTATTTAATTTTTCGAGAGTGTTTAAGAAAATAAAAGTGGTGTAAAAATGACTGAGGCAAAGTTAGCTAAATTAAAAACTCAACGTGTAGTGCTCATTGAACAAATTAAACGCGTTAAGAAATTCGTGAATGACAAACTTAAAGACGCTTCTTCATCCGAATTAGAGGTTCGTCTTCAAAGCCTAGAAAGCCACATAGATTTATTTAATACCGTTCAATCAAGCATTGAAAGTTATGATACTGAAGAAATAAATTCGGCAACACGCGCTGAAATCGAGGAATTATGTCACGTAATTAAACCGGCTCGAAAATAAGTGATACCGAAATTAAGGCCACACCAGTTCAACCGAATCAAAATTGCGTTATAAATTATCCGCGAATACAATTAAAATCGTTTTCTGGTGACATAAATAAATATTTAGAATTCATTAAATCATTTACGTCACTTGTTCATAGTAATTCCGCTTTCGATGATTTAACCAAATTTCACTACCTCAAAGGTTATCTTGAATCTGGTAGTGAGGCAGAACGAACAGTGTCATCTCTTGAAATCACAACCGACAATTATCCAAAGGCTATCAAACTTTTAAATGATAGATATAAAGAATTATATGCAGTGGTCATCTTCATAAAATTTTTAAGTTCAAACCAATTGCTAAGCCATCAGTATCAAATCTTAGAGAATTGATTGATATAATAAATTCAAATTTAAGTGCGCTTGCAAGTCTTAAACGACCTACGTTACAATGGGATGACCTGATAATATGTATATATTATGTGTATTAAATTAGATCCAGATACATTGGCGAAATGGAATGATGAAGCACCGGCAACAAGACTTGCTACTTTAGAGGAGATGATGGCTTTTCTCACTAAAAGATGTCACTCGCTTGATAGTTCTACTCACAGTCAACTAAGTAGTCATACCACCGGCTCTGTCCGTCATCAAAACAATCAACAGCGACCAACTAAAAGCTTTGCACATACAAGCACTGGGTCTTGTCAAGTCACACCTAAATACCAGTGTATATTCTGCAAAAAGCCTGGACACACAATTTTTAGATGCACGCGATTTCTGACTCTTTCACCCGACGATCGTTTCAAAAAAGTTGTAATTTTAAAGCTTTGTGAGAATTGTCCCAGCGCTGATCATAGTCTCAAAGCCTGTGGTAATACAGAACATTGCCGGAAGTGCAATTGAAGGCACCATACCTTCATTCACCATGACTCCTCAATAAGTGTTCCTGTAAAGCCACAATCATCTACAAACGCTGATATATCGAAGTCTTCAGCTACAGTTGCCCACGTATCTACGAATCCCGTAAGCTTTGTACTCAAGAATTCTAAGTCAAATTCAAGATCGTACGTCATACTATCTATAGCAGTAGTCAAGCTTCTTGATGTAACTGGATCACCAGTTTTGTGTAGGGCATTGTTAGACTCCGCATCACAGATTAATTTTATAACGGAATAACTTGCGACTCAACTTGGACTTAAACGAAACAAATGCCATTTATCAGTTATTGGAATAGGAGAGTCAAGTACGTCAAGTTGAACATCATCAACAATCACTTTACAATCTCAAATTAATAACTATTCTACAATTATTGATGTGTTTATTTTACCAAAAATAACAGGATGCCAACCTATTTCTACCATAAACAAATAGAGTCTTGGCTTATTCCAAAGAACATACAGCTTGCCGACCCACAATTCCATCAGCCACAACAGATCGATCTACTGATAGGAGCTGCGATTTTCTTAAGTTTGCTTTCAATAGGACGAATAAGGTTAGCTGATGAACATCCGACTCTTCAAAACACACTTCTAGGGTGGATAGTATCGGGCAAAGTTAGCGCTTCCAATCAAACTCATTTCTATAATTTATCTACCATGGACGAGAAATTCAATGACCAAATTTGTGATGATATCATCGAGAGATTTTGGAAGCTAGAGAATCCATCATCTATTCAAAACTTCACTATAATCGAAGAAAAATGTGAAGTCCATTTCAAGGAAAATACAAAACGAGATCATCAAGGAAGATTTATTGTAAAGCTTCCTCTCAAAACGTCTCCATCTACGTTGGGCGATTCTAGAACTATGGCACTGCGCCGTTACTTAAATAATGAAAAGAAGCGCAGTCAAAATCAAGAACTTCAAGAGGCTTATGGGGAGTTCATGCGAGAGTATAGGATGTTAGAGCATATGGAATTAGTCTCAGAGACAAAGATGTCGGTTAACCACTATTTCTTACCATACCACTGTATATTAAAGCCTGAGAGCTCTACCACCAAATTAAGAGTGGTATTCGACGGGTCTGCGAAGACGACATCAGGTAAGTCTCTTAATGACATCCTGATGGTCGGGCCAGTGGTTCAACACGATCTCTTCAGCATCCTGATACGATTCAGAGCGCATAAATTTGTCGTAAGTGCCGATGTGTCTAAAATGTACAGACAAATTTGAATGGATGAGTCAGATTCCCATCTGCAATACATATTTTGGCGTGATACACTAACAGAAGATCTACCTTGCAACCCGCTGCTTGCAATAATTATCTATATATCATAAAGATACTTATCCACTTGCAAGTGACGCCATTCATAATGATATGTACGTAGATGATCTGTTAAGGGGATCCAATTCTCTATCGGAACTTCAAGAAATGAAAACACAAATTACTTCCATGCTAGGTACCGCTAAAATGACTCTTCGCAAATGGTGTTCCTATTCACCAGATATTCTACGTGGAGTCCGTCCAGAAGATCGCGAATCATTTCTTCAAATCAATGATTGCGACTACGTCAAAACATTAGGCATGTACTGGCAACCTCAAGCCGATGAACTACATTTTCGTGTCACACTCATTGAAAGAACAAAAATCACAAAGCGAACTGTTATCGCAGACATCGCACGTATTTTTGATCCTCTTGGTCTAACGGCTCCAGTTATCACCCTCGGTAAACTGTTTCTACAGCAGCCGTGGCAGCTCAAAGGCGATTGGTATGAATCTTTGCCACAGCATTTACATACCAAATGGGAAATCTTCAGAGAACAACTTCTTCAGCTTAACCATCTCAAAATCAAACGGCATCTATTCAATGGTTCATCTTCAAGCAACCTTCAACTTCATGGATTCGCTGATGCGAGTGAGCGTGCATACGGAGCAGCCATTTATTCAAGATGTGTGAACCAAGACGGCGAAATAGTAGTCACACTCTTATGCTCAAAATCACGAGTTTCTCTATTACGAAAAACTACTATTCCAGCTTAGAACTCTGCGCTGCCTATTTTCTTGCCGATCTGGCACATCGGGTACTCGCTATAATTAACTTTGAAATCAATAACATTTTTTATTGGACCGATTCAATCATCGTCCTCCACTGGCTCAGATCTGAATCTTGTGCCTCTGCCTGAACGCCGGATCGAAAAATCTGTATTAGTTTCCATCGAAGAAGAATCAAGCACGAGCTATGAAAATAATTTAATCGACTCCATAAAATATAGAAATAATTTCAGAAGTCTACGCAACATCGTGGCTTGGATCAACCGATTTATTTCTAACTGTCGTTTAAATGGTCGACTGCGAGGCAAATTGAAAGAAAGAACAGAAGGGTCTCTATCAATTAAAGAGCTTAAGGACAGTCTTCATAGTATAGTCAAAATTGTTCAAGGTAGAGCATTTCATGATGAAATAAGAATGCTGCCATCAAAAGGCTTACCGACAAAAAAATCGTCGAAATTCCTTGTCTCCTTTCCTCGATAATCAAAATATATTACGAGTCGGTGGCCGCCTACAAAAATCCTCATTACCTTCTATTCCAAACAGCCTATACTTCTTCCATTTAAACATCCTTTCACACTAAATTTATTTTCCGAGTATCATTCTAGATTGTTGCATGCCGGACCTCAAGCTATGTTAGCAGCAATCCGTCAAAAATTTTGGCCTTTAAAAGGACGTCAATTGGCTAGTAAGACATAACATTCGTGTACTAGGTGTATCAAGTTGCATCCGAGATCTACCAATCAATTGATGGGTAACCTCCCGACTAATAGAATCAACCATTCACCACCATTTAGTTTAATCGGGGTAGATTACTGTGGCCCTTTTTACATCCACTATAAGGTCCGAGGAAAGAAACCTACAAAGGCATATCTCGCCATCTTCATATGTTTTTCCGTGAAAGCTGTACATTTGGAGCTGGTGTCTGACATGACCACAGATGCTTTTATAGGAGCATTAAAGAGGTTTATTGCTACTCGAGGGATATGTCATCACATATATTCCGACAATGGAACAAACTTTGTAGGCGCTTACTCCGAACTTCAACAAATGCGTAACCTTTTCATGTCCCAACAACATCAACTAGAAGTTACAAAGTTTTGCCAAGACAATAGCATCACTTGGCATTTTCAACCTCCATCATCTCCGCATTTCGGTGGCCTGTATGAAGCCGCCGTAAAATCCTCAAAGCAACATCTTCTCCGAGTCGTGGGGAACGCGTCGCTTACTTTTGAAGCATTGAACACCGTCATCAAACAAGTCGAAGCGGTGTTAAACTCTCGACTACTTACACCAGTATCATCGAGTCCTGACGATCTAGATGTCCTGACCCCTGCTCATTTTCTGATTGGTCGTCCTCTTATCACCTTCCGCGAGCCAGAGATAATAAATGAAAATATTTCTACTGTACGCCGTTGGAGATTGGTTCAACAATTACAGCAACATTTTTGGTCTCGGTGGTCCAGAGAGTACTTATGTGAGCTGCAGCATAGAAGGAAGTGGACATCAGCTACTAAATCAGTAGCTTCTGGTGAATTGGTTCTAATCAGAGAAGATAATCTTCCTCCGCTAAAATGGAAGATGGGAAGAGCCGTCGCAATATACCCTGGCCATGATGGACATACTCGCGTTGCTACTGTTAAAACTTCAACTGGATCATTGAAACGTTCGATATCGAAGCTATGTCCTCTTCCTATCTACGAAGTCGAGTTGAAGGACGGAACCCTTCAAGGCGGGGAGGATGTTTAATCTACAAGCATGATATCTTCTATTCAATTTGTAATTCATAACTTTAAAATTATCCAATTCAGCTCTGTTCATTTAGCCATAAAATCTTTTATTTTTGCCTGTAGCAAAATTACAAACTACAAAATAGCGATTTACAATGATTGAGAGCACTGTAGCGGGAGAACGCCTCATTTGATCGAAGCAATTCTAATCTCAATTTGTGAGTAAAGAAACTGAAAAATTAAAATCTGTAACTGTATAGGGAGAATCCATCATTTGACCGGATTAATTCTGGAGTAAATTTGTGCGTAAAGAAACTGTGGCAGATAATTTATTGTAAATTAAAATAATTAATCTCAATATCAGGTAGATAAGAGAGAGAGAGAGAGAGAGAGAGAGAGATCTCCTAGGTAAAATAAAATTTAATACGTACTCCATATTTATCTTCGGTAGCTAGCAAAAATGCCAGTGTAATTCAATATTTTGATCAAATTTCTGAATATCTTCTCACAAATGTTTCAAAAACACCAATTTCACAATAAAATGACAACATTTGGCTCGAACAGCTCGAGAAACTTGAAACTAAGGAAAAACAAAAACGATTATAAAAGTAAAGATTATGATATTTGTGGACGGCTACTATGTTTCATTTTAATTTTTTTTTTCTTAAACAAGTTTTATTGTATTCGATCAAAACAAAAAAACTTATTACGAGTTTCAGACAGTTCTTTTTTAACAAGAAATTTCAAAAACTGTAACTACAGTTGTCCTAGCGCGAAAATTAAAATCCGTGACAAATCTGTGCTCAACCTTTCACTTTTTAAAGGAAATTCGAATATTATTCGAAGTCTTTTAGAAACCGAAGAGTCTACCTCATTTGACGGAAATTTTTGTTTTGGGAATTGCTAAAATGTATTAAACTATGGGTTTTGGTAAATAAATAAAAAACTTTTTACATAAGTATGTATTTATCAAGGGATGTTAATGTGCAGAGAGTCAGATAACGATCTAACAGAATCGTTTTCATTTTTCATAAATTCTGAGTGAGGTCAGAAAAATTTTAAATTTGTAAAGCAAGAAGACCAAAAATTTAAAAAAGAGTATTTGATTGCATTAATAGAAAAACATTTTTTTATCACACACCCTTTCTGTAGATGTAGATGTAGCAGCACTAGCTCTTTAAGGGAAAAGCGAGAGAAAGAAAGTTATAAAATTCCATTTAGGACGTATCCGAACTTTGTGATAATTATTCAGGCTGTAATAATTATGACATTATTTTGCATGCAACTAAATTATCACAGCCGTGTGTTGTAAATTTGACACTTTTGTAATTAAATTCATAAACAAAAGCGCACAATAACAATAATTAAGCCGTATCACGTTAATTTATTTCTAAAAAAAATAGTTCAAATAAATTTTTATTAAAATTAAATAAAATTTCCAACGAACTTATTACAAAATATGGAAGAGAAAATTATTTCACTCAGGACGTGTCCGATTTCTGTGAGAAATAATTTTTTTGTGATAAATTAATGTTAAACTGTACGCAACCAAATTATCACAGCACCGGTGTGTTATAATTTTGACATGTCCGTAATAATTCTTGTTGCTGTGCCGGTGAAATAAACAAAATAAGTTTTATATAATTTAATTTTATTTTATTTATATAATATAATAATTTCCAGCATTGTCTAGTATCCAGTATTTTGTGAACAATATCACAAACTGTGAATCTTGACATGTTCATTGCTGCACCTACAATTCTATAACTAGTCCCACTTGCCAGCCACAGCAAAAATATCATTAGTTCCATTTCCGGTCTCAAACCATGCTTTTTATTGGGCAAGAATTTGCTAATAGCGCTGAAAGTGTTAGACGATATCCTTAAATGCATTCTCGTCACAGGATCATTATAGCTAAGTATTGAATTAACAATACTGTTTGTTGAAGGAATTGTGTACATTATTGGTCGCTGCAAAGAATGAATATTGTTAATATTTATTTATACTAGAGAGCAATACCTAACATATAAATCTGTAAATTTAAATGTGTCATACCTTGGTGTTTAGGAGATCCATTATTAAAGGTCGCGCAAAGCTCCGTGTTCTTCTCATTAAACACATGTAACCCGAAATTAATAGAAACAATACCATATTTGGATCAAATTCTGCCTCTATCATTTTTATATAAGTATACACTTTTAAATAACTCTCTACGTACAATTTGTCGTTTGTTGTATTTCCAAATGTCAATTTTATTATGTTAAAATTATTTCAGTATTCGGACAGCAAATGAACTTATTTCAAATATTGAAGAGAAAATTATTTCACTAATGTCAAATTTATCACAAAAAAATTATTTCGTACAGAAATCGGACAAGTCCTCAGTCAAAATTACAGTCATACCCCGCCTAACGTTGATAATTGGTTCCGACGTTAGGCGAAACAACGTTATAAGGGGCAAAGTATGTATGTAGTCGAATAGACGAGAAAATTTCATTGTTTGTTGTTTTTTATGTTTTTTTTTGCCTTCTTTCTCAGTGTTTTTTTTTGCTTTGCTTATTATTTTAAACGACGTTACAATGAAACACAGCGACTATAGAGCGAGGTTTGTTCGTCTTTTACTAACGACGTTACAGTGAAACGACGTTATGAGGGGGGACGTTGTACGGGGTATGACTGTATTACAAAAAAAAATTGTATCACAGACTTCGGACACGTCCTTAATAACAATTTACAGTGCATTCACAATGAAAAACTTTTTACTTTTGTCTTGCAGGTTTGTATGAATTTCCAACATAACTGTTGAAAAATTTAGATCATATTGTGAGCGCCACGGTGAATTTTATCTGTAGTTTCTTATGATTTTTGGTTTTTCAAGTTTTTGCGACTGAGCATGCGTTGATCTTACGTGTGCGCTTCAATTTTATAAATGAACGAAGTCGCTTGGCATCCATCGTCGGGGCAACAACAAATTAACGATTATCCTAGTTATTTTTCAAATAAATAGTATATTTTATATTTTCCATTCTAAGGCACGAGTTGTTTTATTACTCTTCCTAAAACGATTTTGCAACATCTGGCGACCGTGACAGGACAAGTTTAGTGTTGTTGCGAAGAAAATATCAGTTAGTGTGGAGCTGTATCAATTCGTGAAAAACAATGGACGATATCAAGAAAGTTCGGAAAGTGCAGAGACAAGCGTTTACAAGAGGTTTAGGCAAACTGAACGCTGAAATGGAAAACGAAAATCCATCGGCCGATGTGGTAACGGCTCAGTTTGCAATACTCTCAGAAAAAGCTTCTGAACTTGAAGAAACAAACAAGAAGCTTTTTGAACACATGATACAAGCGGATAGCTCTGAAGCGGATTTTGAGACAGAAGATATAAGTGCTGATGAATATAAAAGTAGTTTTCAAGTGGCAAAAGCTGCATTCAATCGATTTTCCACACCGGTAACCCAAGAAAATGGTGGAAATAATTCGACAGTAAACGTTCCACAAGAAAATTCGCGAAAATTTAGACTACCAAAACTCGAGCTGAAGCGTTTCAACGGCGATCCAAAAGATTAGTTGCAGTTTTGGAGCATGTTTGAGAAAGTTCACGAAGACCCCCTAATTCGAACCGAAGATAAGTTCCTATATTTAATCCAATCGATGTGTGAGGAATCAAGAGCGAGCGAAATTGTGAACAGTTACCCGCCGACGGCGGCAAACTACATGAAAGCAGTTGAAAGTTTGAAAAATAGATTCGGACGGGACGATCTTCTAGTAGAAATTTACGTCCGGGAATTATTGAAACTCGTGCTCAGCAAGTCGAAAGGTAATTTAACACAGATTTACGATAAGTTGGAAACGCATTTGAGAGCTCTTGAATCATTACGCGTCACCACGGAAATGGGCGCCGCTATGTTATTTCCTCTCGTCGAATCCTCTCTACCCGAAGAGATTTTGCGTGCCTGGCAACGCCAAAATACTAGAGTTGATAATGCCCAAGATCGATTGAAAATTTTGATGAAATTCTTGGAATCAGAAGTGCAAAACGAAGAGAGAATTTCATTAGCGATAAACGGATGCGACGAGCAAAAACCAAGTCACAACAACAAAAGTACGAATAAAAACAGAAGTGTGACAGAAACTTCAATACCAACTGCGGCTGCTTTGTTTACATCGAACGAAACAAACAAAATTCCGAGTAAGTGTATTTTTTGCGGGGAGAGTCACGACAGCGATTCGTGTGAAAAAGCAAAAAAATTGAGTTTGAATGCGAGACAAGATATTGTGAATGACGGAAAAGCGTGTTTTGCGTGTTTGAAATTGAACCACAGCTACAATAAGTGTCGTTCTAAAATAAAGTGTGCCTGGTGTGGTAAAAAACATGCTTTGTTGATGTGTCGGGAAGTGACCAAAAATGATAGCGATCAGACCGTAACCTTCCAAGATCCCCAAGTTTATTTGCAGACGCTCCGCGTCGAGTTGAAAGGGCCAACGAGAGAACGAGTTGTTCGCGCGGTCATTGACACCGGGTCGCATAAATCGTATGTGTTAGCCAGTTTTGCCGAAAAATTAGGTTTCGAAAATATCGGTGAAAAGAAGATGGTGCACTTATTGTTTGGTGGGGGGATGTCAGAACCCCGACAACACCAAGTTTCAAGCATCACACTAAGTAAACTTGATGGTACTTTCAATTGTATTTTTTCGGCATTTCACGAGGAGATCATTTGTCAAAATATTGCGGCATATGAAAACAGCACACGTTTGAACGAGCTGAAAAGTAAAGGAATCTACTTATCCGACATTGGCAACGACACCGAACCTATAGCTGTGTTGATAGGCGCGGATGTGGTCGGGCAACTGTACACAGGTAAAATTGTACAAATTCCCACTGGTGAGACCGCGGTGGAAACTCTCCTTGGCTGGACTATAATGGGGAAAAATTCAACAAATTTTTCGGAACGCCAAGATGCTGCTCTCACAGTTATTTCGATGTTTGCTAGAGAAGCAGATATTACGGATTTATGGAGACTTGATGCGCTGGGAATTACAGATCCAGCTGAGAGAGTTTCAAAGGAAAATTATCAAGCTCAAGCAAAGGCAAATTTTGTATCCACCACTCGGGTCACTCCAGAAGGGCGCTACGAACTGGCGCTTCCCTGGAAGGAGAAGCATCCCCCACTCGCAAATAATCGTTTTATAGTCGAAAAGAGATTGATTAATCCGACCAATAAATTGAAAAATGAACACTTGTTTGAGAAGTACAACGATTTATTGACACTTTGGGAAAAAGACGGCATTATCGAAGAAGTGCCCAGTGATCAGTTATCAGAGCATGATTATTATTTGCCACATCGTTATGTTCTAAAAATTAGTAGCACCACACCGGTCCGACCAGTATTCGATGCTTCCGCGAAAACAAAAGACGGAGTTTCACTCAACAAATGCCTTGAAACTGGTCCAAACCTAATAGAAATGATCCCTAATATTTTGTTAAGATTCAGGAATCATGAAATTGGAATAGTTGCTGACATTGCAATAGCATTTTTACAAATAAACATTGCTCCTTCGGATAGACAATTTTTGAAAATTTTGCTGGAGCAAGACAGAACCAAGAAAAATTATTACATTTCAACACCGTCGCGTTGTTTTCGGGTTGACCTGTAGCCCATTTCTGCTAGGAGCAACAATCGATTGTCATTTGGAAAATATGGTTCAAAAATCCACGAACATTGAAGAATCAGAGTTGATAGAGAAAATACGCGACTCATTCTACTTCGATAATTGTGTCACGAGCGTGAAATCGGAAATGGAGGCCCAGTGTTTCCAAGACAAAACTACACGGATCATGAAAGAAGCCTGTTTTGACCTCCGAGGGTGGGAGATGACGCACGATAATGGCCAATCTGACAACAGTGCCGTACTCGGAGTGATTTGGAACAAGGACACAGATACATTGGGACTTAATATAACAATAACGGAAAAACGACCAGAAAAAATTACGAAACGTTTTGTTCTATCCGCGGCGCATAAAGTTTTCGACCCACTCGGTTGGGCCACGCCTACTTTGCTACCTCCGAAAATATTGCTCCAAAATTTATGGGGAATCAAAAAATTTAATTGGGACGATGAGATCAGAGATGACTACCAAAAACAGTTTCAAGCCTGGTACGATCAGAATCCTGAACTTCGAGATCTAAGTGTCCCACGGTGGATTTTCGGAGATACACGTGACAAAGTAACGTTCCACATGTTTGTCGACGCAAGCAAAACCGCATATGCGGCTGCACTTTTGTTCGAGTGGAAGGAGAGAATGGTACGTCCGTTCAGCTGGTACAAGCGAAATCACGAGTGAAGCCACGAGAAGATATTTCGATTCCACGCATGGAACTCTTGGCAGCAATGCTTGGAGCACGCTTGATGAAAACCACAATCGATTCGTTAAAATTAAAGAAGGTAGAGGTAATTTTTTGGACGGATTCGTCAACTGTTTTGCCCTGGATTCGTCGTAATGGTCAAGGGCAGTTTTTGTGTGGAATAGAATAACAGAAATACGAGCGACCACTGATATCAAAACTTGGCGTCACGTACCAGGCAATAAAAATCCGGCCGTCACGAGGGTGTACAACCCGACAGCTCAAAAATTCCAGATGGTGGGAGGGACCAGACTGGCTAAAAGATTCTCCTGATCCCTGGCCAGCTGATCGTTTTGAGAATAACGAGGATGAAGTTAACGCAGAGTTGAAGAAAAACGCAGAGAAAACTACGCCCGAAAGTTTCATTCATGAGGCTACGGTACTCATTTGTGCTAATGTGATTATCAGAGAATCTGATCCACCGTGGTATTTGCTCAGAATGTCAAGTTATTTAAAAACCGTCCGAATGATTGCTTGGATTTTGCGATTTGCGCGAAATTGCAAAGTAAATCCAGAATGCCGCCAAAAGGGTGAAATCAGCGCGAGAGAATTTATTGATGCAGAATCGCGAATTTTGAAAATCAACCAAGACGAGGCCTTTGAAGGAATAAACGATTCAAGATTAAAGACCCTCGAAGTCTATAAAGAAGAAATCACCGGATTAATCAGAACGAAATCACTGGTTTCAAATCGCGATGACAGTTTTGGCTTCAGATTTCCGATAGTTTTAAGCCATTATTATTATTTACTGGAGGGCCATGTGGGCGATAAGCCACCTCGCACCGCGACCTAAAAGATCTGCCATGTTTTAAGCCATAATCATGAATTGGTCAAACTGCTTATTACGCATACACACCTGAAAAATAATCACTCGGGCATCAATACAATGTTAAAAATTTTGAGAGAAAATTTTTGGATTACTTCAAGTCGGCGTGCTGTAAAAAATGTCATACAAAACTGTATTACCTGTCGCCGTTTTGCAGGAAAAACATTAAAAGCACCGCCTACGAGTTTGCCCGCAAGGAGAGTCAGAGATGCAAAAGTTTTGAAATCACGGGAGTAGACTACGCAGGGCTTCTCTTTCTAGGAGAAGGTCAAAAGTGATGCCTATGAAGTTTATACTATATTTTACTAAAATTGTTCTAGTATGATTTTAGTAAATTCTTCACTTGAGCACACAACGAGATGAAAATTTTACTAAAACAGTACTAAACTCAAAAATAATGCTACTCAAATAATAACATTTAGGGGAATTAAGTTGGTCAGGTTCCATTCAAAGTTATTGTGTACTAGTAAGACCAAAATATAAAATTAGTTGTTTATTTAAAATTTTTTTACTTGCCCAATAACACATGTGCAAAAAATTAGGAAGTTCTATTGGACTTTGTCTACCCTTAGTATTAAAAACTAAAAATCTCAATTTACTCCTAAAGCCGAAATATAAAATTAAATGTTTAATTAAAAAATAAATGTCTGGCCCAAAATCACACGATAACTATCGGTTAAGTTAGTTTTTAATACTAAGGGTAGCAAAGTCCAATAGAACTTCCTGATTTTTGGCATAGATATAGCTGAACCTGTTGCTTAACCGATAGTTATCGTGTGATTTTGGGAGAATAAAATTTTTTTAATTAAACATTTAATTTTATATCTCGGCCTTAGTAGTAAATTGAGATTTTTAGTTTTTAATACTAAGGGTAGCAAAGTCCAATAGAACTTCCTAATTTTTGGCATAGGTATAGCTGAACCTATTGCTTATCCGATAGTTATCGTGTGATTTTGGGCCAGTACAATTATTTTAATTAAACATTTAATTTTATAATCGGCCCTTATAGTAAATTGGGATTTTTAGCTTTTAATACTAATGGTAGCAAAGTCCAATAGAACTTCCTAATTTTTGGCATAGATATGTATAGCTGAACCTATTACTTAACCGATAGTTATCGTGTGATTTTGGGCCAATAAAATTTTTTTAATTAAACATTTAATTTTATATCTCGGCCTTAGTAGTAAATTGAGATTTTTGTTTTTAATACTAAGGGTAGCAAAGTCTAATAGAACTTCCTAATTTTTGGCATAGGTATAGCTGAGCCTATTGCTTAACCGATAGTTATCGTGTGATTTTGGGCCAGTACAATTATTTTAATTAAACATTTAATTTTATAATCGGCCCTTATAGTAAATTGAGATTTTTAGTTTTTAATACTTAGGGTAGCAAAGTCCAATAGAACTTCCTAATTTTTGGCATAGGTATAGCTGAACCTATTGCTTAACCGATAGTTATCGTGTGATTTTGGGCCAGTACAATTATTTTAATTAAACATTTAATTTTATAATCGGCCCTTATAGTAAGTTGGGATTTTTAGCTTTTAATACTAATGGTAGCAAAGTCCAATAGAACTTCCTTATTTTTGGCATAGATAAAGTTGAACCTTATAGTAAATTGGGATTTTTAGCTTTTAATACTAAGGGTAGCAAAGTCCAATAGAACTTCCTAACTTTTGGCATAGATATAGCTGAACCTATAGCTCAACCGATAGTTATCGTGTGATTTTGGGCCAGTAAAATTTTTTTAATTAAACCTTTAATTTTATATTTCGGCCATTATAGTAAATTGAGATTTTTAGTTTTTAATACTAAGGGTAGCAAAGTCCAATAGAACTTCCTAATTTTTGGCATAGGTATAGCTGAGCCTATTGCTTAACCGATAGTTATCGTGTGATTTTGGGCCAGTACAATTATTTTAATTAAACATTTAATTTTATAATCGGCCCTTAGTAGTAAATTGAGATTTTTAGTTTTTAATACTAAGGGTAGCAAAGTCCAATAGAACTTCCTAATTTTTGGCATAGGTATAGCTGAACCTATTGCTTAACCGATAGTTATCGTGTGATTTTGGGCCAGTACAATTATTTTAATTAAACATTTAATTTTATAATCGGCCCTTATAGTAAATTGGGATTTTTAGCTTTTAATACTAATGGTAGCAAAGTCCAATAGAACTTCCTTATTTTTGGCATAGATAAAGCTGAACCTTTTGCTTAACCGATAGTTATCGTATGATTTTGGGCCAGTGAAAATTTTTTAATTAAACATTTAATTTTATATTTCGGCCTTAGTAGTAAATTGAGATTTTTAGTTTTTAATACTAATGGTAGCAAAGTCCAATAGAACTTCCTAATTTTTGGCATAGATATAGCTGAACCTATTGTTTAACCGATATTTATCGTGTGATTTTGGGCCAGTACGATTATTTTAATTAAACATTTAATTTTATAATCGGCCCTTATAGTAAATTGGGATTTTTAGCTTTTAATACTAATGGTAGCAAAGTCCAATAGAACTTCCTTATTTTTGGCATAGATAAAGCTGAACCTTTTGCTTAACCGATAGTTATCGTATGATTTTGGGCCAGTGAAATTTTTTTAATTAAACATTTAATTTTATATTTCGGCCTTAGTAGTAAATTGAGATTTTTAGTTTTTAATACTAATGGTAGCAAAGTCCAATAGAACTTCCTAATTTTTGGCATAGATATAGCTGAACCTATTGTTTAACCGATATTTATCGTGTGATTTTGGGCCAGTACAATTATTTTAATTAAACATTTAATTTTATAATCGGCCCTTATAGTAAATTGGGATTTTTAGCTTTTAATACTAATGGTAGCAAAGTCCAATAGAACTTCCTTATTTTTGGCATAGATAAAGCTGAACCTTTTGCTTAACCGATAGTTATCGTATGATTTTGGGCCAGTGAAATTTTTTTAATTAAACATTTAATTTTATATTTCGGCCTTAGTAGTAAATTGAGATTTTTAGTTTTTAATACTAATGGTAGCAAAGTCCAATAGAACTTCCTAATTTTTGGCATAGATATAGCTGAACCTATTGCTTAACCGATAGTTATCGTGTGATTTTGGGCCAGTACAATTATTTTAATTAAACATTTAATTTTATAATCGGCCCTTTGGGATTTTTAGCTTTTAATACTAAGGGTAGCAAAGTCCAATAGAACTTCCTAACTTTTGGCATAGATATAGCTGAACCTATAGCTCAACCGATAGTTATCGTGTGATTTTGGGCCAGTAAAATTTTTTGAATTAAACATTTAATTTTATATTTCGGCGATTATAGTAAATTGGGATTTTTAGTTTTTAATACTAAGGGTAGCAAAGTCCAATAGAACTTCCTAATTTTTGGCATAGGTAAAGCTGAGCCTATTGCTTAACCGATAGTTATCGTGTGATTTTGGGCCAGTACGATTATTTTAATTAAACATTTAATTTTATAATCGGCCCTTAGAAGTAAATTGAGATTTTTAGTTTTTAATACTAAGGGTAGCAAAGTCCAATAGAACTTCCTAATTTTTGGCATAGGTATAGCTGAACCTATTGCTTAACCAATTGTTATCGTGTGATTTTGGGCCAGTACAATTATTTTAATTAAACATTTAATTTTATAATCAGCTCTTATAGTAAATTGGGAATTTTAGCTTTTAATACTAATGGTATAGCAAAGTCCAATAGAACTTCCTTATTTTTGGCATAGATAAAGCTGAACCTTTTGCTTAACCGATAGTTATCGTATGATTTTGGGCCAGTGAAAATTTTTTAATTAAACATTTAATTTTATATTTCGGCCTTAGTAGTAAATTGAGATTTTTAGTTTTTAATACTAAGGGTAGCAAAGTCCAATAGAACTTCCTAATTTTTGGCATAGATATAGCTGAACCTATTGCTTAACCGATATTTATCGTGTGATTTTGGGCCAGTACAATTATTTTAATTAAACATTTAATTTTATAATCGGCCCTTATAGTAAATTGGGAATTTTAGCTTTTAATACTAATGGTAGCAAAGTCCAATAGAACTTCCTAATTTTTGGCATAGATATAGCTGAACCTTTTGCTTAACCGATAGTTATCGTATGATTTTGGGCCAGTGAAATTTTTTTAATTAAAAATTTAATTTTATATTTCGGCCTTAGTAGTAAATTGGGATTTTTAGTTTTTAATATGTACTAAGCTTGGCAAAGTCCAATAGAACTTCCTAACTTTTGGCATAGGTATAGCTGAACCTATTGCTTAACCGATAGTTATCGTGTGATTTTGGGCCAGTGAAATTTTTTTAATTAAACATTTAATTTTATATTTCGGCCTTAGTAGTAAATTGAGATTTTTAGTTTTTTATACTAAGGATAGCAAAGTTCAATAGAACTTCCTAATTTTTGGCATAGGTATAGCTGAACCTATTGCTTAATCGACAGTTATCTTATGATTTTGGGCCAGTAAATTTTTTTTAATTAACATTTTATTTTATATATCGGTCATAGTAGTCAATAATAAATACATTTCAGTATCTTCAATACAGTTTTGTAAGAAACCAAATATACAATTAATGAATTGAATTTTTTATGTAAATAAATTAAATGCATGTCGAAAAGACCAATCTATCGATTTACGGTATATCTTTTTACAAAATACGGTCATGTTAAAAATAAATTACAATTGATCCATATTTGCGGAAGGCAAATATGGATCACTTGTAGTTTATTTTTAACATAGCGGGTTTTAGGTATTTTAATTTTATAAGCAATAGTAGTAAACTAATATTGCTTACAAAATTAAAATTATTACATTTATTTCATTCATGAATTTCTAACTTTTCGTTTTTTACGCAAAATAAAAACAAAAATTAGGTAAACGAAATTTTGATTTTAATATATTTTTATGCAACGAATAAATTCGTTAAGCAGGGAATTGATGCAGTTGTTTTTCTAAAATATCAAAGTATAATTTGTAAGATTAATTTTAATAATTCCTTTTATTGATGAATTACCCCTGAATGCATGCATTTGAGTAGCTAATACATTTATTTATATTTAGTAAAAATTAGTAAATACTTCATTCTCGTCAAAAGTGCTACATCTGTTTATTTACCTGCGCATTATACCGTGCCATTCATCTTGAGCTAGTTACGACATTGTCAGCTGACGGATTTCTCGAAGCTTTGCGCAGATTTATACATCGTAGAGGAAGACCGAGCTACATTTACAGCGATAACGGTACCAGTTTTGTCAAAGCTAACCGTTTACTGCAACACGTCAATTGGAAGAAAATTTCGAGTTATTGTGCGACCGAAAAAATTGAGTGGGTTTTTAATCCTCCATCCGCCCCATGGTGGGGTGGGTGGTGGGAGAGAATGGTACGCCCGCCTTGTAAAAGATCTTCTGAAAAGAACCCTTGGCATTACAAGTTTCCACACTCTGCGAATGCGAATCGGTCATTAATGCTCGTCCCGTCACCGGAAGATAAAAACAACATTTGTGTCACAAGCCCAGACATGTTTTTGAAAGAAATTCACGTAGACGGCGTACCAGATATAGACGAAATTGAAAAAACATCGCTATCCCGCAAGTTACGTTATCGGCAGCGATTACGCGAGGAACTCAATCACAGAGTACCTCGGTCAACTTTCCAGAAGAACAAAAGTCAATAAAGATCTATGTAAAACTTTGAAGGTCGGTGACTTATTCTTCATTTCAACTGATAACCAAAAGGCTTGCAAGTGGCCTTTAGCCAGAATACAAGAACTAATTCCCGGCAACGACGGAGAAAATAGGACAGTAAGACTCAAAACCTCCTCAAATGTATTGGTTAGACCAGTTCAGCGATTGATTTTACTGGAAGCGGATTCGGATGAATATCTCCCTAAATTCGTCGAAAAGTCGACGGAAAACTCAAAACCAGAGGAATGTTCTGAAGAACCAAACGACGAAGATCGACAAGACAGGGGCGGATCAAGTTCGGGTGACACCATGGAGCCCCCATAAAACGCATCCGAATGCAGGTACTGCAGACACGACGAGGGCGGGCAGTCAAGATGCCGAAACGCTACATCGAATGACATGTTAAAATAAATCATTATCTATATGGACTATTGTTAAATTACCGAAATCGTCAATTAAAGCAATTTAAAAAGGTGGGAGAATGTTGAAAAATGTAAATCATATTGTAAGCGCCACGGCGAATTTTATCTGTAGTTTCTTATGATTTTTGGTTTTTCAATTTTATAAATGAACGAAGTCGCTTGGCATCCATCGTCCGAGCAACAACAAATTAACGATTATCCTAGTTATTTTTCGAATAAATAGTATTTTTTATATTTTCCATTCTAAGGCACGAGTTGTTTTATTACTCTTCCTAAAACGATTTTGCAACAATAACGAACAAAAATTTTTATTCGTTAAGGTGGAAAAGAAAATCATACAAACGTGTAAGTCAAAAGTAAAACGTTTTTGCATTGTGATTGCTATGTTAGATGAGATTTGAAGCCGTGGTGAAATCACTTTTTTGTTTATTTTAAACCTTCATCTGAAAAGAGTATAGCGAATTTCAATCGTTTTTGAAAAGCCTTCAAATTAAGAATAAATCCGCTGCTGTAGCCTACAGCATTCAAAAAATGCAGGTTGTTTGGAAAATTGTTCTACATTGTGCAAGTGCACACTTATTACTGATTTTCAATTTGATAATTACAAAATTTCAACATTTCCCCGATATCGGGAGTAAAAAAATTAAAGCCCAGCAAGGTTAAAGGGGATAAATCCTGTGGTATCACAATGGACCGTCACCGGTCTAAGTGTGCCTAAGCAACCACTCCAACCTCACCTAACCTAGCTTTAAAGATCCATTAATGTCAGTTATAGTATTAAATTTTTGCATTATAATTTGTAAGTGTTGCTTTGTTTCAATCATTCAGTTTCCTAAGGCGGCTGTAGAGTGCCGTACCCATAAGAGAATTAGGCAGGAATAACAATATCACTTTTCTATATGTCAAAAACATTTTATAAAATACCTTTGTCAAAGATAAATGATAGTGTGAGTTCAATCTTTTATAAAAGTTCTTTTTATAAAATATATTTTATCAAAGTTAGCTTCATAAAGCTAATTATGATCAAATATTTTTGAAATTTAGTAAAAATGGCCGAGGAATGTAATTGGAGCGTTTAAATTACAAAATTGTTAATGAATGAATATGATCGTCACGTTTTGCAACCCAAGGTTTCTCCAGACCCGTTTTTTTGTATTTTTTCATTTTTAATAAACCCATAATTATTTAAAAAAAACATGTTTTTTCTCCATTTTTAGATGAACTTTGATGAAAAATATCGTAAAATCTTTGACTTAGTGTGATTT
This sequence comes from Tipula vernalis, assembly GCA_958295665.1. NCBI lineage: Eukaryota > Metazoa > Arthropoda > Insecta > Diptera > Tipulidae > Tipula > Tipula vernalis. Next base: position 224,121,065 of record OY282558.1, read on the forward strand.
GCAAAAATATAAGATCAAAGGTCTTTTACAAAAGAAATTGCATTCAAATATTTTATAAAATATAGAAAAGAAAAAAAAATGTCTTAGGAAAGAATCCCAGGATCCATTGTAGCACTGAGTGCGGAACAACAATTTTAACAAATAAATAAGCACTGTAGTAGATCCGACAGAAACAAAAAAGCGACGACGGACAACGTTTTAGATGAATTTATAACGTTTTAAAATAATAAAGTAAATCGGACGCTGAGCAACTATTACTAAAGATACATGTTAAACCGAAAGTGGTCTGACTGAAAATGTCCGAGATAAATTCAACATGTAAACGGCGGCTTGACTGAAAGCAAAGATTATTAACAAGAAGATTCTTGTTAATAATCTTTGCTTTCAGTCAAACCGCCCTGTACATGTTGAATTTATCTCGGACGTTTTCAGTCAGACCACTTTCGATTTAACATGTATCTTTAGTATATGAGTAACACGAACAAATCGCTTACTTCTTAATACGGGTACATGGATATATTCAATGCAGCTAGTAAGTAAATTTCATATGAAAAAATAAAAATAAATATTTGCGAAACAATTTTTAGTATTTATGCTGGTTTTATTGGGGGGCTCAAAAATTTGTAAGCTGTGTTGTTTTTTATTTTTACAAAAACAACAAAAAATTAGAAAAAACATATTTCGAAATTAAATTTTGCATAAAATTGATTAAACAGCCAATATTCACTCGTATATTATAAAATATTGGTCAAAAAATTGATAATTCTTCAAAAAAAAATAAAAATTATGTTATTGAAATTAACACAGTGTACAAGGCAAAAGTGTTGTCGCCAAAGTGTTTCATTGCACTCTTATTGTTATTTAATTTTAATTAGTAGATAAAACGTATGTAAATAATTTTATTTTATGTCATAATTATCAAAAAAAATTTACTCGCAATTCGCTATTCGCGTTCGGTGTGAATGGCCTCTAAAGGTTGTTGGCCGAGGTTTACCAATTTCGTTTCTCGCGCGACAAACGTATGTTTACGCACATATTCACAATTATCCCTGTGAATTGTATTTATGGAAAGGAATGATAAGCCAAACTGAAATAATTGTAATCACAAACCAAATGTGGTAAATAAGAGCAACATAAAGTTCTTCTTTATTCTTAAATATTCTGCTTTTAAACCTTCTATGAGTTTCGGTTCAAACAACCAAATACATAACAAACGATTAAAATTTATGTGTAGGACTGCAAGGGGTAAGGTATGATTAAAAATGGAGAATGATGTTATTTGTTTGTTTTCATCTCTCGTGTTGCTGCTACTTATCACTAAAACTAAACAGACGAACAAAAAACTGGTCATTGAGAGCCATAAAAATACAAAAAAAGTTAATAGTAAGGGAAAAAAACTAAAATGCATACACATCAGTTTGTTTATATGTAATTTGATTAGAGTTGTTGGCTATTTATATTGTATGTATGTTAGTTTTAATTTTGTAAGCACAAGCGAGTTAGATCGGAAATCAAAAATTTATATTTATTATAAAACTTGTACGCGTTGGAGCACAGTCTATCATTAGCTACAGTGAGCTTAACAACATAATAAAAAGTGTGTGTATATGTACATATGTGTGAATTAAGCAAAAAATTATAATTGAATATAAATGAAAATTTAGTGAAAATGAAACTGTTCGTGATCATTTTAATTACATCAGTTATCATTAATTGTGTACAGTGTGGTGTGCACCGGCGATCCAAGTCGAAACGGAATAATAGTAATCGAATTGATCCAAGTGATGATACTGAGGCGAATGAAGAACATTTAGATCGGATCAATGTAAATTGGAAGCATTTGGGCAATAAACAGCACAGACAGTGTGGCTATGAGGTAAGAGTGGTTTTATTCTGTGATTTTAACCAGTGATTAAAAAAACTATTTTTAAATTAATTGATTAGGGATTTGAAATTCTATTTGTTTTGCTTACGATAATCCCCGGCTATACTGTGAATTCACTCATCGAATGTGTAGCTAAATATATTGCAGTCAGATTATGTCAAGGTTGATATCAACAGAGGTTAATTAATGCAGTATTTACAAATAAAAATTCGGAAGATACTGCATCTTTGTATTGTATTTCAACTATACCATATTTCACCATTATTTTTCAATTTATGAAGTCAACAAAATAATTGTTATCTCTAAATTATCTATCTGCTATTACCAAAAGTCAATGCCGTAGTCTATCTTTAGAAAATAAGATTAATCTAGGGTAGTTAACGGTTTTTTTTTTGCTTTCTCTATTTAGGGATGCCCAAAACCCAAACCGAATATGCTAAATGTACATTTGGTGCCGCACACCCACGATGATGTGGGCTGGCTCAAAACGGTCGACCAATACTATTTCGGAAGTAAAACGCTGATTCAAAAAGCTGGTGTTCAATATATTCTTGATTCGGTGATACAAGCATTACTTAATGATCCGCAAAAACGATTTATTTATGTGGAGTCGGCGTTCTTCTTTATGTGGTGGAGGAAACAAACGCCAGAGTTACAGGAACAGGTTAAAATGTTGGTTAATGAGGGACGGCTTGAATTTATCGGTGGCGCATGGAGCATGAACGATGAGGCTGCTACGCATTATCAAAGTATTATCGATCAATTTACATGGGGTTTACGTAGACTAAATGATACATTTGGTGAGTGTGGCCGTCCACGTGTTGGTTGGCAAATCGATCCATTTGGTCATTCGCGTGAACAGGCGTCACTTTTTGCGCGAATGGGATTTGATGGTATGTTTTTTGGGCGACTCGATTACGAAGATAAGAAAACACGTCTACACAATCAAAACGCCGAAATGATTTGGAAGGCTAGTTCAAGTCTGGGACCCGCTGCTGATCTATTCACCGGAGTTTTGTACAATAATTATGGTCCACCACCTGGTTTTTGTTTCGACATTTTGTGCTCGGATGATCCAATCATCGATGAGAAATGGTCACCCGATAATAACGTTAAGGAAAAGGTAGATAAATTTTTGAAATTTGCCGAAGAACAATCAAAATACTATCGTTCCAATAACATAATTCTGACGATGGGTGGAGATTTTACGTATATGGATGCAAATGTCTACTATAAAAACTTGGACAAACTTATTAGGTACCGATTATTCCAAAAATGATTTAAAACTAAACGTATTCAAAAGTATTTTGATTGGGCTTGAACGGATACCATGATTAGCGCGGAATTTTACTTTAAAATATTTTTTGTTACTTTAATATTTAGGTTGATAAATTCTTCGAATACGTCACAAAAATGTCGGCACAATACCGTTCGAATAACGTGCTTATCACAATGGGAGAAGACTTTAATTATCAGAATGCCAATATATGGTATTCAAATCTCGATAAACTTATTAAGTGAGTCAAACTCATTGTGCTAATGTCTATATCTATAAGTTGAATACGTTTACTGTTAAAATTTTACCCTTAACTCGTTTATGTGTCACACATTTTTACTGATTGATAACAACTTTAATTTTCCTCCCTTTTAGATATGCAAACGACCGTCAGAAGAATGGAAGCCAGATCAATCTTTTCTATTCAACACCATCGTGCTATTTGAAATCATTACACGAAGCGAAGCTATCATGGCCAACAAAATCCGATGATTTCTTCCCGTACGCATCAGATCCCCATTCATTTTGGACAGGCTACTTTACCTCACGCCCAACATTAAAACGTTTCGAGCGAATTGGAAATGAATATTTACAAATTTGTAAACAGCTCACGGCACTTGCGCCTGAATCAGAAGGTCATTTTGAACCCCATTTACGATTTTTGCGTGAACAAATGGGTGTCATGCAACATCATGATGCCGTGACTGGGACCGAGAAGCAGCATGTCGCTGCGGATTATGCAATGCGTTTACAAGTCGCCATCGATGCATGTGCAACCAATATTAAGTCAGTTTTAAACCAGTTTACTACCGGTGAGCTTCCAGCCAATTCAGCAACACCAGCAAATCCGGATTATCATAACACGGAAAAGCCGCATCACAAAAATTATACGTTCACTTTTAGCAATTGCTTGGAGCTGAACATCAGTAAATGCGAAATTTCAGAAAAAAGTGGAAACTTCTTGGTTACCGTATATAATCCACTCGCTTATTCAACATTTGCTTACATTCGGGTTCCAGTCCCGGCCATGAATTATGATATAACCGATTATCGTCGTGTTTCAACCCCAATTCAATTTGTCGAAATTCCCGATGCCATCAAACAGTTAAACTATCGATTCAGTAATAGCGCTTACGAATTAGTTTTTTTGGCTAATGAACTTCCAGCCATGGGATATAAATCATACTACGTCGCCAAGAATATCGGAAATCATACAGAAGAACAAGAAACAGTTAAAATCGGATCATCATCTCCTCCTCCAACAGTGATACAAATTCAATCAGATAGTCCACCATTAGGCCATCGTCCAGCGGATAATGAGACTGTAGTAATTGGCAATAAATACCTTAACGTAACATTTGATAGAAATGGTTTGATATCGAAAATATTCACCGAAGCCGAAGAAATGCCTGTATCTCAAAATTTCTATTATTACGAAGGTGCGTACGGCGATAATCGTGAATTCAAAAATCGTTCATCCGGAGCTTATATATTCCGGCCAAATAGTACCGCTATGAACATAGCTTCAAGCGCCAAACTATATATAATCAAAGGACATTTAGTCGACGAGGTTCATCAACAATTCAACGAATGGCTAAGTCAAGTAGTTCGTGTCTATAAGGATGAAAATCTCGTGGAATTTGAATGGATGGTCGGTCCAATTCCGATCGCCGATAACATAGGAAAAGAGATTGTGACGCGATTTTCATCGGAAATTAAATCGAATGGCGAATTTTATACCGATTCGAATGGACGTGAAACTATTAAAAGAGTGCGAAATTATCGACCAACCTGGACGGTTATACTTATGGAAAATGTATCTGGAAATTATTATCCTGTTACCACGAAAATTGCACTCGAAGACTCTAATTGGAGAATGGCTGTATTAACGGATCGTGCACAAGGTGGAACCAGTCTGAATGACGGCGAATTAGAACTTATGGTACACAGACGACTTTTGCATGATGATGCATTTGGTGTTGGTGAGGCATTGAATGAGCAGGCATTTGGTAAAGGATTGGTTGCACGTGGGACACATTACTTGGTCATGGGTAAAAAATCACAACAAAATCCAAGTGTAATTGCACGTGAAAGATTCGTGCAAGCTAAAAAATTAGTGTCGCCTTGGCCTTTCTTCAGTGACGTGTCACCAATGGCCTATGAATATTGGGTGAAACAGTTTGTTAATATTGTTAGTTTCTTATAAACAAATACTTAACACTTATTTACACTAACTTTGGTTTTTATTCTAGAAATCAGCAATCTCACTATCTCTCCCTGTAAACGTTCATTTGTTAACGTTCGAACCATGGAAGGATAACTCGTACCTAGTACGTTTGGAGCATCTTCTCGAGAAAGGAGAGGACACCTTCTACTCCAACTCAGTAAAAATCAACTTGAAAGATGTTTTTCTTAAACTTCCATTTAATAAAATGCGTGAAACAAATTTAGCCGCCAATCAGTGGCTGGACCAAGTAAAACGATTACAATTTCAGGAGGAGAAATCCAACGCAGCCGAGAACTTATTAGATTCAAATGATCAAAGTACAGCCACACAAGCAGGTATACAAGAACCAACCGCTTTCGCACCAACCGTTTCAATTGAACATGTTTATATAAACGATCGTGGCTCGTCAAAACACTCACATCCACGACGTAAGAAAAAAATCCGAGATCCTCAAGAGTTTGAGGTCACATTGAATCCAATGGAAATTCGAACATTTATTTTGTACAATGAAGAGTAGAAACGAGCCAAAAAAAAGGTTTTTAATTTATTTGTTTTCCCGCCATAATCCTTGGGGTAAGAATAGGATGTTAACTAAATTTTAGATTTGTACCAGTATGCGTAATTACGATTAAATAAACATATGCGAATAAGAATAGATGTCGATTTTAATTTATTTAAAAGAGTCCTGAGAGTGAGACGAAGATGTACTTCCGAACTCGCCGTGTCATGCAAAAGGCGGTCAGATTCTTGAAAAGTCTTCCCAGCACCACGAGGAGTGTACGGGTCTGCACGATTTAGACGATATAGACGTGACCTAAAAGCTACGGCGGTTTGAATAGCTAACTGTGACCTAGTGTCACGTTTTGATAACAATTCCGTTATCTTTCTAAAGGAACCCATTACCTCTGGTAAAGATTGTTCCTGGCGTATGCCTAGTTTCACGATTTCATTGTCCACATCGAAAAAAATTGTAAATTGATAAATTGTAATTTTTTCTCCTTGGGTACATCTCAAAGCTTTGCTTTAGCCACATACAAACGTGTCCTTAAGCTAATTAGTCGATGCATTCACAATTAAATTACGCGATGCTCAGGTTACTTTAAATATTCCTTAGACTGGGACTAAATTTAGACATTATTAGGACAATCTATAACAGTATTCTGCTAATTGCGCGTAAGTCTCAATGCGTGCTCGGAAAGAATTCGCAGCATAACCATATGTTTGCCAATGAAAGCATAGGCATAGAATCAAAGCTCCTTTACGTGATATTTTAAACCGAATGAGCGTTCTCTAAGTGTTAAAATTGTCTTGACTTAGTCAGTTTTGGCTCGTTGTACAATTGGCCACCTCCTCCACATTCAGTTCAGAGCCATTCTTAAGTTCAGTCTTCTTCTGAGCCCCCTTCAGTCGGCCACTAAAGATGACCACTTGTCTGTAACGGGATCATGACATCTGCCAGAAAAAAATCAGAAATTTTAAAATCCGGAATAATTGAAATGTAAAAATCCAGGAAAAAAACATTCCTAACAAAAAATCTAGAAATTACCAGAAAAGAAATCCAGAAAAAATATTCTGTTTTAAATAAATGAAAAAATTTCAGTTTTACAGGCATTTATAGGCCTTTTTCACAATTTCAAACATTTGTGATACAGCTGTCAGTAGAAGCGATACGTGCGATACAATTCCTTTGATCTGCATAGTTGGCGAAGTATTAACCAATTTATCACGAATCCGTAGTTCGCTCCAATACATTATTCAATACCTTACTGACTCAACGAATTAAGCTAACCATAAAATAACTTGAAACATTTGTGTAGGACTATCAGTAGAAGCGATATGAGCGATACAATTCCTTTGATCTGTGTCTAAAAGGTTGACGAATCAATTTCCATTATCATAAATATTAAGAACTAAACGTAAATACTCAAATTTTATAGACATTTTATAAATTAATTTTAAGTTGGGCCGCACTTTGATAATTGTGTTTCTGGATTTTAGTTTTCTGGATTTTTGTTTTTCTGAATTTGTTTGTTTCTGGCTTTTTTTTCTGGATTTTTTTTCGGGATTTTCAGTTTTTGTATTGTTTTTTTTTCTAGATAAGGTAGCCAAGGTGATGCGGCATCACTATGGTTAAAAGGCTGGAATTCATGTACATTATTTTGCTAAGATAATTTATCCTTTTCATCTTTGTTATAATTAGCCTAAACTTTCCATGTGAACATTTCTTTCCGGTCATAATCCACTGATTTTCAATTTTAACGTTTGTTTACAAATTTATCGCCCGCATGAGCTACCTAGGCATATAACCAGTGGCTGCTGATTTAAAATTTCATGTATGAAAAAAAAATCAATTTCTTCCTTTTAGTAATTTTAACTATCTGAAAATGAAACATCTTGCTTAGACCACACGTCGCAGGGCTATGCTGAATACATTGGGTACTGCTGGTTAAGGCATATCAAGATCAACAGATTAAGATTAACCTTTAGCTTCTAATCTTAACCTTTCAGTAAATCAATCCGGTATTAACCGATTTTTAACGATTATAAAATTTGTACTGAATTGTTTATTCAATTTTGGAGGAAAACATTTACAGCCTCCTTCACTTCAATTGCACAGGATGTTATGGTTAATTGTAATCCATTTACCTTCCAATTTCAATTTGCTACAAGGTTACCTCTATATTTCGATTATGTATCTCTCGTATTTCAGTTGCCGAGAACTCATAATTCAAAGTCACAATTGCGAGAAAGCACGATTATGTAGGCATTACGCGAACTCAAAATGTCTTGCATCTTGAAACTCATATATATCAAACCCAGGTGTCTCGATTTTCGGTTTTTGGGTGTTTTGTCAGTTATTGAATATTATAGAAATTTTCTTAACACTAGAACTACCGACCGGTCAAAATGACCGATTTTCATTTGTTGAATTCATTTTTTTAAATTATTATATTAGAATTGTTTTGGAAATTTTTGATGATTTTTTAATATAATTACTTTATTGCCATATTAAGAGTCATCATACATTTCTAAAATAATTCTTACATCAAAATAAAACAAAATAAATTCAATAAATGTAAATCCGTCATTTTGACGGGTCGGCAGTTCTAGTGTTAATAGGGATTTTTCGTATTTCTCAAATTTAGACTTTATGTTGCGTCATATTACCAATTTACAAGTACATCGTGATTTTCAAGATTTAATGTGACTTTGCGAGATTTTTAAGCGTACTCGAAGTCTGTTTGCCATAACACTCGGGGATTGCTACGCATTCACATATTATTCGAGATTTAAAAATATTTTTCAGATACCTGTGGCTGTGGCCCTATTCTGGTAATTCCCGGGGAACGGGGAATAATTTTTGTTTACAGTAGTTATTCCCAGATATGTACATATAGTATTTCCAAATTTTTATTCCCATTTTCCAAAAGTGGATTCTGTCAATTGGGGAATAAATATACAGAGGAAATAAATTTAGTTATATCAAAATTATTATAATGACTCTTATTTATTACAATACAATCTTTAAAATTATTAGGTAATTTAACCCTTACAAACAATATTAATATTATTAATTATTAATATCAACTACATACATATAAACAAACATTTTCGTTAAAAATCTATTCTCCATCAATTCTTTCATAAAATCGGTGTATGGAAAAATAAACGTCAAAACTGCAGTAATTGGGAATAATTTTTTCCCAATAAAAAATCTTTCCCGAACACCAGAATACACTTTAGGCAAAAGAGAATAATACTGCAACAAAATTTAAAATTTCTATTCCCCGGGAATTACCAGAATAGGGCCACTGGGCTTCAAAATCGTTAAGTTGCTTGGCATCTAATTTATTCAAAACTCCTTCGAAAACCTAAGAGGTTTTCTGCTTTTTAATTGCTAAACAAAGAAAGAGAATATCACGGAATTTTTCAGAGTGCTCGAGATTCTTAATGATTTCTGATTTTATATTCGAATTTTTCTGGAATATTCAAATTTTGGTTATAATATTGTGAGATTATTCTAAAATTCTAAGATTACACGAATTTTTTCGAGATTATTCGTGTTCTCGATATTTCTCGAAATTTATTGGAACGGGTTTAGTTGCGTCTTGTCTGCGTGAATTAATGATTTGTCGATTTGTTTTTAATCTTTACAAGATTTGCATCGCATTGAGTTACACATATAGATACATAGAATGTTGTGTGCTTATAATTCAAAATTATTTCAGCGATCTCTGAGAATCTTAAATATTCTAACAAAATGAAATTTATGTAACTAATTTGATTTTTCTAGAATATTTGAGATTTACCGAGATCCTCAAAATAATTTTGAATTATACCTTATTGCGAATGTGAACGAAATTTGGTTGCCTGGGGGCCTATTCTCGAATTCCACATCCATTTTCCACATGTGGACATCTGTCAAAATACATAAAAATTGAATTTTTTCGGTACTAAGGGAATAATTCCGAATATAAGCATGTGGAAAAAATCCCACATACAGGAAAATGTCCATGCCGCATGTGTTTTATATACGAATTACAATTTTCGAACGTTTTTATGTGAACTTTGAAATATATATATCCATGTGGAAAATGGATGTGGAATTCGAGAATAGGCCCCCTGGTTTTGAAATTATTCGACATTATTGAAAATTGTTTCAAGTTACTTGATAGTTTGTTCGTGAAGAGTTACTGCTTTCAGTTGTTACATTTATGTGTTTTTAGGTATGCACATTATGTTCATATATACTCGTATACACATAAATAGGAAACAGTTTCGCAATATTTTCCCATGGAATATTATTTTGCTCAATTGATGAAAGTCTTTAAAATATTTAGCTAATTTAGAACTTATTTAGCTTTCTTTAAATAATGTGACAGACTTTTAAAACTAAGCTCATCAAGTGTCAAGTTGATCGATTTACAAACGGAGAGCGCTGATGTTCCAATGTATGCTTTTCGTGTTTCCTATATTTGTTTGATCAAATTTCATTGTCTTCCTGGTCTTTCTTATTATGGCTGAATCCAACGCCTAACTTCCTGCCCCGACCATATTAGAACCTAATCTTTAATTCTTTGGGCTAAATTCAACAACTTCTATACAAATACCAAATTTGAACTCTTCTAGCCCTTGTAGTTTTGGAGCTGCAAAAAGTCCAGAACGCTCATGTCAAATTGAATAAAAGACAATCGGACCAAAAACCAGAAATGGGTAGTGTCGAAAATTAGTATTTATGACACAGTTTTCGACACGAGTTTTTGACAAGATAGATCAGATAGAGATGGTAATTTGGTTACGGAGGCATCTTCGACTTAGTTTAGGACATAGACGGACCAAAAAGCAAAAACCGAATGAATATATAAACTAGTACGCGAGCTATAAAGTTCCTTTGTTAACACATATGTAGGTAGCGCTAGAATATTTTATTAGGCGAATTCATTATGTTTAATTGAAGAGCTGTTCTAATTTTGAGCTGGTCTACACCATCCAATGAAACTGTCCCTTTTTGGGTTGGTGAATGTAAACGTGGTCACACAAATGTTTTTGATGACGAATCCAAAAAAGGTGAAAACATCAGAAATTATTGAAAAAAACCCTTGATAGTTGATGCATTTTATTAGTCACAAAAAAAGGATTAAGAGTAGGATTGAAAATTATAACCAATAAAATAACCAAGAATAGTTTTTGGTTTATTTCTAATACAAAGTTGGTAAAACCACAGAATATTTTATTTATTTATTTATACATAGTATTTTATAAATAATTTAGTACTAAAAGGAAAAGCACACATAGCGTAGCCGGAAGACATTTCAATTAAATTTTTAATAGAAATCATTTAATAAATATTTGTAGTAATCACAACAAAAAATTGTATTTGTACCTCTTCATACAAAATATAGCTTGTTTTTCAATAAAGCATATAGGGAATTTGTCTAGTTTCAATCTATAATTTTAAAATTTTAACTCTTGCTGAAAAACATTCTTACGAAAATATTTACGCAAATACTCGTAAGCAGCCTGTGAGCGTGTTTATTTTTGACGTTTCTGGCGTCGAATTCTTTTCGTTTTTTCAAATCAATGTAAATTTTGTGGTGCGAAAAGTACACGAAACCAAATTGATGTTTTTTTTACGTTACTAACAACAACAAAAATAGAAACTTCATTTTGTATTTGTCAAAGTTGTGAATATACGAGTTTTTTGTGTCTTGATTTTAAATCATTTTAATTGTTGTTTAATTATTTTAATCGTTTAAATAAAATTTTCAATATAAACAGTTTTTTCCGTCTCGATTTTTATTATCCTTTTGTTTGTTTGTTGTGTTTAATTATTTTAATCGTATGAAATGTTTTCAATATAAACAGTTCTTTTCCGTCTCTTATCTTTTTAATTGTTGTGCTTAATTATTTTAATCGAATTGGCACAAAAACTCTAATTGACAACTTTGACAACTAAAAATTGACGTTTCTAATTTGTTGTTGTAGTTGATTTATGAAAAAATATACATTTCATAAAATTGATGTACATCGAAAAAACATTGATGTTTTTTGACGTAACGAATATGGTTTTCGATGTACATCAATTTTTTTTGATGTTTTTTGGCGAAAAGAATTTAACATTAGGAAAAATAATTTAAACCAATCAGAAGAGAAGTCAAATTTACGAAATACGAAATACGCAAATACGAAATGTTCGTGACGAGCCCTATTGTTTTGAGAAAATCAAGTATAATAAAACCGCAAATATGTTCGTAATATTTAGGTAGGATATTTCGTCGTTTGAGTTTTTTCTTTAGATTTATTTAAAAATTAGATTATTTTAGTACGTTTTAAGATAGTTTTAGGTAGTTTTTTTCCTTAACACTCATACCACGTTTACATTAGTAGAATAAAAGTATGTAGCAAAAAAGTATCGTCATGTGAACTCAAATTTAAATATTTTATCACATACTTTTTTGATATTTCGGTAAAGTATGTATCAAAAAAGTATTTGTATATTTTGTTGTAATGTGAACACTAACTAATAAATGTCATTCGTATATTTGTCAAAACTAAAATTTATTACGTTTTTTTGTTTCTAACTGCAATTTCGGGTGTTAATCAAATAATTTGCCGACAAATCTAATAGAGTTTGAGAAGAAATTCAGAACATAAAAACTGAATTGAATACAGAAGCCTATCTGTCAAAACAACAAACTTTTATAGTATGCGTTCACACTACAAATCGCAACACTAGTGTGAACTGCAGCGGAAAAATAATTAAATAGCAAAAAAGTACATACTTATTAGATACGTATAATGTAAACGTGGTATCAGTTGAATCTAACACATTTTAGCTGTGAAATAACGTATCTTCTATGATTAATTGTGATTTTTAATAAATAGAAATAAATAAGAATGCAAATTTTGGGAAATGGCCAAGATTGTCTACTCTTCATTTTCATGTAATTTATAATTCACACCAAAAAAAACAATACTGAAGGCAATCAACTGTAAATTTAAGTACATATAAACAATAAATTAATTTAATTTACTCAAAAAATCACTAGTAATAGCCTGTGAGCGTGTTTATTTTTGACGTTTCTTGCTTATTTAGGGGAAACAATTTAAACCAATCAGAAGAGACGTCAAATTTACGAAATTACGAAATACGCAAATACGAAATGCTCGTGACGAGCCCTCTTATTTTGCGGTGTCGTGCAACTACCTCCAAGAAAGAAAGCGTTACCAGCTTCATGCTCAACATGCAATTGCGTGCGATTGACAGCGTGAAATGTCAAAACAAAGTTAAAAATATTCGCCGATAATTTTTTCAAATTCATGTTTAGAATTACAAAATAATGTTTATAATACACAGTTTAAGATTATCTAGTAATAAAAGTCCGCGCTTAATATATAAATACTACCACGGTGGGTTGTGTAAACTTCATGTTTCCTCCAAAAAATCCGGCCTTTGGCCACAAATTCTTCCACCACCACCATTGATTGAAATTGCAGCGCGAATTCGATTTTGCACCTTAAAAAATGATGACTATGATCCTGAAATCGATAATCTGGACGAGATGGAAATTAAAGACATTCATGATTCCGAATCAATTACGTTAATATCGCCAAAATTAATTTTATATCCGAAAGCAGAAGAAGACCGCATGCTATCCGAGCTGAGTAATGCTCAGAGCGAGGCAGAATTGTGTCGGGTGATTTTACGTAATCGGAGTGAATTTGATTTTAGGCATATCGTACAATCGATTTTAATGCGTTGGGAGCTCGTTATCAGCGAGAATAAAGTACAAGTAGAGGGAAACCAGCATCTGGATTCAATAGAATTTCAGTGGATTTTAAACGAAGTCCCAAACCACCTATCTAGCATGAACAGTGATGAGCTAACTTGCTGTCTGCTTTACTTGAATAAATTAGGATTACATATAAAATCCAGCTGTCTACAGAGTATTATTACCGAATGTCTGAAAAGGGTTAATAATTCGGAAGAATTTCCGTTAACTGCTTTATCACGATTTACAGTGGCCCTGCATAGCGTACAAAGTGATATTTACATGTACCTAGTGTGTAAAGATCTTTTGCCAATAATTTTGCAGCAACTAAGTGCCTGTGATAATGAAGAAGATTTGCGTTTGATCACAATTTGCCTGAATAATCTGCACAAATTGATCAGCACTGATAGTCTAAAAGTGTACACTAGTAAAGTAACTGGTCTGCTGGAGAAAGGAATATTGAATAATAACTCGGCTCGGGCCATCTTGAAGATTATACATTTGTTGAACTACCCATATTGGTCCCAGGATCACCTGGACTTAATAAGGCGGCTGTGTTTAATGATAGAGGACTCGATACCGAAGTTTCAAACGCGAGAGTTAATCGCCTTGTTTAAAGTGCTGCAGAGTCATATTGAACCGGCTTCATTGATTCCGGCGATTACAAATCATGCCCAACACTTACTGAAGACATCGAAATCGGTTGAGTTGCTAACCTGTTCAGTACTTTATAGCTTGCCACCAAAACGGGTCGAATTAACGGAAGTGGCGAGATCGATACTGTACTCGATCGATTTACAACCGACTCGATTAGCGGCCATGTTTAAGGTGCTCAGGCTGCTAAAAATCTCCAATTTAAATTTAATCAATTCGTACTGGCATAAAGTCGTTGAAGATATAACATCAAATCCGGAGCAGAGGGAGAGCTATCGGATTGCACAAAATTGCCATCGTTACATGCATTTCAATAATAATTTAGGTGGAACGTATCGGCACAAGGAATTCGAACGAGTCATGTCCAGTATCATAATGGATGAGTTGAAAAGTGGGCTATCGTTTCACATCCCATCCAAATTCGTCAAACTTGCCTCGTTTTTAATCGCATATGGGACGGCTGAAAATGAAAAATCCACCGCCTATCCCGATTTTATGTGTAACAAAATCGACGAGATTAAGCCTCAGCTGTCTGTTTTGGATTGTTTACAACTATCGCGAGGTCTCCAAATCGCGTATGAGCTACGATTTAGGCGATTTATTCCAAAGGTAATCGCAACTCAAATGGCAAGAATTGAAAATGTCTTGAATGGTTGTACGGAGCGGCATATCGAGCAAGAAAATTTGACGTTAACGGATTTAAATTCGATCATCAGATCATTTAATAATCGAAAGTCGTCCCGAACTACATACCTCTTTAATAAGATCATCTCAAAATATGATGACTTTATTGACGCAAAATTAACGTCACGGCTCATTCGGGACATAACATTTAATTTAACCGCATCGAATTATCGCAATGAACAGATGATGGATAAATTGCTTGGATACATACATGAAAATCGCGAATACGTAACGGGAGATACGGTCGAGAAGGTGGTATATTGCTGTTTTAATTTAGGATACATTCCTGAGAATTTTGAAGCCCTACATAGTTCGATCACAATCATAAATCGGGATTTTAATTTTATGAGTGGATTATCGATTATCCAGGCGTGCTTAGCTCTTAGCTACTTTAAAGCGCTGCCCGAGAATTTAATTAATCGCGTATTTAATATTGACTTTATACAACGTCTAGAAGATGAGATAACGATGTGCTACTCAAAGGCTACGTATCCAGAACGTGTGCTTAACCAAGTGATGCAATTGAATCGAGCTGTATGTTTGGATTACCCCGAAACGAGAGTACCTTGGTTTCAACAAAATTATATTGAAGCACAACTGAGTAAACGTAAGTTTGCGTGAATTCAATCATTTTTTATCGAGTAGTAAAAATTATTCACATTTCAGAACCAAAGATCAACACGCCGTTCCATGTCGATGTTAAGAGATTCCTTGACGCTATAATTCAGGGATCGGACTCGCTGAAATGCGATTTAGTCACACCGTACGGTTACCGTATAGACTTTGCCCTATTCTTAGACCAAAATAAGAATTTTATTCCTTCATCAGCTCAGAAACGAGAAGAGGACACTTCGCTCATTCAGAGCTCTTTAAAAAAGTAAATAATCGGCTCTAGAGATTTAAGCTTAAACTATAATCGCGTCTTTATCTTTTCAGAATCGCAATACTTCTACCACGACTCGAATCATTGTGCGAAAATAATCCAAACCATTTTCATGGGACCGAATACCTAAAACAACGGCATTTAGAAATTTTAGGATTCAAAGTGATTCACATCAATTACAACACCTGGTACTCGATGTACATGAACATACCAAACGCTAAATTAAATTATTTAAAAAATTTATTAGAAATAGAAAAAAAATAAAACAAAAGTTTGAAAGCTCCTTAATTTTCCGTGCACCAAAGGAATGCCTCATCGAACATACGCTGCCATGGCGATTTTACATAATTGAAATTTGGTGGAACGTAAGGCCATTCCCACATGATGCTACATCGTTCCGGGTGGGGCATCACAGCTAAGTGACGTCCATCTGCCGAGCATATGCCAGCAATTCCGTCTAGAAATGGATTATAATTAGCATAAATCATTAAGTCTTATCTCAAAATAACTTACCAGGGCTTCCGTTCGGGTTCATTGGATATTTTTCAGTGGCGCTGCCATGATCGTCCACATAGCTTACCGTTATGAGATTATTGTTTTTCAATACTTTCATGACATTATCATTTTGGAAGGAGAACCGACCTTCGCCGTGAGCCACCCAACAACCAAGTGTCGATCCAACCATTCCTTTTAACATGATTGACTTGCTTTCATTAATTTTTAAAGTTACCCAGCGGCATTCGTAACGTTCCGATTTATTTTCTAGTAGAGCAATTGTTGGCACTGACACTACGTGGGAGGCGGACGTATCCGTTCCAATCCACCCAATTAAACTCATTAATTGACACCCATTACAAACCCCAAGGGAAAATGTATCCAAGCGATTTTTAAAATTCAAAAATTGTTTTCCCAGTTGTTCACTGTACATTATGCTTGCGGCCCATCCTTTGGCCGAACCCAACGTATCGGCATAACTAAATCCTCCGGGGAATATCACTCCACGGTAGTCATTCAGTACTGTTTTTCCACTTAGCAGATCATTCATCGTTACGTCATACACCTCAAAATTGGATTTCATGAGTGTGGCGATCATTTCTCGGTCCCCATTGGTACCCTCCTCTCGGATCACGGCGACCCGAATCGGAGGCGAAACTTTTTTAAATTGAATCTCTTGGTCCGGATTAAATGTACACTGGTATCGTGGTCCACGCCGATATGTCAAACTTGTAAATTCCTCAACGGCTAATTCCGGATTCATTTGTAGCTTTTCTAGCTCAAAATTGGTTCGTTCCCATTGTTGCATTAGAGCTAATGTTGTGTTCTCGATCAAGACGGAATCACCATTTGTTATCTCTATGATGGAGTTCAATCCGTGACCGACTGACTCTCCTATGTGATATACCGGGACATTTTTTTCCTCAAAATCGAGCAAAACAGTCATTAGGTTATCCTCTTCGACTTCGAGCACCCATCCACATTCCTCACTGAATAATAAACTCAACGAAGGATTGTACGGGAAGTTATCCTCGCCGATCGAATTTATAACGTCCGAAATGTCGATATTGAGGCCACACATTCCACCAAAAGCCATTTCGAGTAAGCAAACAATTAAGCCACCATCACTTATATCGTGTCCGGCTAATAATTTGCCGTTCCGAAGCAGATTTTGCGTCACGTTGAAAGCATTCTTAAGCACATCAGACTTTTCCAGCGTTGGAGTGTCGTTACCTTGTTGGCATAAAGTTTGTGCTAGAATTGAACCACCCAAGCGGAAATTACCTTCGATATTCACCCAAATCAATTCACCTTTATTTCCAATGGCTGGCGATTTTAGGTCCGGAGTTATTTTAACGCGCACATCTGGGCATGGTGCATATGTAGATACCACTAGAGTGCCCGGAGATTTAACAGTTTTGTTTTTAATTCGAGTTGCCATGGATAGAGAATCTTTGCCACCGTCGACAGCAATATTGAGCTCTTTCATAAGTTCGCACATTTCTTTACATGCCTCCACAAGTTTGGCGCCTTCGCCCGGTAGTTTAGCAGCCCACATCCAGTTACCTGAACATTTAACATCAGATAATTCGGTTATATTAGCAAAAACTAGATTTGAAATTGCTTCGGCTACCGACATCCTTGCACCTGCTTTGGCCGACACCAATCCTTTAAGTGGCTGAGTACCAATGGATGTAGCAATACCTTCATAGCTGAAGTATGATATTGCGGTGATGGCGTAATCAGATAATGGCGTGTGTAGAGGACCGACACATTGTTGCTGAGCGACTAATCCAGTAACACAACGATCGACTTTATTCGTTAAGAATCGTTTACTACCAACTGTCATAACCGAAAGAACATCTTCTAGCAAATTATCAAATTTTAGCGAAGTTGGTAGCCGCAATGGTGCCAATTTCTTCGGGATTTTATCCAATATAAATTCCTTACGTGGCATATCACCGAGAACATCCTTGAGCTGCATGTCAAATGGCACCATTCCCCAATTATCGCGATCAGATCGGTTCGAGTATTTGTCGAAATTTGCTTCGGACTCGATAAGGGTAACATAGCCATCACCAGTTACGATTCCGACAAATGAGATTGGACACCGTTCGCGTTGGCATATTTTTTCAAGTATTTCTCGATCTTCTTGCCGGCAGAGGATTGCATTGTTCTCTTGGTATTCGGCTCCCCATAATTCGAGTGCGGTTATAGTTGGATCTCCGAGCTGGAATTCTTTTGCAAATATTAAGGCGCCCGCGTATCCCGGCTCAACCAGTTCTTTTAGAACGTTACCATTTCCACCCGCACCTTGATCATGAATCGCTAGGATTGGATTTTTCTCACCCATTTCTACGCAAGATCTAACCACACGATTCAATTTATTTTCCATTTCCGCATCGCCTCGTTGCACAGCATTAAAGTCCAATTCGGAATTATTATCGCCTTGAACTTCTACTGAGCTGGCTGCTCCTCCGCCGACACCGATGCGATAAACGGGTCCTCCTATTTTGGCTAGTAACATTCCGATTTTAGGTTTTAACTTTGATCGATGCCGAGCATCCATTGTTCCAAGCCCCCCACTGAACATTATTGGTTTGACATACTCATCCCTTTCGTTCATTTCATTAACGACGCCATAAGAAATTGCGAAACCCGTTAACACGGGTTCTCCAAATTTATTTCCGTAATCCGAAGCTCCGTTACTAGCTTCGATTATTATTTTTCGTGGCGTTGCAAATGACGGTTGGTAAGGAAGGTTTTGCTTCTCGTACGATTTTCGATAATTAGGAATATTTAAGTTGCCAACACAGTATCCTGCTGTACCGGCTATGGTTAATCCACCGCGGCCAACTCCTTGAACATCGCGAATCCGACCCCCAGTTCCCGTTGTAGCGCCACTAAAAGGAGCGACTGCAGTCGGCATATTGTGAGTCTCAGCGGTAAAGATCAAATCCGATTCGATGTTTACTCGAACCATTTTCCCCGGGCCACTAATGTTGTCTGATCGGATGGTTTCATGCGTAAATCCTCTTATTGCACTACTGTTATCACTAAATTTAATAGTGTTATTAGGATTGGTGAAATTTTGTGTATCCCCGATCATTTCGATTAGAGACATGTCCTCAGGCACACCGTTAACAATCATTCGACCTTTGAAGAACCAATGACGTGAATGTTCACTGTTGCTTTGCGCACAATCGAATAGTTCGACACTGGTTGGATCACGTCTCAATCGATTTTGAAATAGATCTGTATAAAATTCGAGATCCCATTCATCGAAGGCAAGGCCGTGTTTTCGATTTTCTTCGATTAGCGCAGCCTTTCCATGGCTTAGTACTGGTACGATATACCAGCTATCCTGGACGTTGGGAAGAGATTCAAAAAATGTTTCTTTGGGTATGTTTAAAGCTGTATACCGACACTGTGTCATACGATCGCCAAGACTTTCGAGAATTTCAGTTATTTTCGCCTCATTTGGCAACTCATTTTGGCTTGGATAAAACAACTGATATTTCACAGATACTTCTAATCGCGTCACTTCTTTCACATTTACATTTTGGCATATGCTCACGGAATTCGATGAATCAGCCGTCGAAAAATTGAATCGTGGCCCAATTTCAATCACGATATTATTTCGCTCATTCTGCTGTAATGCCGAACTTGTTTGCAATTTCTCAAACGACTCTTGGGGTCGCTTTATTATCCATTTCAAAATGTTTACCTTGTTATCATCGATTGAGTTCCTACAATCACTATTGACTTCAATATGATAACATTTTTCTGTTTTCAAGTCTATTATATTGGGATCAATCTGAAATCGGGCCAAAAAGGTCATTAGTAAGACGTCTTATTTATGTACGAAATGTTTACGCGATACTTGCCTGTTTTAAATGATCCAATAGATTACCCAGTTTCGATTCATTGAACGCATTTAATTGATAAAATCGTATGATTGTCATTTTGCTGGGTGATATGGGGCCGCGCTTGAACCACTACAAAATATAGAATACAGGTTATCAAGCATCTAGCAAAACTAGCACGTGGTGATAACAATAATTCTGCTGATATTATAGCGGCAAACTATACATTATTGGATAATGGTAATTTATCTACTTACATTTAGCCTTAGACACAATACCGTTTAATTAATTTTAATTGAGAAAATTAAGTTTCGAAATAAAAAATCAACAATAAAACCGGCGAGTAAAAATTTTGACACTTTACACTTGAAAATAGAAAAAAAAACAACTTTACGTCATAATCAACAGGCGGTTGAATGACAACTGAATCCGCTTGTCAAAATAAAGTTGTATTTTAAGCGTCGCGCACACGAGACAAAACATTGATGTTCTAATAATATAAAAAGGGATAGACTACAAATAAACATCTGTATATCAAAGACTCGAACCATCACTATTTATAGTACACGGCTGACATTTGTAAATACTGTAATGAGAGCGTTTAATAATTTCATGTATAAAATATTTTATAGCAGCATTTTTTTTTCTAACTTCCGTGGAAAATCGAAACAAAATCAATTTCCGGGAAATAATTAATTATTAAAAATTTATTTCGAAGTTTGTTTTGTGATTAATTGGATTTTCTTGAGATTAGAGAAGAAGGCAAATAAATAAAATTGTAAATTCAAAAAATTTACTAATCTCTAAAAATTAAGATTCCTCTTCATTTGAGACTACGCGACACAGTTTTTTTGTAATAGTGGGTCGGATTCGGAGAGAATATAACGGATTACAAATACGATCAATTTGATAAGTAAACTGAGGTCGATTTAACATTTATAATCCGGTGTTTGACGGTTTATCGCTCAGAATTTTTACGGACAATACCGATTGACATGAAATTTGGACAGTAAGTAGGGAATGGCTCAAGGAACAAAAGTTATATAGTGCCGATGTGTGGTTTTCCTCTTAGGGTGGATGCCACCCCTTCTCGGGCGCAGAAATTAGTTCACTCAAAATAATTAAAAATCGATAGAAAGATGTATTCTAAGCAAAAAATGTTCCAAGAAATCTTTTCGATTAATCAACATTTTTCGAGTTATTCACAATTGAAAATGTTGATTTTTCATCTAAAAAATACGTTTGAGAGCAATCCGAAACGATAACTCTTCCTTAATTTTTAAGATATCTAATTGCTCCAAAAACCATTTTGCAGAGAATTTCAAGGGCTGCAAGACTTATAAAGTTAAACTTCCTTGAACCCTTCGTTTTTGAGATTTTTATTGTCCTCGCACTCAAATTTTTGTACTCTTGCAGTTTGTACGTATGTATCTTCTTTAGTTTTTGAGTTATTGTGAAAAAAGTAAATTTTTTCAAAAATTTCAAAAATCATTTTAAAATTGAATTAAACATTTTTTAAATCTAGTCATTCTAAACTTTTCAAACTTCTAGAACTTATTGTTAGTACCTAAATAAAGTACATTGTAAATGGATTACGTTTAACTTCAGTTCTTGCGGTTAAGCCATTGGTTTCATTGGTGATTTTTTTCTCTGAAAAAACGAGACAACCGTTTTATCTTTATCATAACTCCGTAAGGTTTTATGCTAACGACCTTTACTAAAACTAATATTAAAGGTATTTCTAAGTACTTTAAATAAGGTATAACAGTTTTCCTCCAAAAATTCGTCGTTTTTCCGTTATTTAGAACCTAACATTCAAAGGTTCAAATTCAGTTTTCGGCGAACAAAGAGTCGCTTTCAACGAACCACAACTCGGTTCGTATTGCATCTAAAGAAACAAAAAAAAAAAAACAATCGATTGGTTATTTTATAAGCTTTTTATTGCTCCTCGTGATATTTTGGTAAAATGTAAGGTTTTCGAGTTATTTGTCAAAAATCGCTCTGAAACATGCAATTTTTAAATTGATTTATCGAAAAAACTTCATGTAACATTTTCTGCTTACAATTCATCCCTCTATCGATTTCTGTGGTTATTTTGAGTGTATTAATTTCCACCCCCGAGAAAGGGCGACATTCACCCCAGGGTAAAAAGACAAATCAGCACTACATAACTTTTGTTCCTTGAGCTATTCCCTTCTTACTAAGTTGATTTTTCGGCATTTTTATAGACAAATATATTAATGGTTCATGGCAATCCCAATATTTTCGATCCCTTCTTACTGTCGAAATTTCACATCAATAGGTATTGTCCGTAAAAATGCTGAGGTAATAACCTATTTTTACCGTCAAACACTGGACTATTAACAACAACTAGCAAGATAAAATTGGCGATAGATACCGAAGATTGCGCCTATTTTGAAGTAGAGTCTTTCAAATGCTTAAATGTCCCGGATCCGCGATGGTAATGGACTTCTAAAATCTTTTTTGGATGAAGTTTAGACAATTGTTCAGGACCCTTTTTATTAAAACAAGAAAAAAGAGTCTTACTTTATACAATTTTTAGTGACAATGTTTTCAATTGTTGTCGCAAAATGACATTTTTTTGTGACTTTTTCTGTTTTTGTTTCTCTTAATATGAAACTTGACTACTAAATAACGTGATTTTATGGCATTTAATAAAGGATATTTGGCTTTTTTGAAAAGAAGAAAAATAGGTATTTGTTTGCAGAATCCAAATAAGCCAAATACTTTTTCTCTTAGCACGGCAGTTTAGCGGGGATAAGTCAAAAATTCATGTAAAAAAAAAAAGGAACGGAAAATCCGGTACGAGCAAAATTGCATATTATATAGGAGAAAATCAATACAAAATGAGCTTGCATACTTTACAATATAATTCGAAATACAATTTCCGTCAAATTAAAATGGAAAGGCACACAAATTATGCATGTGTAGTGCAAGAGAAAGTAGACACATATACTTCAAATATATACTTCAAATATTAAAAATTATACATATCACTTAACAAGTTGTGAAAATGGCACTTATGCATAGTTCGATTATTTGACAGCTAAAATATATCACAGTTTTTTGAGTGTTAAGGGAAACAAACAGCAGTTTACATTAAACTACCGTAAAATGTTTCAAAATAACTTGATTTTAATAATTATGAAACTCAGATAAAACTCAAATGGCAGAAGATGTAACCATATATTATAAAGTATGTGTATATATCTATTGAGGTATGTATGCTTCAATGTCTCAAAAAGAAATATAAGAAGACCGAGATCTATATAATCTCGGACAGCCAGGCAGCTCTGCTAGCCTTAGGAGCTTCAGTGTTCAACTCGAAATTGATCGGGAGCTGCTACTGCAATTTATTAGAACTGGATAAAGCAAACAAAGTCACCCTTATGTGGTCTCCTGGCCACTCCATCATTAAAGGAAATGATGCAGCAGACCGATGTACAAAAATGAGAGCAAGCCGAGATTTCCTGGGTACCAGTCCTAGTATTGCTTTTTCCAAAACCCACTTGGCAGATGGTATAAGGGGGTGGGAGCAGAATTATAGGAAATTACTCTGGGAGTCCTCCATTGGGATGAGACAGGCCAAGAAATTATTCAGTTATAATATTATACGTCTGGGAAAGGCACCGAGGATGGACCGCCAATCCCTAAGATCCCTTACCTGGGTTTTAACAGGGCACGGCCCTTTTAACGGTCATCTACATAAAATGGGAGGGTCCCTTACGGACCAGTGCAGATTCTGTGACTGCGGTAAGGAGACATCGGAACACCTACTCTTCACATGCGATGCTATCATCCTAAAATGATTCAAGTTCCTTAATGTGCCATAATCCAGTGGCCTAACGCCGACCCACTGGATATGCATCGGGTAGCGGCGTTTATCAAGGACGTAGACCTATATTTCATGTATGCACAATAGGCATCAATGGTCGCAGTGCTCTGGGCTACAAACACCCACCCTTTTGGAAAAAAAAACAAAAAAAAAGTATGTATATATCCGCCATTGCGTGAACTAACATAATGAAGTTAGCCAAGCGACGTTTTTTCAATTTTGAAACTATTTTTAACAGTGCAATAATTCTGTCAAAAAGGAACATTGTTATTGTCATTATATTGACAGTTTAATTAGTGTTATTCCCGAGTAACCAAAATGTGTGATCACCATGCGGTTTCACCAATTTATGACAAAAAACGTTTGTCTTTTTTATCAGACACAAATGCCGACACATTTTTCACAAAAAATTGTTGAAAATTTGTCGAAAAATAATTTTTATTTAGTCATTCTACCCACAAATTTTCAACCCAAAAAAGTGGACATTTTGTTGAACTGATTTTATTGACATATTTTTCACCCAAAATTATTGAAATTTGGTCGATCAAGTGATTATTTCGTAAAACTCAAATTGTTGATGACAAATTATTAACAAAAAAATGTGGACATTTTGTCGAACAATTTTGTTGACCAAAAATTGTTGAAATTTTATCGATACGTGATTATTTCGTTAGTACATATTTTTAATGGCTTATTCAAAACAAACAAACAAACATTTTCATGGATGAATCGTTGAATAAGCCTCATTCACAAATTAATCAAATTACAGTAAAGTAATTGTGGATGCTGCGCTGGGTTTGGGTAAATTAATAATAAAGATTGAAAGAATTGACAGCAAATATTACCTGTGATATATCTTTCCCTATTAGTATTAAGGAGATATTTGGTGTACATTAGTGATGGGCTGAATCGATCTTTTTTGTTAAAAATCATATGAGAAAATAAACAAAATAGAACAAAAAGGATCGATTTAGCACATCACTAGTGTACATCACACCAGAAATCCCATTTTAGAAAACCCAAGATTTCTATATATAATTCGGACCATTGGGATTGTGCAATTTTGTGCCTGTAATTAGAAAATTTGTGCATAGCATACTTTAGGAAATAGGATAATATTTCTCACGTGAGTATCAAAACAGAAATCCCATATATTCCGTTTATATAATAAAACATATTTTTCGGAGTATGATGATTGTGAAAAATTGTGCGTTACTAAACTGACCTTGAAAATAGCTTATATTGGCCAGAATCAGCCATAGAACATCCACAATTGATCAAAATCGTGGTTTTTCGAAGAGGTTATATGGGCGATTTCCAGAAATCCCACCTTTTATTAACATTCGAATTAAAACAAAATGCGGTTAGTATTCTGGCCAAGTTTCACGTTTGTGCATATCACACTTTAGCTAGAACGCACGTGATATGCACAAACGTGAAACTTGGCCAGAATACTAACCGCATAGTGTTTTAATTCGAATGTTAATAAAAGGTGGGATTTCTGGAAATCGCCCATATAACCTCTTCGAAAAACCACGATTTTGATCAATTGTGGATGTTCTATGGCCGATTCTGGCTAAAGTGTAATATGCACAAACGTGAAACTTGGCCAGAATACTAACCGCATTTTGTTTTAATTCGAATGTTAATAAAAGGTGGGATTTCTGGAAATCGCCCATATAACCTCTTCGAAAAATCACGATTTTGATCAATTATGAATGTTCTGCGGCCGATTCTGGCTAAAGTGTAATATGCACAAACGTGAAACTTGGCCAGAATACTAACCGTATTTTGTTTTAATTCGAATGTTAATAAAAGGTGGGATTTCTGGAAATCGCTCATATAACCTCTTCAAAAAATCACGATTTTGATCAATTGTGGATGTTCTATGGCCGATTCTAGCTAAAGTGTGATATGTACAAACGTGAAACTTGGCCAGAATACTAACCGCATTTTGTTTTAATTCGAATGTTAATAAAAGGTGGGATTTCTGGAAATCGCCCATATACCTCTTCGAAAAATCACGATTTTGATCAATTGTAGATGTTCTATGGCCGATTCTGGCTAAAGTGTGATATGCACAAATATGAAACTTGGCCAGAATACTAACCGCATTTTGTTTTAATTCGAATGTTAATAAAAGGTGGGATTTCTGGAAATCTCTCATATAACCTCTTCAAAAAATCACGATTTTGATCAATTGTGGATGTTCTATGGCCGATTCTGGCTAAAGTGTAATATGCACAAACGTGAAACTTGGCCAGAATACTAACCGTATTTTGTTTTAATTCGAATGTTAATAAAAGGTGGGATTTCTGGAAACCGCTCATATAACCTCTTCGAAAAATCACGATTTTTATCAATTGTGGATGTTCTATGGCCGATTCTGGCTAAAGTGTAATATGCACAAACGTGAAACTTGGCCAGAATACTAACCGAATTTTGTTTTAATTCGAATGTTAATAAAAGGTGGGATTTCTGGAAATCACTCATATAACCTCTTCGAAAAATCACGATTTTAATCAATTGTGGATGTTCTATGGCCGATTTTGGCTAAAGTGTAATATGCACAAACGTGAAACTTGGCAAGAATACTAACCACATTTTGTTTTAATTCGAATGTTAATAAAAGGTGGGATTTCTGGAAATCGCCCATATAACCTCTTTGAAAAATCACGATTTTGATCAATTGTGGATGTTCTATGGCCGATTCTGGCTAAAGTGTGATATGCACAAAAGTGAAACTTGGCCAGAATACTATATTTATATAATCTATATCTGAATAATCTATATATTAATCCAACCCCAACTTAAGTCCAACTCAACTTCAACTCAACCCGCAAATTGACCCCTGACTTAACCTTCAACTCTACCCCAAACTCAATGTCCAACTCAATATTCAAACCAGCATATATAAAAAATTGGTAAATATTTCTATAACCAGGTATTTTGGGTCAATTCGTATGGCAGGTACTCTTGACGCACAGGTTCCAAAAACTTTTCAAATCTTGGCCTTGATCATAGGAACAGATTGGCAGAAAAAAATTATAAATCGCACAAACCGTTCTCGAGATACCATGGGTACAGACGTACAGACATATACACATCGAGACAGACAAACGGACATTTTTTTTTTGATTTTTTAGACTCAGGGACTTTCAAAACGTCGGGTAAAGTGGTTTTGGACCAACTAAATTTTTGATCATTTTTGACGGGATTTCAATACTTTGGTCTTTTTAGACCGAAGTAACAACCACAGCTATAAATCTGATAAACAGAGATTGTTTGTTGACGAAGTAATGAATTACATTTGATTATTTTTTAATGGAAAACTAATTGATAAATACAGTAAAATCAGAAAAGGAATTTTAATTGTAAGGCTTTTAGACCACAATCAAAAGAGCATGCAATGAAGAAATGTACAGAGCTTCAACCATTGTTTGGAATCTCTAAATGTTAAAACATGATAGCTCAACCCGAACATTCAGCATACGCAGGTAGTGTTTTGGTGAAACTAAAGTATGAAGGTAACAGACATATTGGCTTACAACTATCTCGGTTCTTCATTATTACTTATCATTAATAAAAGGGAGAACTATCAGTTCATGGAATAAGTAATTATCCAATTTTTGTTACGGTATCGATCTTTACAAATTTCGTGATATAGCAATGGCAAAACTAATAAGTAAAAATGAATTTACGTTTTATTATGTAAACATCGATAAGATACATAATATGAACAGTTAAGGCGCCAAAAATTAATGTGTACATTTGAAAAATGCATAACACATCCACAGCTGCTAAAAATACTCGTAAAAATGAAACATTTATTTTTTCAAGTTTCAATCAGATTATTGTAATACGAAGCTTAAAAAGAATTTATATACTGTACATACTTTTATATGTAGTTTGGTGGAGCACAAATAAATCATACTTCAAATCAAAGCTTCTCAATTGCTACAATAAATATGTAAATATCTTTATTATTACGTATAAAAAGTTAGGCCAGACTTTCATCCCAGAAAAATGCAAAATATACATCAGGCAAAATTAGCGCTAGTACAAATTTACGTTTAAAACTTATTATATAATTAACAAATGGCTCTAAATATTATGTTAGAAATGGGTCTTCAAAAATGTTCATTAAAATCTTACAGAAGCAAAATGTAAGTAAAATTAATCGAACAACGAGAGATTTGAATAAATTCGGTACCGTTTTCTACTACCTATAGTTTATTTATGATAATTGTCAATTCCAAAAAACAACTATCATTATAGAATATTGTGTCAGCCCAGAAAATAACTATCACGATAGTAGATATTTTGCATCATTCCAGAAAAAATTGTAATAAAATAAAAATGTCGAAAATGCCCATATAATTAATTTTTTTAAACATAATTATTTAAAATTATATATTCATATTTAATTTGTTGAATGCAGATATAGTTAACTAACAATAATGTGACTTGATTGAAATCGATTCCAACAATCATAAAATAAGCATGTACCAAAAATTGAATGGAAGTTGTAGGATATAAAGCCAAATCTCACGAATCTCAGAGATGCTCTCTTATACTGGCTAAACAAAATAAAACGAAGTTAGATCGATAAGAGTTGGACTCGGTTGACAATTTTTTAAATTAACAAAATCGCCAAAAATAGTATATGAAAGTCCTGTGACACAATCAAATCTCACAAATCTGGGAGATGTTCTCTTGTATATGCAATAGAAAGGGATTGGATCAGGATTTCTAAATATGTATGTATCGTTCGTTAACAAGTTGGGCTCGGTTGAAAATTTTTTTAAAATTAATAAAATCGTCCAAAATTGTATATTGAAGTGCTATGTGAGACAAAGTCGAATCTCACAAATCTCAGAGATGTTCTCTTGTACTGACTATATACAATATAAATGGGTTGGATCAGTCTTTCTAAATATCTATTTCTGATTCGATAATAAAGAGTTGGGTTCAGTTGACAATTTTTTAAAATTAACAAAATCGTCAAAAATTGGATATGGAAATGCTATGTGAGACAAAATCAAATCTCACAAATCTCAGAGGTGTGTAAAAGTTGAGCTGTTACAGGGTTAGTAAAAATTGTGCCACCACGCATGACGGTCAGTCGCGCGCATACTAAAAGAAAAAATAATTATTTGAGATCACACTGTACTAATTTTATTAACACCGCTACAGTTCATCCATAGATTAGGTTTTGGTAAATATGGGAAACCTTTGAATTTGATAAAAGCAAACAAAACGTAAGTAAATAATTTCAGCCATCATCAGTTGAGTAATAAATTTCACAGTGTTAACAAGTACAATTATTTTGGTACTTCGGGAATCCTTGTAATACAAAAAGTGTTAGCTATATTGTTGTGACAACGAAAAAAAAACAAAAACAAATTAAATTGAATTAAAAATAGCTAAATTAGCATATACACCAATTAGTAGCAAAAGGGATTAAAGGTGCATTACACAAGCTGTGATTATCGCTGGAATTGTTCATTTGCCTTACGCTTACCAAGGTAATTAGTCTAATTTTAATTGAAACCGAAAGTGTTTATGTAACACCGGTGAATTAAACATTCTTTTAGAAACGGGCCGTTAAAAATATAAAAACGGAGGCAACCTGTTTGCTTGTTAAGCGAAATTTATTTTTATTCTCGAAAGCTCCAGTAAAATTGCACCTAAGTAATCTGCGAGTCTTTTCTAATGTCGAGTTCTATGGAATTTTTGAAATATAGCAATTTTAAACGGGTCCCATAGAACGTACAAGCAAATTTATTTTGTGATGGAAACAAAACAACAGGTTTTTTAGATGTGAGATTAGCTGTCAGGAGAAATTTTGTTTGTATTAAAAAAGAACACTTAAAATGGAAACTATAAAATTTTGTGGCTACATAGTCGTAAAAAATATAAACAATTTTATAATTTTTATTGATGAATAGCAAATTACAAATCTGAAGTCTCGTTTGTTGTTGTTATTATTATCTTAATTGACATTTATAATTTTGCTGGAAGAAAGGTGGGGGTAAATTTATCAAAATATCTCAATTTCACAAAATACATCAAAAAAAACGTCAATACTATTTTCCCATAGTACGCACAAAATTGATGTAAATCATTTTTTCTTGATTTGCAGCAATTTTTTTTGTACCATAGAACTCCACATAAATAAACACAACATTAATAAAAACATAAAAAACGCATGATGACAGATCATTGAAAATAAATGCATGTGTAATACTTTCGATGTTTCGATGATTTTGTGGTCAAAAGTGAAGTTGCTCGGGGGATTCCAGTTGGCACTTGCGGCCAGCTCCGTAACTTGCAACTTCCACAAGTGCTCGTGTTACCTTCACGTGGTGACCGCTGGTAACTAGATTGTTTTACTTTTTTTTGGCTTCTAGGCTAAAACACGGCGCTAAAGGAGTCAACATTAAACAAATCGCTGGGCTGGGTTAAGGTGTTAATCGTACCGTGCCGATAATCGATCAGACTCATAAGCTCAAGCGAGACTGGTCCCTCCACTCGGGTCACCAAATCTGAGTATACAAATACAAAGCGGAACCAAAGCACGAATGAAGCGCGTTCCTCAAAACCAACCTATAATACTAGAGGAAGGCCTGGAGGGCCCTGGAAAAGATCATCAACATCTCGCCAGAAAACAGGACGGATAAAGACAAAGCCACGCTTGCGTGGGCAAAAGAAGTCAGCGAGAAAATGTCGGAAGGCCCTTCAGCTGGCTCACAACTTAAAAGAAATAGATCTCAGGAAGAAAGTCCTAAGATCGCAAAGCGGACAAAACTCCATGCGCCTACTGTGAGGCCTTTTAACGAGGTCCTCAAGAATCAGCTGGTTGTGGCAGACAAATCGCAAGAGAATGGCAGTATCACGTCCGCAATTGGAGGAAGGTGGAAGGGGCTTTAGCCACCACCTACTTGTGGGGACGCGGGCTGGCACAGGAATCAGGTGAAACTGACTGCCTGTGCAGATCAGAGGTCCCTGCTGCTTTATAAGAAGGCAGTGGGGGAACTTGGCAAGGTATGGCCCGGAGCCAGCCTTGCTGTGATTGATAGGGAGGAGATCCCCAGCAGACCAAGAGCTAGGGTGTACATCCCTTCGAAGCCTAGTAATGCGAAGGTGATACTTCAGTTGTTGCAGGTTGGAAGCCCGAAGTTGCCAACGCACAACTGGAAAGTTGCCAAGCTCGAGGAGGCAATAGCTGACTATAGGTCAGCTGTTATCATCTTAAACAGGGAGTCACTGACTGCACTGGAAAAAACCAACGGCCTAATCAACTATGGTTTCAGTGCAGTCACACTCAAGGTGTATAAGGACGCGGAGAAGCCGGAGGCTCCAAAGTCATCTTCAGAAAATACCGCGGTGCTTGATAGCTCATCTGCGTGCGCGGAGGAAGCCAGCCAAGCGGAAACTCTCTCCACGGACACGGAGGTGTCAACGTCCATGGAATCTTTAAAGAGGCTCTCAAAGGACTTTTCATCAGGGGATGACTCTGATGTTACTGTGGTGGAGAAGAGGCTGTAGAGATGACATGACATTTCTTCAAGTCAACCTTCACCACTCTAAGGCAGCATCAGTTGCTCTAATTTTAAAAATTGGGAAAGAAGCGACAGATGTCTTGATCCAGGAATCTTGGGTCACTGAAAACCGGGTACTTGGGCTCAAGACTCCCTATTATAGATTAATGCACGCGAAAAAAGAAGGTAAGGTTCGGTCGTGCATTGTCATTAAAAATAACATAAGTTGTTTTCTGTTATCAAATTTCAGTAACGGAGATGTAGCAGCGGTCAGCATTGAGGTCGATAAACGAAACCTCTGGCTAGTATCAGCTTACCTAGCCTATGATGAAGTGGATACTCCACCAATGATTCTAGGTGAGCTACTCTTGGAGGCTCAGAAGCGCAAGCTTGGAGTCATCCTTGGGAGTGATACAAATGCTCATCACACGATTTGGGGAAGTACGGACACAAATGAACGAGGTATGTTACTCCTGGGTTACATTTTAAGTACTAACCCTTATATATGTAACATAGGCAATAAGCCGACCTTTATAACTAGTAATAGACAGGAAGTATTGGATATTACTCTTGTCTCAAGCTTTCTGACGACTAGTTTATAAAACTGGAGAGTGTCGGAGGGCCACTCCTTTTCTGATCATTGTTATCTTCAATTTGAAATGGACTTGACTTCTCCAAAAAGTCCAATCTACAGAAATAGGAGGAAAACCAACTGGGATACCTTTAGAACTATTCTGGGTAATTCACTATCAGTTCAGGTGCCAGAACCTCCAAAAACTGCGCAAGAGCTCGATGGCTTGGTGGACGAGTTGTCCAGCGCTTTTAATGAAGCGATACTGGGCTCTAGTCCCCTTAGCACGGCCACCCTGATGGTCCAAGGATATTTAACAAACACGTTGAAAATGCAAAAGACTCTTCAAAACAGCACGGAAAACAAAATCTGCTGTAGACTGGACTCCTATAAGGAAGTCCTCAAAATTTACAAATATCAATTGAGAAGTGCCAAGAACAGCTCTTGGAGACTATACTGTGGCAAAATTCAGGAGTCTTCGGAAATTTCTAGGCTACGCAAAGTACTAGCAACTGGTCCTTCCATCCCAGGTTATCTTCAACAGCCGGATGGGTATGGACTACTAATAGTGCGGAATCGCTGGATACTTCTGATGGAGACTCATTTTCCTGGTTGTTCCGAATCTGTACCGAGCACATTAGTAGGTTAAAGGGCAAGTAGCCTCATATGCCAAATTATTAGCAGAAAAAAGATCCTGTGGGCGATAAACAGTTTTAAACCATATAAGTCGCCTGGACTCGATGGTATTATCCCTGCGGATGATCAACAAACTACGGATCTAACAATTTCCTGGTTAGAGGTAATTTTCAAAGGCAGCCTAGAACTATGTCACATTTCTAGTAAATGGACAGAAGTGAAGGTTATTTTCTTATCTAAAACGGGAAAACGCTCAAACTGCAATCCCAAAGACCTTAGACCGATTAGCTTGTCTTCCTTCCTTTTTAAAACACTGAAAAGACAAATAGAAGCTCATATTAGAGGCACGATTGTGTCGGAAAAGCTGTCTAAATCTCAACATGCCATAGAGACTGCTCTTCATTCTCTTGTATTTTTCATTGAAAAATCTTTCGAATATAGAGACTACGCAGTGGTAACCTTCTTGGATATTGAGGGGGGGCTTTAACAATGTGCTCCCAGGGGCTATAACTCGGGCACTTTCAGATCTGGGAGTGGATGAATCACTCAAGGAATGGATAGATCAGATGCTAAGAGGCAGGATCATAAATGTCAGTTTTGGGGAATCCTCCGTCAGAAGATTTTCAAGCAGAGGTACGCCACAAGGTGGTGTACTGTCCCCGCCCCCACCCCCTTTGGAACTTGGTCATAAATGACTTGTGGCTGAGACTGGAGGACGGTGGCTTCAAGGTGGTTGCCTATGCGGATGATGTTGCTATTGGTGTCCGTGGTAAATATCCCGGCACCCTTAGTTAGCTTATGCAAAATGCCCTGGGCACTCTTTCATTATGGGGCAATGACTGTGGGTTGAATGTGAACCCACACAAAACCGAATTGGTTCTCTTCTCTAGGAAATATAAACTTTCTCACATCGATACTCACACTTTAAATGGGTTCAGCTTGGCTTTTACAGTTGAAGCGAAGTTTCTGGGTCTCGTTTTGGAAAGCAAATTATATTGGAAACCTAATATTCTGGAAAGGGTAAAGAAAGCTACGGTAGCGCTATACTCTTGCAAAAATGCCATTGGGAAAGGATGGGGGCTGGAGTCCCGCATCGTACTTTGGCTTTATACTGCAGTAGTCAGACCCATACTCTTGTATGGGGTAATAGTCTGGTGGCCTGCTCCAAAACTGTCAACCAAAAGCTGTTGACAAAAGTTCAGAGAACAATCTCTCTGTGGATCAGTGGTGCACTGAGAAGCACATCCACTCGAGCACTAGAGACTCTGCTATTTTTGATTCCTCTAGATATCTTGGGGAAACAGTTGGCAGCTTGTACTGCCATACGGCTGAAATCCATCTTAATGTGTACCTGCAACAATACAGACTCATCTATTTTGTGCAACAAACAAATTCCCAAGACCACCGACTATACTGTCCCGTCACTACCTTTTGACACAAAGTTCCGGGCTAGGATCCCATCCAGGGAGGACTGGATGATGGGTGCAGTTTTGGAACCAGGAGTTATAAACTTCTTCACTGATGGTTAAAAACGGGACGGGAAAGTCGGGGCTGGAGTGTTCTGCGAAGAACTCCTGTTAAATCTCTCCTTCCGTCTCCCCGACTACTGTAGCATTTTTCAAGCTGAAGTAACTGCCATAAAGGAAGTCGTAGACTGGTTGAGGTATAATGTAATATCAGTTTGTGATATTCGCATATATACGGACAGTCAGGCTGCCATTAAAACGCTTCAATTACACCTCCTCACGTCGAAAGTAGTCCAGAACTGTCTCTCATCTCTTAACGAGATGGCAGATCAGTTCAACATTCACAATTTATTGGTGCTAGGACATTTCATAAGTACAGGGAATATAAACCCCGAAGAACTGGCTCGACGTGGTACAACGGACCACTTCTCAGAAAGCAGAAAGGATATTGAAATGCCTCTTGCGGTATGCAAACTGCCTGAATGGGCATGATTCATATTAGTAATTTTGCATGTTAGGTAAGGAAACATTTACAAATATATTTAATTATTTATATCCCTAAACTTTATATTTACATATTGTATTTATGATTATTTATTTTTTTGTTTATTATATACAATGCTAAAATAAGATACATTCATACGAAATTATTCTTGATTTATTTATTGATTAAAATTGGTTTACATTAACATTTTCAAGTTACCAAAATCTATTCTGTTTGTTTTTGTATTTCGAATAACCGGAGGGAGGGTCTTCATGTTGACCTAAATAAAGAAATCTGAGTGTTATGCGTGGTATCGTGATTAAAATTCTTGTGAAATAGTGTTAAGTGCAAAAAAAATGAATCAGTAAATTGCAAATTGGATCATCGTTATGAAGTGAAATAATAATAAGGAGGTGAGGGTAAAGTAAAGGTGACCAATCCACCAAGGTCACATCAATAGAGGGCATATTCTTTCTGTGATAGTGTATTTATATAAAGTGATCAGTGTTTGTGTTCATAACGTTAATTATATCGACGATAATTTGCAACATTTCAAGCTCTCGATGATTCGGTGGAAAGATCCCATCCCATCTGACTGCCACCTAGCCGGTAACGTGATGCACCACCAGAAATATCTCCCCAAGGTTACCGTTACAGATGTTCTCCTATACTGACTGTATACAATAGAAAGGGGTTGGGTCAGGATTTCTAAATATGTATGTCTCGTTCGATAATAAAGAGTTGGGTTCAGTTGATAATTTTTTCTCGGCTAATGTAAATTTTAGGTTTTTCTGAGTTGAAAATTAACACCGTTTGGAGTTTTCATAGTCGAAGTAATGATTCGGTTAATTTTAACTATCGCTCATTTTTTTTTTGTATCGAATAACTTTCAAAACTAAATGCTCTCATATTTTTAAAGCTGATTTGACTTTTAACCAATTACCTCAGTCCAACTTCTGTCGATTTAACACTATTGAAACAAACCAAATGCTTTTCAATTAATGAAATCGGCCATTTCGCGCATTTATTTATTGGCGCCACCCTGCACCGTATTAGTC
Organism: Tipula vernalis; assembly: GCA_958295665.1. Lineage (NCBI taxonomy): Eukaryota > Metazoa > Arthropoda > Insecta > Diptera > Tipulidae > Tipula > Tipula vernalis. The sequence goes on from OY282558.1 coordinate 224,156,923, forward strand.
CTGAAACACTTCCTTTGGCCATTGTAACAAACATCTTTGATCCGGGAATATTGAATTGTTTTCACTCATAGTTATTATATTTTGGTTTTTTCAAGCAAAAGTATCAGTTGCGGTGGAATTTACTGACCGAGTCATTTGTGTGTTCTTTGACAAACCACACGTACAAATGAATTATGATCGTTTTAAATTTTGTACATACTATATGTTCATATATACATTTGAATAGTATAATGTCACCGCAGACAACTATAAAAATTTACTTCCGTGGGCAGTGATGAAGTAACCGATTCTTTTGATGTGCTCTATCTAAATTTGTATGATACATGGATTACAGTACAGCAGAAAGAATTTGCATATATTTCTATAATTTAATTGTCGTTTTTAGTAGAGTGAGTATAGTGAGCGGAACATGTTAACCATCTTTTGTCTTTAATAAAACCATTTTTCCAGATTACAAACACTAACAATAAATAATCTAAATAATTTTAGAGCAGTAATGATCACATGGCCCACGATTTGAAATAAATTATCTCAATCTCATGTTTGCTCGCGCCCAAATCCAATTCGTATTCAATTTCCAATCGTATCCAGATTATATGAACATCAATTGAAGATGAAAAATATGTTGTTAAAGAAATTTTATGTATGTATGTGGAAGCATATTGCTTTGTCATTTCCATTTTCCAAATAATTTTTTATTTTTATTTTTTTGTGATTTGTACATTTTTATGTATTTATGTATGTTCGTTACACATAAAATACATGCGAAGTCTTTTGGTTTTTTTTTTTCAATTCGAACTTGTTTTTTTGCCATTTTTCGTGGATGATTTATTGGGATGACATGATTAAATTAATTTTATACTCCAAAATAATATTATCATCGGTTTTTCGTTTTGCTACGATTGGAGGTGAAAGTGGGAGATGACAGTGGTGGTGTGGTTTTATCACTCATACTATATCCAACATTATATACATACTCGTTTGTCTACTCTGTGGTGAGTTAAGGTTGCAGCGGACATACAATAAATTTACGAGATAAATATTTTTTTACCGGAATTGATTGAATTCATTTTAATTAGTGAATTATATTAGCCCAGATTGGTGATTGAGATAAACAAATTATAGGATTGTTTGTATGATTTTTTTTAATTATGCGGATGTAAGCCTTTTACAGGCTGGTGAAGAGAAATATTTTATCAACTTTGGAACATACATACATATTTCATTTGGTCGAATATACACTACAAAAGTGTACAGGTTACAATATATTAATATTTGTTGGTTTGATTAGAAGATGACAGCTAAATAATTAAATTCCGTGAATTGTTCATTGCAACTAACCATAATACCAAAAAGAAGTTCAAAAAATATACACGATGATAATAAGACAGCTTGTGTCACAGTTTCTAATTAATTATACCGGCCACGTAATTTCACAAAGAGTTTTGGTTTTGATTTATATCTAAGTAAATAAAAGAAATCGTTTTAGATTTGCAAATATTTATTGAAAGTGAATTTATTTGAATTACAGGTAAACCTGGCTTAATGCAGTATGTAATTGCGTTTCATAAATTATGTTTAGTATTTTCTTGCATTTCAAATAAAAATTATTTAGAACGGAGAAAATTTGTTGATTGGCAATCAACGCTTTCGATACAAGTTTAAAGCTTGCGATGATTTATTCGTGATGATCAGTTGTAGACAGTATTTTGTTAAAAAGCGCTTTTAAATTATTTTGTTTGACCTCGCGTATTTTAAATAATTAAAAAATATATTTATCGAAGTTTCAGAAGGTTATACGTAAATGGATGGTAAGTAGCTTTGACTTTATTATCTGAGTTTTTTGTGTCAGGTTTAGAAAAAGAATACTTTGGTTATGAATGTTTAGTGAAGTTCCGAGTAAATAATGAAACATATCTTCGCTGGGTTTTATTCGATAAAACTACATATATTTAATTTAAGCTTAGGTATTACAATTTTCGACAAGTTTACAAGGTTATAAAAATTACCAACGGGAAAATCGAAGAAAAATCTTCAGTTATACACCATTGGATAAATAAATTACTGACGAAGAGGGTAATTGTGATTTGTTCAATGATCCCATTCCATCAACAAGTAACGTGTTTCACGATGAAGACGATATGGTAATTCTCGAAAGTCCGTTAAGTGACCGTTAAAGAAAACCTTCATCAAATGCAGTATGGTTTATTTGATTTGATTCATTTTTGGATTAATAATTTACATTTATTTAGCTTTTGGTACGCTCTTTATTGAGCATGAGTTCATTCACTAGAGAGCATCCCTAAAGAGAAGTATAATTTAGAAATAAAAAAGACACGATTCTCTAGTCAGGATCAACGCCAATTCCGCAACATCGTCTGAATCTTTGCTAAAATCAAGCAGCAACAGTGAAACTGTATATCTCGGTACTTGCTCGATAAACTCGAGTACGCCCGGACAAATATTTTAAATGGAAATTTAACATTTTCAGGTTTGGGCATCCAAATAAATTGTGACTCAGGCTGGCCATCTATATTCGAATAATATCTGGGCTGGATATGGTCCGGGTAATTTCCATAATTTGCTGGTGAATAATAATTAAAATAAAAAATATTATTGTATTTAGAGAAATAAATTAAGGTTCCGGTTTTCTTCACGAACTCTTACTAAAATTGACTACTTTTCAACGTATAATTGTAAAAAGTCACTGTAAATATTCCAGTTTACTGCGATTAGCATAATTAATGAGGTTCCTCCGGCTGCTGCATACCATGCTTTTGGCCGGTGATGCGGTTCCTAAAATAATTTACAGCCTTAGTGATTTTAATTATTACTGTCAGGAAATTGTTTTGTCCTACAATATCAGATGCTAACAAATTTAAAATGTGAATTATTTGGAGTATTTACCAAAAGCACAATACATACACTTATCGGTGGTGATACAGGCAGATATGATTGTTTGGTTTCGTATATTTGACCAATGCAACCATCAACTGCCTAGCATACGTTTGATTTTCTCATTAAAAATGCTATAAATTTTCTAAGCTCAACGCTGTATACTTCGTTTAGAAGATCATTTCCTATCAGATGCCGGTTAGGTGATTTGTATCTCGGACGAGGTTGAGTACATAAATTTGAGAAATGTTTATTTTCAACGACCCTAAACGCAGTATTAGTTGAAAATTGAAAATATATATCGCGTAACTAAAATGTCTAATTTTTGCGGCTCTTCGATTGTGGTTTTAGTGAAGAAATTTTTGCACATCTACTGCTGAATAGGGCCAACGGCAACTGTTTGAACTACTGAAGTAGACGCTGAAATAGTTTCAATTGTAATTAACAATTCTATTTAAAGAAGTAAAGTAAAAGCAAACATTAAAGTGTATAAAAGTAAAGTGAAATAAAGTCAAGCCAAAGTGACAGTGTTTTTAATTGCAAAATCCAGGCGAACTCAGAAGTCCAGTTCGTAACAATATTGTCTGCTAAAGTGGCTGTCGCATTAATGAAAGAAAACCATTTTCGGTTTTTGCCGGAGAATGACGGAAACCATTATTAATTAGCTTTTTAAAAATGTTCTATGAAAAAGCCAGCTTTCTGTCATATTATTATAATTATGGCAATCAAAAGCCGATAAGTTAAGATATTTTGTAAAAGTATTATGTATTAGAATAGCAATTATTAGAACAGGAGATTATAAAATGAAAGTGCGGAATACAGGAATAAGCATCAGGCGAATGTAGTACAAGTACTCCGATCGTACTCACTTCGACAGCACTGACTTACAGTCATTAGATCATTGCAACGTTTTAAATACAATCACATTTTGTTTTCTGTTTTCTTTTATGTTTGCTTCTCCTTTTTTTATGCGACGTGCAATTCATCTTCGTGCTCTTGTTTAAAAGTGCGTTTAACCGACCGTCTTAATTTCGGGCATTTAACCGATCATTTGAGCCTGTCTGTTGATTGATTAATTGATTGATTCACTATGTACGACCAAGCCTAAGGCAAATTTCCTGGAATACGCCGGGTGTTGGGTTTGAAAAGTGTTTCCCAAGTTTAAATAAAAATTGATGTAAATACTATTATTTATTTTGTTGGCTGGTCTCCACTTTCGCATTTTTCTCTTGACAAAAAAAAATCTAGTCGATTTTTTTCCTCGTGACAATTTTTAGTACATTTTCCAAAATACATACACAAAAATTGATTTGAGCATGCGCATTGAAATTTTGTCAAGAGAGGAAAAGATCAGAATATTCAATATTTTTGTCATGACGTTGTGCCATTTGAGCATAAATTGTATTTTATGCTCAATTTCATGTCATTTTATGTTGAATATTTTGACAAATAAAATGAAATTTTCATGTTTTTTGGCAAAATTTTAGCTTTTTAATAAATTTTAGGTAAAAATGTAATAAAATATGTGTTATTATAATAAAACATAAATAATAAATTATGGAATACAAAAGTAATATGCCAAAAATTGTATTATTCGAAAAACGAACCAAATTTAAATTTTTTCTTATTCTCAAAGAGAGAAATTAGTTATATTCTTTATGTTAGTAGTTGTACAAAAAATGTCACGAGCCGTTTGTCATTTATTTTTTGTCAAGAGAAAAATTCGTAAGTGGAGACCAGCCATGTGTTTTTATCCCAATAGTTCAATTTATAATGAAAACATTTGACCAAAAAATTAATTTGCAAAAAAAAACATCTGATCCATCGACTATAATTTGAGTTTGTTATAAATTATCGTAGATACATGTAACCATAGCAATTATAAATAAACGCGACATCTGTATAAAATGTAGTTACGATAAATATTCGTATAACATATCGATCACATCGATCGTATCGGCATCGATACCAATTTGCACCAATGATCATTGTCAAGTGAATGGTGTAAATTTTGACAAGAGATCAACAGGTTGTAGGCGTTAAGCTGCTTTATTTACATAAATCGAGAGGTACATACAAATTAATTTTATATAATTCAATTTTAATTAATAAAACGTTATAACTTCTATTTTAGGTTTAGATAAAGTGTCTATGAATAAGTTCAATTAAATGGTATACATAAGTTAAGTTTTAATTCAAGTTAATAATCTAATCATTTAAATTTAATGCATTGTTTCTTTTAGATGCTAAACATACCGCCGCCCTTGAACCACCAGGTTCAATATTTTGCTGCATTTACGGATGCTGTGACTTGATGGTGATTGTTTGGTTGTGATGATTTTTGAATTGTTGGCTCATCTTCATGTAAAGTAGCGTCCTCGTTACGAGAAATCGGAAGAATACACAGTTTGTTTATCGGTCGTTTTATTTCTCCAGTTTTAGTTTTTAATGTGACAACTTTTATGATATTATCAGACCCAGGATGTACTTTTACGCCCATTCCCAGAGGCCAGTGATTAACCGACGTGTTGTTTTCCTTAATGACCACAATATCACCTACTTTGACTGAAGTCTGTTTATCTCTCCATTTAGATCTTGGCTGCAGTGATGTCAAATATTCAATATGTCATCGTTTCCAAAAATGTTGAATCAATTGTTGAACTATGCGCCACCTTGTTAAGTAGGACGGATTGACATCAGTAATGTCGACTTCTGGAATCTTTGTACTTGCATGGGCTGTTAGGAAGTGCGACGGTGCTAGGACGTCAATATCTGTTGAATGTAATGCACAAAGCGGCCTCGAATTCAGGACGCTTTCGACCTCAGCTAATAATGTTCCCATTTCTTCGATGTCAACATTGTATTTCCAATCACACGTTTGATATGAAATTTCGCCGACTTTATCCCAGCTTCCCAAATGCCTCCAAAATGTAGCGAATTGGGGGGAATGAAGTGCCAAGAAATGTACTGCCTGGAAGAATAATCAGAAATTAAATTTGATTCCTTAATTAATTTATTAAAATTCTGCTTTAATTGGTTATTTGCTCCAATGAAATTAGTGCCATTGTCACTATATATTTCTCGGCATATTCCTCTTCTGGAAGCGAATCTTTTCAGTGCTGCCAAAAATGCTTCGCTTGTCACGTCGCAGACCAATTCCATATGAATAGCCTTAGTACCTAGGCAAATAAACAAGCATATGTACGCCTTATAGGTTTTTTGGCCCCGACCTTTTCATAGATGAATTGGTATTGGGCCTGCATGATCCACTCCAATCTTTAGGAATGGCAAACTAATTCAACCCGGCAGCTAGGAAGATTACCCATTAATTGGAAGTTCACCTGTGCCTTGAACTTGGCACACATGATACATTGACTGATAACATGTCTAACCGTATTTCGCCCATTTGGAATCCAATAAGTTTGTTTAGAAATGGCCAGGGTTAAAGATGAACCGGCATGTTTATTGTTGTTGTGAATGTCTCTCAAAATTAAGGTGGTAAGGTGTGATTTTGACGTCAAAATTATGGGATGCTTGGTAGAAAATGATGCTTCCGAATTGTCAGGCGTCCACCAACTCGAATAAGACTATATCTGTATCGATGAAAGGATTTAATGGTTTAAGGCTGCTAGTCTTATTGACCTCTTTGTTGACTTCAAGTGGCCTTTTCTCGTTGCCGTAGAATTTCATCTGTTCGTGATAACATAGTTTAAACATTGCATTAAATAGCTCATCCCTCATCAAATGGCTTCCACTGAGTCTTGAACCTATTTTAAGTCTTAAGTTAGATCGGTAACGTAACACAAACGCTAGCACCCTTTGGAGTTTGGTCAATGATGAATACCTTGACATTAATTCATCCATCCATGTCGTATCAATGGTGGCGTTAAAGGAGGAAACATTTCTATTTTCTTCTTCGATAAATCCATAATTACTTTGCTGTGAAGGCCAACAGTCGATGGATTTGTGGAGCCAGTCAGGTCCATTCCACCATAAGCCGTGATGGTGTAGTTCTTGTGGTAACAAACCTCGAGAGGCACAATCTGCCGGATTATCAGATGATGACACATGATGCCACTGGTTGCGGGATAATGTGGTTAAAATTTCAGCGGTTCTGTTGCCTATGAATGTGCTCCAACGGTGAGGGTGACTAGCGAGCCAGTCCAAAACAAATTGAGAGTCGGTCCAAGCAAATATTTGAGATGGTTTTAGTTGCGTTGTACTTTGGACTGTATTAATTAACTTTGTTAGCAGAACTGCGGCCCAAAGTTCAAGTCGCGGTAGCGTGACTTGTTTAATGGGAGCCACCTTTGTCTTCGCTGAAATGATGTTTACCAATACATCTCCTGATAATGTATGTACTCTGAGATAGACTACAGATACATAAGCGCTTTTACTGGCATCTGAAAATCCATGTAAATGAACCCTATCGCTCGAAGTGGCTTGTATGAATCGAGGAATCGAGATCATCTTCACAAATTGTAATTGGTCGTAATCTTCTGCCATTTGTTGGAAGGTCCATCGGGAAGTGGTTCATCCCAGTCCAAATTGACAGCCCACAGGTTTTGTATAAATACTTTGATAGTGACGATGACTGGAGCTAGCCAACCAAGAAGGTCGAAAAGGCGACTTGCTTCAGATACTACAATTCGTTTTGTGAATATAGTGATATTTGGTAGATCTGAAGAAAATGTAAATTGGTCTGTCGCGGGGTTCCAATTAAGACCCAGAACCTTAACTGATTTTGGAAAATCTTGGTGGCTTTCTTCAATGGGTTTTATTGTGCCGCTTGAATCGTCAATCGTTTCACTGTCCAATATGTTACTTGAGTTGGACATCCACTTGCGGAGGTGAAAACCATGTTGTGATAGCAACTTCCAGATGTATTTTTTATTTCTTTGACCTCATGTTCGGTGTTTGACCCAGTCATTAAATCATCTACATAAATATCGTTGCGTATGGCGTCGGCTGCGGCTGATGATCATCAGCGATTATTTTCAACACTCTTGTAGCTAAAAATAGAGCTGACGAAAGGCCGTAAGTAATAGTAGTCAAGCGGAAATGACGAATAGGCTCGGATGGATGATTACGCCAAACTATTTTTTGGAAATCGGTATCATCTTTATGAATTTTCACTTGCCTGTACATTTTTCCACGTCTGCAGTGATAACGTATTTGTGCACCCTAAACCTCAAAATAATTGCAAACAGTGTTGATTGAACACTTGGCCCAATTGCGAGACAGTCATTTAAAGACACTCCTGATGTGGTCTTTGCCGAACCATCAAATACCACCCTAAGCTTTGTTGTTGCACTGGAGTGTTTTATAACGCCGTGATGGGGCAGGTAGTAGCCCGTATCGGTTGCTTGTGAATGCTGTATTTCCTCCATATGATGGAGCCGAATGTATTCTGACATAAATTCTCGATATAAATTAAAAAATTCTGGATCTCGGGAAAAACGCGTTCAATTCCCCTTAACCTTTGAATGGCGGTGTTTAGTGATTTCACTCACAAAAGGTTTCTTCTGGAGACAGGATCTGCTTGGCACTTGTCATTGTTTCAATCTCCCAGAACTTGCGGAGAGTGTGATCCAAATTCATGTCAATTTGGTGATTTATGGCTACCATCGATACAATGTCAGGTTCAACTTGATTTGTCGTTTTCCCAGCGATCACTCAACCGAAGATGGTCTTCTGCAATATTGTGCCATCCGTAGCGGATTTGATTTGCTCCGTTTCCAACAAGTTGAAAAAATAATCAGCCCCAATTAGTATATCGATGCGATCTGATTTGTAGAAATGCGGATCAGCTAGTTCTACTGAAGGCCAACAACTAAATTGTGTAATTTTGAGATTTTGGCGTGGTACATTGGAGGTGATTTTTGAAAAAAATTAATGCTTCCATAGCAAATTCGTCATGACGATTTGGTTGCACAGTCACCGTGACCAAACCCATGGTGTTAACAATATTTGTACTTCCTAAACCACAAATTGAAAATCTGGCATTTTGCTTCTTTAATCCCAATCGCTGAACGCAAGCCTCCGTAATAAACGTGGCCTGAGACTCCGAGTCTAAAAGAGCACGGCACCAGTTTGTACTTCCGGCAAAATCCAACACTTTAATCAAAGCTGTTGGCAAGATTGACTGTTCTACTGAGTGTTGTGTGCAATTGATGTAATTGATTGCTTTTCCGCTGATGAATGAGAAGGATCAGGTGTTGACTCTTTGACTGGTAAGCTGTGGAGTAATGTATGATGTTTCTTATTGCAAAGCTGGCAGCGACGTCTAGAATGACAGTTGTTGATTTGATGTCTACTACTAAGGCAATTAAAGCATCTGTTGCCGGATTTGGCCCAATTCATGCGCTGTGTGACATCCATTTCATTAAACTGCTTGCAAGTAAATAGTGAATGATCCTTTTCGTTGCATATGGCACAAGTGTAACTAAACTCTCCAGTGACAAGATTGCTTTTCAGTTTAGGTTTGACGAATGGTTTCTTTACTGACATATTGGCTGATTCCAAAGTGTCAATTCACCTTGTAAGAAACACTAGGAAATTTGAGAAATACGTAGTGTGCTTGTCGGTTATATGCTCTGCCAATAAAATTTTGGATTTTTCATCTAACTTTTGTACCAATAAAAATATGAACCAATGATCACGAGTTTCCGCATTTTCGCCTAAAGCTTTTAAGCCATGGATGACTTGGTCGGACGGGTCCATGAGTTGCTTTACATTAGAAGCTGTAGCAACTGAAATTGAAGGTTGCTCTATAAAGGTGCGCACAAATGAATTAATGATGTGGCGTTTTCGATCGTACCGTTCTTTTAATTTGTTTAATGCGCCTAAGTAGTTTGCTTCAGTGATGCTTATATGTTTCAACAAGCTGGCAGCCTCTCCTCTTAGAAGTGCCTTAAGGTACTGGAATTATTGTACCGGGCTTAAATTACCTGAGTCGTGAATGGTACTAGAGAACAAATCTTAAAATGATTGCCATTCAGTGTAGTCTCCCGAAAAAGGTGATATGTTAATCTTTGGTAGCTTTATGTCGTGATGAGCTCCTGCATGAGATACATTAAATTACCCATCTTGTACTGTTGAACCGGAAGCCAATTCCTTTGCCCGAATCCATGTATTCAGCTTACTGATCGCTTCGTAATAATTTTCCTCATATATATAGTCGGAATCGTCATTTGGGTCCAATAGAAAAATGTTGTGTTCGATTGTTGTACGCTCTTGCATTAATTGTTCCACTCGCGCATGACGCGTTCTTAAGTCTTCAATCGATGTTTCATCATTGGCAGAATTGATATAATTGATTATATTGGTAAGGCGAGCTTTGTTGGTAGCGCGCTGTTTTTTAAAAGCAGCTCTCTCCGCCATTGTATATCAACGAAACCAATTTGCTTATCGCTTATATAGGTATTTAAAAATAAAAGTTAACACGCACTTTTCACTATAACACTGATTCAAGTTTTTTACACTTTTAAAATAATTGTTTGATTTAATATAATGATTAAAACCTTGTAAGTTTGTATGGTTTTGTTTGAATTATTTATTTTAAATGTTTTAGAATCAAATTCAATGTAAAGTTAAATAAACGAAAAATTAAACCTTTGTGAATAAGGATGGCTACTTGTCTGATTGTAAACGTGTCTTAGCGTCCTTATAGTTCACAGGTACCACGCGGTGAATTCAACAGATGTGATGTGCTCAAAATTGCGAGCTTTTCAAAATTGTGATGATTCTGCTCAAATTGACGAGCCTTTGGATGATTTATGATCACTGTATAATCACTGGATCTTTTGGCAGATCCGGCTCGAAGGACCACATGTTGGGTTTGAAAAGTGTTTCCCAAGTTTAAATAAAAATTGATGTAAATACTACAATTTATTTTGTGTTTTTATTCCAATAGTTCAATTTATAATGAAAACATTTTACCAAAAAATTAATTTGCAAAAAAAAAACATCTGAGCCATCGACTATAATTTGAGTTTGTTATAAATTATCATAGATACATGTAACCATAGCAATTATAAATAAACGCGACATCTGTATAAAATGTAGTTACGATAAATATTCGTGTAACATATCGATCACATCGATCGTATCGGCATCGATACCAATTTGCACCAATGATCATTGTCAAGTGAATGGTGTAAATTTTGACAATAGATCAACAGGTTGTAGACGTTAAGCTGCTTTATTTACATAAATCGAGAGGTACATACAAATTAATTTTATATATAACTAAATTTTAATTAATAAAACAAAACAAAAACTTCTATTTTAGGTTCAGATAAAGTGTCTATGAATAAGTTCAATTAAATGGTATACATAAGTTAAGTTTTAATTCAAGTTAATAATTTAATCATTTAAATTTAATGCATTGTTTCTTTTAGATACTAAACACTGGGTGTACACACCCTTTTTACGAATAACAACGACTATAATCAGAGACTTCTAGAGTATAGAGCCATAATCTTAATGACGTATTTTTTACAAGCTTTTTTAGTGGTATAACTTTTCACCGATTTCCATAGGAATCCATAGTAAAAATGGTGTTTTTAACTTCAAGTTTTTCAATGAAAAAAGCAAAAATATTATAAAATGTTTGTATAAAAGTGTTCTACATATCTTTAAGAACAATATACAACAAGGCCATATTGGTATTATGTAAATATTAATTGCAGAAATATTAAAATTAAATTATTTCTAAAATATATTTTTTCGAACTTTCATTTTGAAAAATAAATCAAAGTTGGCTCTGACAAATTAAAATAATACTTGCTAAATTTATCTTTAGTTTTACTAGCGTACGTAAGATGTCTAAAATGGTAACAGAAAAATACGAAAAAAAATTATTTAATCGCAAAATTATCACACGTTCCTGTATTTTGTGAATTTGTTTTGCCTTTCCTACAATTTTTGAGCTTGAAATTTTCCCAGGTGGTAATTATTGGTATGATTTTTCAAAATGTTTACGGCCATCACTGCCATCTATGTAATGTGTATTGACTTAATTGACCAAACGAATCGTAGTAAGCTTTTACTTTAAATTGACCAGAATGCTGTTGTTATGAATTTTTTTTAATATTTTGGTTTAAATAAATCAATTATTACAAGAAAATGAAAACGATTTACTTAAACGATATTCAAATATGTTGAAATTCAAACATTTATGAAAGTATTTCAAAAATCATAATTAAGAATTTGTAACGTTTTCATTTAAAAATTTGTCTTAGGAAAAAAAGTGATTTCCCATATGTTTTGTGTGTTTTACCAGAGCACCCTGTATTTTATAGAGCCATAATCAAAAAATCTGAGCTTTTATAAGGGAATTAGAAACGACGAAAAAACGAAACTTTTCATAGTAAAACACACAAAACATATGGGAAATCCCTTTTTTTCCTAAGACAAATTTTTGAATGAAAACGTTACAAATTCTTAATTATGATTTCTAAGATACTTTCATAAATGTTTCAGTTTCAACATATATGAATATCGTTTAAGTAAATCGTTTTCATTTTCTTCTAATAATTGATTTATTGAAACCAATATATAAAAAAACTTTCATAACAACAGCATTCTGGTCAAATTGAAATAAAAGCTTACTATGATTCGTTTGGTTATTAAGTCAATATACATTACATAGATGGCAGTGATGGCCGTAAAAATTTGGAAAAATCGTACCAAAAATTACCACCTGGAGAAATTTCAAGTTCAAAAATTGTAGGAAAAGCAAAACGTATTCACAAAATATAAGAACATGTGATAATTTTGCGATTAAATAATTTTTTTTCGTATTTTTCTTTTACCATTTTAGACATCTTACGTACACTAGTAAAACTAGAGATAAATTTAGCAAGTATTATTTTAATTTGTCAGAGCCAACTTTAATGTATTTTTCGAAATGAAAGTTCAAAAAATATATTTTAGAAATAATTTAATTTTAACATTTGTGCAATTAATATTTACTTAATACCAATATGGCCTTCTTGTATATTGTTCTTAAAGATATGTAGAAAAGTTTTATATAAACCTTTTATAATATTTTTGCTTTTTTCATTGAAAAACTTGAAGCTAAAAAACACCATTTTTACTATGGATTCCTATGGAAATCAGTGAAAAGTTATACCACTAAAAAAGCTTCTAAAAAATACGTCATTAAGATTATGGCTCTATATTCTAGAAGGCTCTGGTTTTACTATGAAAAGTTTGGTTTTTTCCTCGTTTCTAATTCCCTTATAAAAGCTCAGATTTTTTGATTATGGCTCTATAAAATACAGGGTGCTCTGCTATAATTGAAATATTTTTATTGGTTTTGGGCTCTAATTTTGTTTTTATTATTATTTTCTTGAGCTTTCGAACTCAATTCAGGTCCATTTTCAAAAACATTTTGTTATTTATACATACAAACAGAAATTTTCTTAATAAAGGAAAACAAAAAAATTATTTAGCCAATAGAAGAAGAAAATGCACTTCTCAGTTTCCAGCATCCGATGGAACAATTTGTTGATCGATTTTGATGAAATTTGAAATATTTTATGGCCCCAATAAATAAAGGTTGATCCAATAAGAGCTTCCGAAAGTTTTCTTGAAATAAAACGCATTAAAATCAATTTAATAAACAAAAATTGTATTTGTGACGTAAGTTCGGTTTATGACATTTAATGTTTGAAAATAATTTCTTTTAAATGTTGCCCGCGACTGGCTCTTAGATGATCCTTTCTATGGGTCCAATTTTTGAGCACTTTTTCGAGCATTTCGGCCGATATTCCTTAATTACGCGTGTTATGTGCGCTTTGCAGGAATCGATTATGGTTTATCGATATAAACAAGTGATTTCAAATACCCCATAAAAAGTAATCTAGCAGCGTCAGATCACTAGATCTTGGAGGCCAATTCACGGGTCCCTTTCTTGATATGATGTTCTCATTTAAATTTTGTTTCAATAAATCGATGGTTTGGCCTGCTGTATGGCACGTTGCACCATCCTGCACAGAAAAAAAAATCGCATTAGTTTAAAAAAAAAACCAGTAAAATCAAATGAAATGCGACATGATTTTTCGCCTAAAGGAATTATTTTCAATTTAAAAGGTATCTGCTTTTTGTTTTGAATGACATCTAACAATTAAAAAAAATCTCTTTTAATTTAAAAATTTTACCATTATTTGGTTTTTAATAAAAAAATATAATTATTAAATATAAAAATGATTTACTTAGTTTAACAATCATGTAATTTTTATACCAAAAATTAAAAATTTTTGTTTTAAAAATTAGCCATTTTAGTTCTAAATGAATAATTTTTCAAACAAAAACTTTATGTCGTTTGTTTTAAAATAATAAATTTTATTGTAAACAGCTTATACATTTATTTTAACATTCAAGTGCCATTTAAATTAAAAAGTAGATTTTAATTTTAAAAACTTTAATTTTCGTTGGAAAATATTAAAATTTTAATGCAAAAGAGAAAATTCTGAAATATCAAAAATAAATACTTTTAAAATAAAAGCCATTAATATTGATGTAAACATGGGATTTTCGATTTAAAAAGGAAGATTATAAATTTCAAAGACAAAACTTTTTTAATTCAATATTATATATATTTAATTATTAATTCAAAAAAATAAAAATAAAATAATTGATATACATTCAATATCTTATTATAAGTCTTAACATTAAATTATTTACATTATCTTATTCTATATTTATAGTTTTATTCCTTAAATAAAATTTTCCATTTACTAATTTGTAGATATCTAGCGGTGGGCTTGAAAAGTAATGGATTGGGAATTCTATAGTAACATATGTATCGTTTTTTTCTGGGTACAAGTTAGGAATATTTGAAACCACACTTAAATTGTTATCTGCTTGGACATAAGTATTACCGAATGAGCTAGGTAGGCTTCGATCCTCACATTCTAATAAATTTGGCGATACTTTTTCTGTAATTTTATTTTGATTAAAATGAAAATTTAAGGAATGCTTTCTGAAGTTCTTTAAATTACTAAATTTCATTGTACAATTATGTTCAGCGCATTGATAGTTATCCGTTCCAGTTAACCCATGTACAGATTTTAAATGTTTTATGAATATTGGAAATAATAGTATGTTTTCTTTACATTTGAAACAGAAAACCATGTTATAAACTTTAATAAAAACTTAATGGAGGTTATAAATTACTTATTAAAAATGGATATTAAACTTAAAACACTAAAAATTTCTTCATCGTATTCAGTGTCGATGTTAAAAAAAAATTTTTGCACAAAAAGCCACACTGGTATACTTGCCAACGGATACTTTAAATTTAAAACTTGGAAAATTTTAAAACATGATGATAAAGATGAAACAAAATTTGGGAAACTATACTTAAAATTATCAATATACAAATAAATTTGTGGTTCCTGAGTATCGATATCTCCAATATATATGATCAGTGGCTGCGGAATTTTGAACTGCCTTAATCTTTTCCTGTAAATCGGACACGGAATTCAGATGAATTACCAGCGATTTCTCCGACTCCTTTATGGTAATTTTTCCAGTTTTCTTTCTTTTTTTATTTTTTTCCACTTCGTACCGTGCCACTGGTGGAAGAAGGTGCGCCAGAATTACGAAAATTTTAAAGTTGATAAAATCTGAAAAATAAAAGTTCAGAAATTTCTGTTTTGTTTTATTATGACTTAATCTATATTGAAAACACACTTTCGTTTTTGGATGTTTCAAGTTTGTGAATTAGGGCTAAGGTATTCGCATCTTTTATGTTTGCTTTAAAAATCTTAAAAATATTTTGAGTAAAATGACTCCATTTTTCAAACAAACAGTTCGATTTGTTATTATATTTCGTTTCGAAATCACTGTCGGTCTGTAACTAGAAGAGATTTTGAAATGATTAAACATTTTATTACGTTTTAATACATATATACATATAATGGTATGTTTCTGAATAAACCAAGAAAGACAATAGGCAGATATAATGAAACGAAACTTACGAGTTGTGGTGCAATTGCAGTTTTAAAAATTGGCCATTCCTTGAACAGTTCTTCATTATTTTTTTCAATATATCGTCTTTTCTTAATTGATAAGATTTAGTCCATTGAATTAAGATCTCATTTAATGGCTGATTGCTTCCGTTGTAGTACAACCATGATTTAGCTGCATTTTCAGTTCCTTTGTCATAGTTTTCTATAATAGGTTCGCTTATTCCATTTGAAGCATTTGTGGCTGGTGTGGCGATTACATTACTTTTGTTATAATGTTTACTATTAAAATATGCATGATAAATTCTCCCCGACTGCCGTTTTCTCTTTTTATCGCTTGAATTAAGGTTATTTAAATTTAATTTGCCGGAACAATAATATGTTACCTAAATTTAAATTGGAAATATTAAGATTTATGTCAATAGCCGCATTCTATTCACATATTTCAAGTATTGCAATAGTATAGTTGAGTTATGTGACTGTTAAAATTTAATATAAAATTTAGCAACCGCGGAAACCTCAAATATTTGAAGTATACTAAACATATTTGTAAATAGAAAGCTCCAATTATATAACATTCATTAAAATTGAATATTCCAATCTTACGAAATAACGAAACAGCACAAATTATAAGTAATTCAAAGTTTCTTGCTCAAACAAACTTACACTGTTCTCCTTAGGAAAAATATTCTCTACCTGGTCCGCAATATTCTGGAAGTCTCGAGATGCTAACTCTTTTTTATTGAAATGGATTGTCTCCATTATAATTTTCGTTAATTTTGATCTGTGTTTCTCCGTCAAAACGCCATGTTCATTATAATAAAATAAAATATCTTCACCTTTCCTATTCAGAATATCCATTACATCCTAAAGTAATTACATAATTGATTTGAAATTAGTATACATATATGTATTTTCTTTTATTATATAAATTGCTATTGTGAAGCACTCCTGGTAATGTATCGCCATATTTACAGGAACGGAAGTTTTACCGGAGTTACTTTTAGAGAAGCTTCATTGTGTTTCTCGAGCCACGACTGAACTGTAAAATAATTGGTAATTGTGTCATCGCCGAATGGTTGCATTCCCTACGTGCGCAATATGTCGCGAAATTCAATTCGTAAACCAAATGCTGATTCAGGAATCAATTCCTTTAAATCCTCCCTATCCAAATAACGAAGCCGGTTTCGATTGATTTGTTTTCCTTAAAAAATAAATGTACAAGTTATACGAGTTAATTCTAATTTCTTATAGATTGCCAATTTATGGCAGCTCTTAGTTTTTCAGATTATTAGTTTGACATTACCTATTAAAAAATGTTCAAATCTTCAAAAGTGTGCAGGTACTTAAATTAAAACAATTTTACAAGCTTTTGTTACTTTAAAATTTGTATAAACAATATTTCTCTGTATTTTTAACACTTTTAAACACTGTTCAACTTAAATTTTTCCGATAGTAATCACTTGTTAAACAATAATGGTACGGATCGAAATTATAACATGCGTTTTCTTGAATCGAAGTATATAATATTTTTAACACAAAAATAATACACTTAAATCAAAATTAAAAATTTTTAATCGAATTAAAATATTTTTAGAGTAAATAAATTATTTTTTACACTGAAAAAGAAATGTTTGTATTAATTGTTTGAAACATTATATTTAAAATATGTTTTTTATTCTAAAATATAATATTTTTATTATAAAAATATGATTCTTATAATAAAAATGTTATATTTTAGAATAAAAAAATAAAATTTTTAATGTTAATGTTTAAAAAAACACTGCAAACAAGAGGTAAACACACTATTTTTCATGCTAGGAGTATACAGATAACGTAATTAAATTATAAACAGTCATCGACCAAAGTTTACATATACTAGCTATATCTAATATACTTCGCTATTGTATATTACTTTTGTCGGTGAGTGTATATATCAAGCATTATGTGCAAATTGGAACTACCGTTAGTCTTGTACAAATAGATTAATTGTAAAACAAAGATAATTTACATAATCATTTAGAAGGATTTCGTAATTTCACCAAAATTGCTTTTGAAATTAAACCTTAAACATATTAGAAAGAAAACTGATTGCAATATATTTGCCTGCCCCTTTCTGTGTCAGTCCGTATTATTATAACATTTAGGGTTTCTTATATTAAAATACATATGTAGCTAGTAAAGAGATGAAACATGTATTCACTATAATAGAAACATTTCACTTTACATTTAAAATTATATACATATATTCGTATTTGTTCTCTTTTGAGGAATGATAAAAAATCGAAAATTATTTTCTTCTTAAAATAATAAATTGTCTTTTAATTCAAAAACTTCAAAGTGATAAAATAAAATAAAAAATATTTAATCTAAACATTTTATTTTTAAACAACAAAAAATGTACTTCTCATTTGGTTCAAAAAACATTTTATTTGAATTTGACAATAATTTAAAAAAAATTGCCACTTGAAATAAAAAAATAGTTTAAAAATCTAATTCAAATAACTAAAATCATAAAATTTCTTAATTTAAATAGGATTTTTTTTTGTTTTAACACGGTTTTTTTTATTTTTTGCTGTTTTTTATTTCAAAAATGTATTTTTTTAAATTGAAAACCGGGGTTTCTTTCTGTGTGTTGAAACCACAAGTCGGCTACACCAATATCTTAATATCTTGAATTTTTGGCAATAAAAATTCATTGATCATTGCTCTGTAGTTTGCGCCATTGACGTTTACACGCCATCCTTCTGCATTTTTAAAGAAATACGGTCCGATGATGCCATCTGCCCATAAACCGCACCAAACAGTGCATTTTTCAGGATGCATTGGAAGCTCTTGAATCTCTTCTGGCTGTGTTCATCAGCCCAAATACGACAATTTTGTTTGTTGATGTATCCATTCAATGTTTAGTGCGTGCTGTTGGACGATTATATAAACACCATAAAATGGTCGAAGAGCACGAAAACAATTTTTCACTGAACACTGATTTTTGAAATAAATTTCCACAATTTGTAAGCGTTGTTCTCGCGTAAGTCTATTCATGGTGAAATGTCAATGAATACTGAATACAAATGTCATATGAACATAACAGTTGTCACGGATGAATCCCAATGAGAATCTGTTACGGCTGCTCATTGCATTCATCTTATTTTTCTTTGCTCCGGGTAAACAGTTGAGATTTTTTTCGGACATAAGCACAGCTCTAAATATTCTGATTTGAGTATTTTTGTCTGTTTGGTTGGTGTGTTGTTGTAATGCAATATTATGATTTTCACACATTTCTGCACATTCCTTATAGTATTGGTGGTATAGCTTGTTTTGTTGATTTGTTTTGTTGGTATTTTAAGGAACGTTATTTTTGTTATTTATCACGGCATTAGTATATAGTGTAAGTAATTAGTGTAAGTGATTGGTACATGTATAATGTCACTACATTCCGTACCTTCTATTATATAGAATGATCGATTTTTTTTGTTGGTTGTGAAATTTAACCATAATTGGTACAATAAAATAGTATTTCTTGAGAGGCCACCGCGGCTAGTTAAATTTATATTAATAAACGGTTAGTTATATTTTTGTGTACAAAACACATAAAATCAAAGTGGATTTTTGGTTTCAAAGTGAATTAGTGTTTCCGTTCATATTTTGTGTATCGCGGAATATAAAAACAAATTCAAAGGAAATAACCTCTCCGTAGGTAAGAAATCATCCTGAAATGATTATTAAGGAAAAATATTTTTTTGTGTGTCTTAGAGGAAAAATATTTTTTTGTGTGTCTTTATTTTTTTTCTCAATTTGTTCGCGGTTACATTAAGGCGGATGGTTACGTTCAACTAAGCTCGCGACTAGGGGCAGTATTATTCCAAAAAAAAAAAATCGTAACAGGGCATCTGTAGTAGGAATTATAAAGAAAAAACGGATTCCGTTTTTTTTTATTGTACTGGTTAGCGGGTAAGTTCGAATCATGGTGGCCATTGGAAGTTTTATCTAAAGTGCATAATTTTATTTTATTTCTCGTATACCTGAATGTAGGCCTTCTAGAATTAAGTACCGACTGGCAAACTAATCCTATAGACGGTCAAATACGGATTTCAAGACAAAGTGATGACTGAGGATAATCATTAATCACACTAACAGCCACACTAATACTCATTTTTTTTATATATTGAATTAAGCTAATGTTTATAAAAATTAATGTTTATCTTTTCCTTGTGAATAAAAGATAAATATGGAATTATCAGTTTCTTTAATTGTTGGTGATGACAAGTCCCCCGGATCATACGTGAATTCGTTAGTTTTTTTTTTTTGCTTTTCTTTTGCAACACGACTTTTTTGTGGTGCCTTATTCCAAATGTGGCAGCAAAAAACCCACCCAAATCCGGCTGAAGTCTATGTGCGTTGGCCTCACATGGAGGTATGTAACAAATCCCAATTGGAAAAAGTACCTCCTTTTGGATAACGATTTAGTTTCTAATAAGAAAACCTATTTCATGGCCTGAAGAAATTTTCGTCCATACGGTTGGGCTGGGTTCAGAAATTTAAAATAAAACATTGGCCAACGGCAAGAAATATTTTTTTAACAAAAATCATAATAATGCTATTATGGTCGATACTATAAATTAAGAACTATTGATTTAAACACAGCCAATTCAAACAACTTTCTTCGCCACCAGCACCAAATGGAACACACAGATTTGTCGATGAAATTTTGTTAAATTGTTTATCTTAGATGTTAAACCGATTCTATGAATAGTTCCTAACCTAAAATAGATTAAATCACGTCCTGAAGAATTGCTTAGTCCGTATTATTTGGATTGAGTTTGATTTCTTCATAAATTATAAAAGTTTACGCAGAACATAATCAAAATTAATTCCTTTCTTTACTGCATTAGATCGATATCAAGGAAAATGTTCGCTCACATTCGCCGTATGTCTAACAGGACAACAAACATATTGGTACATTTTTAAAGTTAACACAGGAAAACGTTCATTAGTTTGCTTTAGTTTTTATTCATGTGCTCCTTTAAATTATCCCATTCCATTTTATTGAAAGTGTTAAAATTATTATTTGTCTGATTCTTTGTACTTGGCCGCTAATAAGTTTAGCGGCCACATTGAACATTATACAAAAACCAAGACAATGTGAAACGTTTTCCCAGACACCAAGAACAAAACCCAAAACGTGTCCGGGGGATTCAGGACCTCTGGTCATCTTATATACGGGTTACATTCCAAAATAACCATAGTCTCATCACATCAACCATATGACGATATTAACAAAGATTTGTATCACCAGAGCTTTTAAACGAGACAAAACACAAAGTATACAGCATAATTTAATAAATGCATTTTTAATTATCCATTTTAAATCCCATCCTAGCATACAGTAATTATGCTTGAAAAAATGTGCATAACATAGATCTACTCGTACTCTTAAATTTTTGTTTTTTTTAATTAATTTTTTTTCCAAAAACATAATACATATGTATTATTTACTCCAAGCATCTTTCTATGTATCTGTCTGTATGTGTGTGTGTGCTTTAAAGACAAGAAGGAAAAAACATGAAAATAAAAATCTCTTTTGTTCCAGCAAAATTAAGAACAAGTAATGAACGAAAGCCGAAATAAAAATTTATGTTTTGGCATTGTGTAATAGTTTTTAATTTAGTTTTAAGAGTTATGTGTATATGTAAATGCGCGGTGGAGGCATTTTGAGTGCCCATTATCATTATTAAATAAAACAACCACCTCCTTCCCGCAGATATTATTTTGTACATACTCGTACATATGCCATGTACGAGTATAGTGAAAGGGAAATATATGGGAACAAACCCAAAAAAAAAAAAAAAATCTGCTTAACAAAAACCCACAAAATAAATTTTCAATTTTCCATCTGTTTTCAATAAAATGCAAACAATGTGATGATTTATTTTATATTTTGTTGTTGGTGTGTGGCTCGTTGTACTGCTATGATTTGGTTTTGTTGGTTCGTTGAATGGTTTATTTATTATTTATGAATTTTTTTTTTTTATTGTTTATTTTTGGAAAGTCACTATAAATAATTTAAAAATAATTTTTATTTTTTTATTTATTTTAGTTAGATGGATTTTGATTAATTGATTCATTTTAATACTCTTCTAGCTTTATTGTTTGGGATTGATGATTAATAAACCAAAACAATAAACATATCGAACAAAAACAAGAAACGAGAAAAAATTTGATTGATTTGTTATAAGGTAGGTGCACAGAATTGGCTGCCAAAGTTCCTATGAATTTATAAGAATGTGATCAGTCTTCATCTTTAATGGAATTCAATTTTTCATAGATATAAATTTATCGATATGTGTCTGATGGTTTCTTTAATTTCATCAAACTGCTTAATAAAATTTTATTTTTGTTCAATGGAAAATTGAACATCGGACGTCGAATCACTAAATCCATTAAACTGAACTACTAACCTATGCAACCTACTTTTAGTATAAATTAAATTATAAAATAATTACGTCCAGAGCGCATCGCTCAAAATGTGATTAAAACGCCAAAACGCCTTACAAAATAGGTTTAGAAAATATTTGAAAAAGGTTTATAACCTGCAATTGACCATCTGCAGTATAAAGATCGTTTTAAATGTAGGTTAAAAGCAACATTATGCTCCAACCGGAAAATATTTTTATGCAATACTAATTCTTATTTTATTTTTATTTTTATTGGTTTTTTAAATGTTGTTTGTTTAATTTTAACCTGTGTAATTCCAATGAGAGACAATATTGTTGAATATTTAATTTGTTCTGATTTTATTATTAATGAATTCGCTTAATATATATATATATAAATTTCTTATACTTTTTTTTTTTTTTTTAAATGTTCCCAATGGCTTTATTCTTGAATCTTTCTACATAAGAAACTCACAAGAAGTAATCAAATCTTAAGCTAAAATTATTACATATTTTAAGTCTTAACCAATGTTAATACTTATTGTTAGTGTTCACAATTTAATTAATTTAGATTATACATACTTATATGTATGTATCTGTTCTTCCCAGTCACCTAAATCACGGCTGTTTTAGTATCTCCCTGGCCAATTCGTTGGAATGTGCTTCTAATTTTGAGTAATATTTCGAACTGAATTCTTTAATTGTTTCTTTAACGGTTTTAATTCCAAGATCGTGATGTATATTACTATTTCGAATGTACCAAGGAGCGCTGGTAATACTGCGAAGTATTTTCGCTTGGGTTCGTTGCAGGAGTTCTCTGTTTGAAGCGCTGGTGGATCCCCATAACTGAATACCATATGTCCATATGGGATTGATTATCGCTTTGTACAGTACAACTTTATTGGCTAATGACAACTGAGATTTTCTTCCCATCAGCCAATACATTTTGGAAAATGTAATTTTTATTTGGTGGCGCTTTGTTTCAATATGACTTTTCTACGTTAACCTTCTATTCAGATGAAACCCTAAGTATTTTACCTACGTTTGTTGAGGAATATTTTTATCGTTTAATTTCACTGGTGGGCAGGTGCGTTTGTTTAGCGTGAATGTGATATGAGTTGATTTGTTTTCGTTCACTTTTATTCGCCATGCCTTCAGCCAGTCCGCGACCTTGTTTAAATGATTGCTGTAATTCATTTGAGGCAATTTCAGGATTAGTGTGAGACACCAGGATGGCCGTGTCATCGGCAAATGTTGATATTTATACTTTGTTGGTTACAGGTATATCAGCTGTGTACAACAAATATAATATTGGTCCTAGAACGCTGCCTTGCGGGACTCCTGCATTAATATCATGTATTACCTTTGAAGAAGACAGTTTCCCAAAACTGAGTGAAATTTCTTCGGTAGAAGCTCTTTAATTTTGTAAATTAGTCCATCGTGCCAAACTTTATCAAAAGCTTGAGCGATATCCAAAAAGGCAGCAGCACAATATTTCTTTTCCTCGAAGGTGATTTTGATTGCATTTACAATTCTGTGTACTTGCTCTATAGTACCATGTTGGTTTCGGAACCCAAATTGATGGTCTGGAATAACGCGCCGTTCTTCTAATATTGGTTTCAATTTCGTTAGTAACATTTTTTCAAATAGCTTTGAGATTGTGGGCAGCATGTTTATTGGACGATATGATGAGATTTGCGTTTCATTTTTCCCTGGCTTATGAATCATTGTGATCAAATATATCTTCCATTTCTGAGGAATATAACTGGTTCGCATGATCGCGTTGAATACAAATGTTATTCGTTTTATGCATCTATCTGGCAATTCCCTTATCATTTTTCCAGTAATGAGATCATGTCCTGGTGCCTTTTTCGGGCTTATGCAAGTTTGAATTGTATTCTTAACTTTCTTCCAGTTATACTTTATAGGTTTGTAGAATAAACCATCATCCGTTGGCTGGGGTAGAACGAAATAATTATCTTCCTCGTGTAGGACGAATACTGTTGCTAGATGAGCAGCAAAATCATTGGCTTTTTCTTCATCACTTCTCGCCCAATTTCCAGTTGGTAGTCTAATCGGTGGATTCGAATTTGTTAGCCTTTTTAAATTTTTTGTTGCCTTCCACAAAGAATAATCTGTCCTCTCGGTTGCCGAGAGATCAATTAAGTAGTTCTTTACGCGCTGGTTTTCTTCTTCGCTCAAAGCAAATCTTAGGGCCTTAATAGCTCGATTTAATTTCTATTTCAATAACGGTGATTTTGTTTGCTGCCATTGACGGCGAATTTTTCTCTTTTCCTGGATTAGTTACTGTATATTATGTGACAGTTTATTAACTTTTTCCGAACTACTTATGCCGGGTGTAGCCCTTTTAGCAGATAATGTCATGACATCTTTTAGATTTTCTGCCGCCGCATCAATATCAACTGGTGTGATCAGAGGAATATTAAGTAGACACTTTTGTTCGACTAGCCTCCTTTATAGATCCCAATTAGTTTTCTTGTTTGTAAGACGGTTCGGTATTTCATTCGTTAGGACATCAGTACTCAATGTTACTATTACCGGTGAGTGATCAGAAGACAGATCATAGCAATCGGTGGCCTTAGCGTATGTACGTGGAATGCCCTTAGTAACACAAAAGTCAATTAGATCAGGAATTTTCTTTTTATCCGTGGGCCAGTAAGTTGGGTTTCCGGCAGATAAATAATCCAGGGACTGTTCCTCTATAGCATCATAAAGTTGTTTGCCTTTCGGCATTGTTAATCTGGAACCCCAATGAGTATGTTTGGCGTTGTAATCACCGCCCGCAAGAAATTTATTACCCAGCTGGCTGAAATAATCCAAGAACTGGAGTTTTTTTAAAGCATGTTTTGGAGGGCAGTACACTGCCGATATGACGCAGTTTCCAGACCACTCCTGCAGACAGATGCTCGTTGATTGTTTATGTTCTTTCTCATATTTCGTAAGCTCGTAGTGTTTTAATCTTCGCTTAATCAATACAGCAGTGCCTCCGTGTGCTTTACCATCTGGGTGCTTGGTGTCATAAACAGATTGCCCATTAATTTTGAAATAGCTATTTTTGGTGAAGCGTGTTTTTGATATTAACATTATGTCAATGTTGTGCTCAGTGAGGAATGCATGTACCTCCGCTTTATGTTGTGCTAGGCCGTTTGCATTCCATATGGCTATTTTGATGATGGTCATTTTTGGCTTTTTACGACTATCTGCATCAGCATGCTCATATTCTGCATCATTAGATCCTTGGTTCTCTCCATCATCACCATGAAGCTTTGCATCATATTAGTAAATTTATTTAAAGCTGTTGAGATGTTTCCCTCTTCACTTGCTTGAACTTTAGGAGCGGTACCTTTAAGAACACTTGCGTATGAAACCCTTTGGTGCACGCTGCCGTTTACATTTGCGTACTGTTTTCCATTTTGGGCGTTTGTGTTTAGAATTTTTGGTCGTGCTTCTTTTCTAGCTCAAGAATGAAGATTAAGGATTCGTTGTTCTGCTTGCTGCTTTGGATTGATTCTCCTTTTCAATTCTAGATAAATTGGGCACCCTCTATAATAGCTGTGTGATTTCCATCGCAGTTGCTGCATTTTCTCACTGATGCTTCCTTTTTTGCTTTATTGCAAACCTTTGAATTATGGGGTTCACCACATATAACACACACATCGTTCAAAGTGCATTATGCTCTAGTGTGCCCATATTCTTGGCACTTAACGCACTGTACCGGCCCATTTCTTTTCCTGGGTTCCTCGATGGTAACCCTTCTGTGCAGTAGATATTTTAGGTCAAATATTACATGGTTGCCTTTAACCTTTTTACTGTCTGGTTCTAATTCCAGACGAAACAATGGCTGAGGAACCTTCTCCCGATTAAAAATATTGGTAATAGTTTTGCACTGGAAACCTTTTTCAGCGAGAGCAGCTTGAATTTCGTTTGCATCCACGTAACTCTCTATTCCTTTTAATACAAAAACCAATCCTTTTTGGCTCTTTAGTTGATACGTGTAGTAATGTTTACCAACTTGGTCAAGATGTTTAATTAACGCTCTGTAAGCATCAATATTGAGCAGTTGAATTTTTGTTTCTTTTATACCTCCTCTTTTGATCCCGGAAATATAAAATGCACCTTCAGTAATAAACTCGATCGTTTTAGCAAGTTCTCTATTTGATTCTTCCCTCAAATAGATTGGTGGCGGCTTCTCAGCTTTTGAAATTTTTTCGGGCGTCGGCTCGTTAACAACCAAGCAAGAATACCTATTACCATGCGTTAATTCAACGCTAGCTAGCTTAGTGAGAATAGGGCTTCTTCTTCGTTTTGATCGGACAGTAATATACCGGTCTATTCCCGTTTGCACTAAACACTGACCTACATCACTGTTTATTTTAATGTCATCTGATGTCGATGCACTGTCATTGTTTGTTTTATCGTCAATATTTGGCGACGATGCACTTTTAGTTTTGTTATGGTTCAACACACCAATGTTATTTAAATTAATAATATCACTTTGATTTAAATTGCCTGGTAAGGTAATTTTTTGAACATTTAAAATTTGTTGTCGCTTTGGACTATGCTGCACTTTTGTATTTTTATTAAAAATATCTGAGATCGTGACGTTCGGTGGCAAATCGCTTGTAGACATCGCTGTCTGCAGATTTGGCCCAGCCTTTTTTACTTAAGGCGGAGGTGAGGACACCACGATTTCACTTATTTTTCACATCACAATATTTAAAAATAAAAAATAAAAAAAAATATTTAAACTGCTGATTGAACTTTTCACACAAGTAATAAGTAAATTATTTAAATGTTTACTCGGTGGTAGCAAAATTGCAACTGATGATTCTTATACTAACAACAATAATATTCATTAATAAATTTTTTCTTCGTATGCAAAATAATAAAAGCTACTGACTAGCATTTTATTAATTACATTGGTTTACGCTGAGGCAGCAATATTGTTGTACATAGTTTTTGCAGGAAGTTGGATATTAGATATGGTTATATTGTTGTACATAGTTTTTGTAGGAAGTTGGATATTAGTTCGGCACACTGAGGTCATATACACCCCACGCTCATATATCATAAATTATAAATAGCTAGAGGTAGAGGAAGTGGGTCTAGTGCGCCATTTAGCCAGTAGGACTGTGCTAGGACCGTTAGTCTGGTTTTGGCAGTCGTCTAAAATTGATTGGGATCACGTGCACCCCAGTGTGCCGAGTAAGGTGAAATTTGCAATTTTAAGGATTATGATTCATTACAATAAAATCTAACATTTAATTTTTAAATCTAATAATTATTAAAAATTAAATATTCCAGTCTTAATTTTAAGAATAATTAATATTCGGACACAGCCAAATTTGTTCATGAAATTTTGCGAAATTTCTTTATTTTTTACTCTCTCTATTCGAAAAATATTTATTTTTTGATTGTTTGGAGAAAAAATGGGATTTTCAGCGAATTTTTTTTTCAAGACGAGTTAGTTTCAGTGAATAGAAAAGTAACCACATTTCGCTTGTTGAAAGATTTAGTCGTAAGGATTAGAAAACAGGATTAGAAATTTAGGATTAGAAAACGAGAAGACTCCCGAAAATAGTCCAATCAACCGAAGCAGAACAAGAATGGAACAAGGTGCGGGCACAGGAGCTTTTGTGCCATCTGTAAGGCACGGTGTCACGCCCATACAAATCCTACCAAATAAAGCATCAAATCTTGACACAGTGGCACCGGCTAAGGGATTAATAATTTCCTCGGTATGTTATTCGAAATTTGACCTTTTTATGACAGACTGGAAGAGTTCGACGATGTTTTACCAAAAATGCTGGAAATTATTGATTTTAATTTAAGTCATTTTGAAGATACTCAATATAAGGAACTATTGACGAAAATTAAAAAGGACCCGAATAACTCTACAGTTTTCAACACCTATAACGATCGCATTTACATTCGGTTGGAACCAAAAAGGAAAATGGACCTTTCTGATCTGTCTATCTGGAAATTGTGGATTCTAACTGGTTTCAGATCTGAAATAATTAAAAAAGAACACAATGAGCCACCATCATCACATGGAGAAATAGGAAAGACACTCGAGAAGATAAGAAGATACTATTTCTGGCCCAGGATGTTAATAAATACATCAGCACTTGTGACACCTGTATAAGATGACAAAGCTCCAAACAGAACTTGTAAACCGCCTCTGGGAAACTCATTTTTAGTCGAAAGGCCATGGCAAAGATTATATGCTGATTTGTTGGGACACTATCCTCCTAGCAGTAATGGTAAAACCGTGGTACTGATTGGAAGTTTGTGTTGCTAAAAGCATTGTTCAAGGGCACATAACAACAAATTAATGAATTTTTGAAAAATGAAGTGTTTCGCGTTTTCGGTGTGCCTCAGTGCGAGTTTACGACCATTTTCTGAAGAAAAATTTTCAGCAGATTCAATATATTTTAAATGGAAAACAAAAGAATTATGTACGGAAGGGGAAATTTGTTTACAAAATAGACTACGTCGATTGGTTGCCTGTTGAAAATTTTTCTTCAGAAAATGGTCGTAAACTCGCACTCAGGTTTTCCATATAGATAATGGGACTCAATTTAAGAGTCAGCAATATAAACAGCTGCTAAGTGATTTCAGAGTAACCGACTCAAAAACCGCGTTTTTTTCTCCATAGTCCAACCAATTGGAGAGGGTTACCCGATCAATAATTGCAGCTATTAGATCATGCATCGGCTCAAAATATTCGACGTGGGATAAATATCTAAACGAAATCGCCTCAGCCCTTCGGAACAGCGTGCATGAAACAGTGAGGGACTCTCCCCACTTCTTCTTATTTGGATACCATAAGATCAACCATGGAAGTGATTACCAACTTTTGAAGGAGCTGGGGGAAATATAAGAAGGAAAGATATTATTGCCCCTACCTATACGGCTTGCACTAGTTCACGAGAAGATACAATTCGATATTGCAAAAGTGCCAAAAGATATAATTTACGTACGCGTTCCATTCAGTATAACGTCGGCCAAACCGTATTCGTTCGTGCTCACCCACTAAGGAGGAGTTATTTCAAAGAAAATAGGCAATATAAATTATGAGGTGAAAGACGAAACGAAAGGTAAAATTATTGGGATCTACCACTGATGGGGCACAAACCGATGAGAATCGAAATCTACGTGATGATACTGGATTTATTAAAAATGTTGTGCGTGTATTCCCACGTAACTGTATAATACCAAGATCCGTTAGGTTTCGTTATCACACACCTTTTATTTTATTATAATTATTCGCTTTATATTTTTCACAAAATTGGTTTTGATCGCTTTGATGGTCACAAAATTAGTAACAATAATTGCAATCTTAAAATTAAACCGAACTTCCAAATTCGAAATCAAAGTTCTTCCAATTGCAATAAAACATATACCGCTAAATAGTAAAACTAAAGATAAATTTAGCAAGTAACTATTGTTTTAACTCGTCAGAGCCAACTTTGATGTATTTTTCAAAATGAAAGTTCGAAAAATATATTTTACCCGGGGTCTACACTATGTAAATTGCTGATATTTTCTCTCATGAAATTTTATGTATGTGTGTGTTTTTTTCAATGTATTGATAAATATTTGTTAAAAAATTATCATAACTGGGCATTTTACTCTCATGATAATTTCTTCAATTGTCAAATAAAATTCGCTGAATATTGTCAGAAAATTAGTAGGTTTTTAAAATCGTGCAGCAAAGACATAATGGATAGACGGCGTAAAGCGATTAATAAGCTAATAATCCTAAAAAAACTTGAGGATTTTGAAAAAAAAGAAAAATCCGAACATCTAAAACGAGCCTTTTGGGTTAACCCATTTTTAGCCAAGCGATGTTCGGAATCTTATGAAGAAAAGCTATTGCATAGCTTGTTGTGGGGAGAAAATGAATCTTTTAAAAATTTCACAAGATTGTCTTATGAACAATTTAACGAAATATTGATACTTGTAAGTATAATATTAGCACATTACAAAAGTTGTATAACGTTTAAGGTTATATTTAAAAAACTATATTTTAGGTACAACATGAAATTGAAAAAGAAAACACCACATTTCGGCAAGCAGTGAGCGCTCAAATTCGATTGGCTGTAACTCTTAGATATATAGCAACGGGAGATTCGTACCATTCATTAGAGTTTCTAGCTAGGGTTTCACGAAAAACCATATCTGAATTTGTTCCAGAGGTTCTAACCGCATTATACATAAAACTACAACCAAAATATCTAAAAGTAAGTATAATGTTTTATTTCAGTTCGCGTACAAAATAAGTATAATTTTTAAAAATAATAATAATAACAGTAACATACAAAT